>NGKF01000026.1:416634-448576 GCA_002162555.1 Monilinia aucupariae | reverse complement strand
CCACGCACCCACCTCACGAATCCAAGCCCACAAAGACCCCAAGTCCCCGACAGAATCTGAGCGCCAAAGAAAGTTCCCGCCGAAGCCCATCCCAACTCATTCTATCCCATGATTCCCACCCATCCCAATAAAGTGATCCATCAATCCATCAATCTACGGTCTGCATCAAACTCCAAACATGCCATTGTGACAATCACCAATCAAACGATCAAGAACAATAATGATGCTACTGTACTCCGTACGAAGCATGTGTTTCGTTTCGATGTGACACGAAGGGGGGAAGTGAAATTGGGTTAGTGAGTGGCGTAGATGCGAGTGTGGTGGTGTACTGTATGTTGAAAGGCCGCAAAGAGGGGAAGGGGAAGGGGAAGGGGTGTAGCCTATTGGTGCACCTATCTAAAATGGTGGTGCGAGGGTGAAATGGATGGGAGAAAGGTGCACACCGCTTTTTTGCACAACTTTTCTTTATCTTTTTCTTTTTCTTTTTCTTTTCGTTCGTGAAGATGCTCGCGTCGATACAACGAATGACTGAATAAGAATGGGGTGGTGTTGCATGAACATCAATTTAATCAGGTCAACATGGGATGGATCAACACGGGTTGGTAGAATTTTACCCCACCATCCCATCCATCCCTCTTATCTTGCGCCCTCTTAGAGTGCTATACATGTCTATGCCGATCGTGGAGGTCATGTACGAAGTATTCGTACCAATCACAGAATTGATAAGGCTGGAGGGTTCAAGGTGCGATCGAGATATGAGCGGATGTGATGGCGCATTCCTTGGTAATGTTCATGGTAATGGTTGTACTCGTGAGACCACGTGAACAAATAATCGTTGGGAGGAGAATACTTTGGTGCGAGACCTGGTGGACCAAGTCCAGACATCGGATGTTATGTCACCATGTTTACAGTGATGCAAATGGCATGATGTTCCAAACACAAAGCTACCAGCATGATGACCCATGAGCTTGAGAAGCTATACCCAGGCATGCAAAGCTAAGGATATCAAACGAATTCAGATTGTTTGAACCAAAGGGGCGAATCCTAAAGGGACCTGTGACGGGAAGAGAATGTACTGTGTAGTGAAGGTTCGGGTTATGATGTTGTTGAGTCGCCTACGTGGATTCTCACTTTGATCATCATACAGTACTTATTCTCGATTTGATCCTGAAACATAGAACATCTCTTTCAGTCCGTTGAATACATGTGTATTCCATTGTCTTCAAGCCTTTTAGGCCAACCAAGAAACACAAGCCCGACACGTCACACAAAAAAAGCGAACGGCTCTGAAAGCGTCTTCCCAATCCTTGTAGAACGTGTTCTTCCCCAACAACCAGAGACACGTGTCGAAATAAGAGATCCATATGCTGCCTCGGAATCCCACAATATGGAGATCCATCCAGCAAGGCACCCAATAGGTTTGATTCCAAATATGAAGGTATCGAGGACCTGTAAGTTTGATGCGATGTGATGTGGTCAGACAAGTCAGTTGATGGGATTAATGACGAGTTTGTTCAGCCTTCTATGATGGATAATTTTGGAGCTATTATTTTTTGTCCTTGATGTTTTTAAGATGCCATATCTTCAATGCTGTGTGGATACCTCTTGGGATGGAGGTTCACATTCTCTCCTCCTCAAGTTGCCAATGAGACTGATCATCCATAGAGATCCCACCTTTTCGTTGATATGAAGATTGAAACAGAAGGGATAATTGGACGGTAGAAGAACCATTTTGGTGGCTCGTCCAAGGCGCACATGTTGCCTTGATATTGAAGTGAGACAAGAAGAACAATTCGAGTGCATAAGTTCATCTTATCCTACCCTATAACGGAAATCAGTCCCATATTAAAGCCATTCATCCTTCCTCTGTCTCTCACCTCGGAATTTGTAGCTACATATGCCATTTGTTTGCAACTTGCGCTGTTCTTACTGTTTCTCATTAGTCGTGCTCATTTATCAAGGCTTCGGGCTTTGATGAATCGATTAATTTGCTCCCTCGTAAGCTTTTCGTTGTAGCTCTCTTGAGCCTCATAAAATGATATCATTTCTTGCGTGCAATCAACGATCGCTTCGATGTCAATGGTACTTTCTGCAAGCCAACTTGCTAATCTCTGTACTTTCGTTCTTCCCCCTTGCCTCTCAGGGGTCCCGCTCTTCGCTTGACCAGCGGTCGCTAATGCAGCTTGTGCAGCACTTGCGATGTTACTAGCCGATGAACCACTAGCAGATTGAATTCCGGTTGCATTTGGACGAAGTACTAAAGCTAGAAGAATAGCCATAATGGCAATTGTATGAGGTGCATAGAAGAGAGGTAAATCGGTCATGTAATGGTCATTTACAATGGACCAAGCAAGATTGGATTCTTCTGCTGTTAGAGAGAAAATCCCTTGGAAGGAAGTAAGGCTTCTGTAGGGATGATGGACAATCATTTGTGAACTCATCTCGGAGATCAGATAAAATTCGCATTCTCCGAGTCTCGAAGTATCATTGCTGAAATATTCTATTATAGTCAGCGAATCGAGACAATCACAATGTCCACTATTAAAGATATCGAAGAACATACCAGGCCATAGAGCTCTACCCTCACTAACCACAAGTCTAATATGATGTGGGCACTCTTCCATCTTGCAGGCCAAGTATACTGCTGTTGCTAGAACCAAGTATGGATTTGTCTTCCGAATTTCGACCTTTGAGTAGAACCGGCGTATGTACAATTGTGCTGTAGCCATTGCTTGTTGCCGTACACCGAGGCGTTTTCCGAGTCGAGTTACTTCTATGTGCACCGTCAATCGCCAAGGCGTTTAGAAGTATGGTATTGCACATGAATTCATACGTTGATTGAAATATATGCTCAGATACCTTAACTGTGGCAGAGGATATGCTTGTACGAGGGCTTGTTCTTCATCCTCAAGCTTAGATCGTAAGTCCTCCAATTGTTCTCGTGTGAATTGCCAATGTTTCCGTTGAGTTGACTATTGAACGGTTAGCTTTTGGTCTCAAGAAACGCAAGTTCCCCAGTGTTGATTACCTCCCAGTAATTGGCAGCCATTGCTGATAGTCTGAAGAGAAGAGCAATTTATCGGGCGATACTTTCGAGTTCAAGGTCGTTGGAACTGTAGGAAGTGGAAGATGAGAAAGAATGGCATTCTTCCAAAGCTTGCTTGTTTTGTGCAGAAATGTATCGAGTTGTTTGTCTTTCTGAGAATATGCCGATGTGATTGATACAGCATCAAAACCTTTTGACTTCGACTTCTCTTCTCGTCTATGTAGCATTCGAGAGTACTCGTACGTACGATTATAAAGATTCCCGACCGAGGCTGAAAGTGACAAGGCTGACTGATGTGGAGATAATGCAAGGGTAAGCTAGCCCCCACTACTTAGTTCTAAGTTCTACGGTGATGGAATGCCACCAATCAAGCAGTTCTCATTGGTCAAAAGGAATCTTGGAAGTTTGCGCCCTGAAATTTGAACTTCACTTCCCCATACTTGTATTTCACTTTGAGTAAAAGGTTAATAATGCTATGAAAATTGGAGAAGACCATGTTCGCAAACTCGCATTCGCATCGATGATAACCACATACCTTAAAACTCTTGATCAGTTCATTGATCAATTACTACGAGATGATTGCGCAGTCATATCCCCACGGCCGCAACTAAAGAAGATATCATGAAGCTACCAAAAGTATCAGGAACCCAGAACGCTCGCGACGATAGGGTTGAGCAGTTATGGAGAAAATTGGATATAAAGAAGAAAGGCGAGATTGATCTGCAGGAGCTTCAAAAGGGGTTGCGAAGGCTCGATCATCCCTTGAAGGATGCCAATGATATGCTAAGAGATGTAGTCAAAGCTATGGACAAAAATGGGGATGATGTTATTCAATATGAGGGTATGTACCAAATGGCATCCTCTTAGTTCGCAGCTTCATGAACGTCTACTAACTGGTCTCCCTTTAGAATTTCGAACCTTTGTCCAAAAAACAGAAAAGGAGCTGTTCACCCTCTTCCAAGGCATTGATAGGGACCATGACAACAGATTGGATAAAGATGAATTGCAAGTTGCATTCAAGAAAGCCGGGCTTACCATTTCAAGATCTAAATTAGACCTATTCTTCGAAGAGGTTGACCTGAATCATGATGTTCGTACATACTGGAGACTTCCCATGGGATTCCTTATAACTAACAGCACTACTTCTCCAAGGGATACATAACTTTCGACGAATGGAGGTTAGTGCCATTGCTCTTCTTTCCCCCTCCCCCCCTATTTCTACATTGACTGAATCAAACCTACGCGGACGATTTCTTCCAATTATTCACTTTGATCATATATGGTGGTTGTCTGGTGGTTGTATGGTCGTTGTTGTTTGATGGTGGTGATGCTTCCGCTTAACTTGAAGACGGTTGAAGACTAGCAAAACTAGCAAAACTACCGTTAGCCAATGCACAACTTAGCTTCAAGTTTCCCCCCCTAACAAACTACTACCCAACTACAATCATCTGACATGAATCTGTCCTAACCAATTATTTTTTAGAAACTTCTTGTTATTTTTACCCGCCACAGCTTCCACCCAGCCTTTGAAAGCAGTTTTATCTTATTATCAGTCTACAGTTTCTGTGAACGCCGAAGGAGATACTTCAATTCGAGAAGACACACTCGAAGGCTTAGGTACCAAAACATATTTTCTTAAGCTTCTTTTTGGGGCCGTTTTTAATATCGCATCACCACAACGTGGCCGCACTTCCAAAATTCAAGTGGAAGAAGCACCTTCTTCCTCCACAGCTTCTCACAACGAAATCGCAAAGATGGATTTGGCAAACATACAAGCTCTCAATTCTATTGACTCTGTTGATGACGCATATGTTCATGATGTCGACCCAATTTATTCACGTTCTCCAATGATATCTAATGTTCTGAGAGGACGTCATCGACAAGAGCTGACCCACGAAGTTTCTACAAAGTTGGCGCCATCAGAGAGATCAAGGCTGACGGAGATATTACCTGATCCAGGCTACTTCGCGGCCGGTGCTATCGCTGGAATTTTTTCTCGTACAGCAACTGCTCCCATAGATCGCTTAAAAGTTTACCTTATCGCCAATGTCGCTTCAAAGAGTGCACCTCTCGAAACTGCCAAGCAAGGCAATGTGGCTACTGCTGCTAAAGTGGCTGGGCGGCCCTTGGTCCTCGCTGTCAAAGAGCTTTGGAGAGCGGGCGGTATACGCAGCTTATTTGCTGGTACGTTTATCCTGTTGCTCACTCTTACTATATACTGATATGATATGCAGGCAACGGCTTGAACGTCCTTAAAGTTATGCCTGAAAGTGCTATCAAATTCGGTTCTTTTGAAGCTGCGAAGAAACATCTCGCTCAGCTGGAAGGTCATGGTAACTCTAAGAAGATAAACCCTTATTCAAAGTTTGTTGCGGGTGGTTTTGCTGGAATAATGTCGCAGTCAGTACTTCTGTTCTGGTCACATGAAATATCCATTAATCCATGTTCGCAGATTGGTTGTCTATCCAATTGATACCTTGAAATTCCGGTACCATATCTTGCTCTTATCTCTTTAATTATGAACTCACTGTATTTAGAATGCAATGCGGAACTGTTGCTGGAGGCCTTCGTGGAAATGCACTTATCGTCGCTACTGCGAAGCAGATGTACACACAAGGTGGAATTCGGTGCGCTTATAGAGGTTTGACAATGGGTCTCGTCGGCATGTTCCCCTATTCCGCTATTGACCTCGCTACATTCGAAACTTTGAAGGTTTATGTGGCACGTCGAAATATGGAACGCCTAGGCTATAGCGAGGAGGATGCGAAACCAGGTCCATTTGCTACAGGGTGTATTGGTGCATTTTCTGGGGCGTTTGGCGCAAGCATAGTATATCCACTCAATCTCCTCCGCACTCGATTACAAGCTCAAGGCACAATATTACACCCTCCCACTTACACAGGCATTATGGATGTCGCGCAGAGAACAATCAAGAATGAAGGGCTTCGCGGTTTGTATAAGGGACTCGCGCCAAATTTGTTCAAGGTTGTACCGGCTGTCAGTATTACGTACGTCGTCTACGAACAAGCAAAGAAGACCATGGCCTTGAACTAAAGGGCTTTCATTTATTCAGCATGTTATTCACAGACTTCTACTTCTCGTCCTGAACTTATGCATATTGTATCCTGGAGGGTTCGTTTTGAGGGCCTCTGGCAAGGGACTGATTCCACAGTAGCAATATCTCGTTATATGGACATTGGAATCAGCGAGCGGCATTCGATTCACGCCAGATCTCGGACTAATAAAAAGGCGATGCGTGACCTGCCTATCTTATTCGAGAATTTGGTTTCTATTTCTGATACCTTGACATCGCAATGGCTATTTCACCTTTCGCTATTTGACCTCACCGTTACCGGCCAACATTATTACACCCCGGACTTCAACCATACAGCATTTTCTTTTCTTCACAAACATTAAAAGAGAGAAGAACTGTATAAAACCGGCGTTTCAGTCTTTTTTATTCTCATTTGTTACCAACAAATCGGCGTTTAAGGAATGGAGATATGGATACATACCTATGGATGGTAGCGTTTATGATATATTTGCGCACTGCAATGCAGACTTAGATATGGTATACTAGATATGGTATACTGGTCTTTTATATGCGTAGGGAAAAGGGGGTAGGGGGTTATAGTGTGCGATCTGTGCATATTGTGAGGGGTGAGTATACACAGTTGTCGCATATATGTAATCATTTTGTGCATAAATGTTGCGTCTTGCATATGATTTGGTGTTTGAGATGTGTGAGTGATATGAAATGTAAACACTTGCTATTTGCTTGTCTGCTTGCCTGTGATATGATAATGATGACATGATATAATTTCCCTCGATCTCTACACCAACTTCACAAACAACGCTCCCCCCTTAGTTTCCTATGAGATATGTGACTTAAAGCCCCCTCCCATAAATTCCCAAGGGAGAGAGAGAGAGAGAGAGAGAGAGAGAGAGAGACAGAGCAAGAAAGAAAGGAAGTAGAAAATGAGCATAAGATCGCCTTTCGTGTAGATAAGGGGTGGAGCAGGAGCTTGAAATATCTTACTTACTTACCTATATGCTGTTACGGTATGAGATGGAAGAGGAAGAGATATGATGAGGTATGTGTTATATTATGAAAAGTTGGGATGCGTATGTATGTATGTATGTGTGTATATATGAGCCCAAGACCATCAGGACCTTACCTTGTAGACGTGAAGTTATAGATCGACATGTTTGTTATATTTGTTCTATGGTAGGCAGATAACGACGCGAAATAGGAATTTGTGATGTGGACGCCAGGTAAGGGGGGAGTTGTTTGTGAGAACAGAGTTCTATTTGTTTGACATTTTATAGGGAGTTGAACGCGGGTTTGAGGTATGGGAAAGGCGGGGAGAGGGGGTGGTGGATGATGAAGAGGTGGGCAGGTGGTGGTCGGGAGGTAAGAGTAGTATTTTTGAGATATGATGCTGTCTGAACCCTTGTTCCCTATGTACAGTACACCGAAGAAGATGAATGGATGAAGTGATCTGTAATGTAGAGTATATACCGAAGAAAGGTTTGCCTTACAACCAACACCAAAGCTCCGGACTGAGAGAATCCATAATATACTGTGCGCGCTGTAGGTAGCCATTTATGTGAGGATCCAAGGAGATCAGGTAAAGCAATCTAACAGAAAACATCCTCTCTTCCCCTATCCTTTCCCCTTGTACTCCGAACTCCGCTTCCTGCACCAATTGGGACCATCACTTACCAAGTTGCCGCCCATAACCTCTGGACTTCCCAGACCACCAGCGCCTAATCCTTGCTCATCTGTACTCCAACTTTACTTCAAGATGATAATTAACAAGACTAGTATAATGATCAAGATCAAAATGACCGTCATTTGCATATTATCTTTCGCTTTCCTCGCTACTGTCCCTAGATTTTTTCGTGCTTTATTCAGTCTACTCTGATGTCGATCCACATGTCTATCTACCTCATCCAACATTTGCACATGCTCGTCTAATTCATCGCCTATTTGTATACTGAGCTCCCTCTGTCTTCCAATACTCTCCCCGAGTCTATCAAGCGCTGCATCTTGATCGGCAAGAACTTGAGAATGGTAAGCGTGGATTTGTTGGTTATCGAGGTGGCTCTGATCGGGAGGACCGGATGTAGGGTCGTCACGGTATGGGAAGAGCGCTGCGCGGGAGGGATCATCGGCTTCTTGGATAGAGGGGGAGTCGCTGAAGCGAACAGATTTGGACGAGGGAGCGACGGTGGAATTACGCAGTGATTTCTTGAGGAAAGATGAGGAGGATGCTACTCGTGGGCGTTCGGTTGCTCGGGCAAAATCATTGGAGAGAGAGGGGTCGTTGGGATGCGAGAGAGTGGAGGAAGTGCTGGGTGTGGGATGACCGTGGAATTGGGATGCTAGGTCATCATATTGAGTTCGAAGGGTGTGTTCGGTTTCTTGAAGGTTGAGGGATTGGCTGGTCAGTTGTTAGTTTATGCGAAAGTCAATGATGTGCAGCGCAAACTTGATATGATGCGCGGATATAGTTTGAGGCTAAAAGAGATGAAAGAAAGGGATCAAAAGTATATTCTATTTTGATCAAGAAAGACGAATCCAACATACGAAGTCTCCCCGGCTTCTTCTAATCGTATCCTTTCATTTGTAATATTCTCCACGCCTTCTCGTAAAGATTCCAACGACCGTGAAATGTGCCCATCATGAGATGTAGGCTCTAAACTCAAGGAAATAGCACGCTCTCTTTCCAGCAGTGATAGTTTTATATGGTCCGCCAGTAGGAAATATTGATTGGGGTTAGTTGCCATGGTAGATGAGGATGAGGCGAGAGCTCAGCAGACTGAGGACTCGTCAATTGGGACTCGTAGAAGTGGAGATTAAGATCAAGGGAAAGAGACGGAAGTGAAGGTAACGAATATGAAGATGAAAATGAAAGACAGTTGAAATTCAATCATTCAACCATTTAATTGTTTTATTGTTATTATTATTGAATTTGTGGTTGCTGAGGTTGTTGACGCTGTTGATGCTGTTGACGCTGTTGATGCTGTTGATGCTGTTGATGCTGTAGTTGCAAGCATTGATGGATGTATCTGAAATACCACCTAGCCAACCTTTTCATGATCACTGACTACTCGGCCCAAAGGTCCTTGCGATTGAGATGACCGCATAATAGTATATCCGATCCGGCGGGTCAACGTAGTAAGGTGGCAGTGTGATGACCACGTGAGACGAGATAACAGTCGGACTACCGTAATGGATATCTTCTCTCCTCCCTCCATCGTACTCTATTCTAGATGGAGAACCAATGAAAATACCAACATTCAAATATGAACCACCATCAACACCATCAACACCATCAACACCATCAACACCATCAACATCAACAACGACAACTACAACTACTGCTCCTCTCTTCCACGTCTTGTCTTTCAAACTGGCCTTGACTTTTTGTCATATCATAATTGCATTTGCAACTTGCAAGATCTTCCTTGTCCCTTTTTCCTCACCACAATACAATAATATTTGACACCGTCCCCATATCTGGTTTGATATTCCATTCTTGTTACCAATACTCCATCTAATCAAAAATATACTCATAATACCAAAAGTCCTCCCCTTCCCTTCCTGTCCCTCCTTGCTTTTTCATCCCAAAACGAAGCTTTCTTGGCTTCTTACTATGGAAATACTTTTGTAAAGTTTGAACTGAACATTTGCTGCATCTCTTGCATCTCTTGCATTTCTTTGCATTCCGATTAGTTGTCGATTGACTTGGTTCCACCATCGCTGAGTCAACATGCCTCCACCAAATACTCCCACGAATGGAGCTGCTACGCCTATTTCACACAATTCCATCTCTCGTCCAAATACTCCACCAAATAGCACTTCACCAATTAATACCACACCAAATAACATCTTCATTTTTGAAGGATACGATCCCGCTACCACTCAAATTGGCTTTGCCTACTACCCAGCGCCAAGTGAAGTTACGCGACCCGTTCTTTACGTTCCAAATAATACTCCGGCTTCAAGCATCCACTCTTCACCCGAAAACTCTTACCATCAACGATCCCGTCGTCCAACTTTGATGGATAGAGGAATCATGGAAGTCATTGGAGAAGAGGAACGCGATCGTCGCGATAACGATACCACCGATTATCGCAGTGTTGACTACGTAAACCCTCCCGATCAAAATCTCATCTGTCCCATCTGCCGAGTTCCATTCGTTGATCCGGTCACCATTCACTGCGATCATACTTTCTGCAGAGATTGTATCACTCAAGCCTTGGATGTTACCGAGAAGTGTCCCATGGATCGCTATCCAATCTCTCGCCATGATCCACTTCGTCAGTCGAACAGAATCATTGTTCAACAGGTCAATGATTTGATGATTGTTTGTCCAAGCTGCAAAATTCAACTTCAACGACATAAGCTTCGCAATCATCTTTCTGTTCATTGCAAGGAAGCTGAAATTAAATGCTTGGACCCTGATTGTCACCAACTCATCAAGAGACTCCATCAACCAAGAGGCTGTCTTCACTTTGATTCGGTCTGTCAATACTGCGAGCAGACTTTGCAGGAAAAAGATATGGAAGAGCACTGCGAACTCACGTGCACTTTCCGTAATGTAAATTGTGGCCAATGTGGGCAGGAGATATTACGCATCAAGGAGTCAGAGCATCTTGATCAATGCCCAGAAGCTGTGGTACAGTGCCAATGGACACAATTCGGTTGTGATCATGAATGTAAGAGAAAGGATATTGATGATCATAAGAATAAGTGCGAGCTCAAGAGATTGGGCCCATGGGGAGCAATTATGAAGGCCGAGAATGCAATCAAGGGTGAGAAGATTGATCGTCTTGAACGTAAGATCAAGCATCTCGAGCACTGCCTCAATGAAAATGGACACTTTGACCGAGCCGACGCAGCTGCTCCTTCTCTCGCAGGATTGTCCATATCTGACGATTCTTACGAAACACCAAATACCCTCCTCCTATCAATTGTCGAGTCTCAACAAAGCAGAATCAATGCTCTTACTGCCAGTCTCGCAGAGATGGAAGCTCGTCAAAGCGTCATGCTTCTCAACGAAACCATTCCGTTGAAGGATCAGATCGTCGAGCTTCGCAATACTATGAGCACACTCAACATGTATGTCCGTTGGCTCTTGAATGTTCGCACACGCGAAGGTCAGCGACGAAGCTTTGGTAGTGGCAGTAGTAGTGGAGGAGGTGGTGGTGGCGGTGGCCCTGATGATAATAGTGGAGGTGGTGGACCAAGTTCCGGTGGCGGAATGGGAGGACGCCTTAGCGATCATAACCGGGAGGGTGGTACGAAGCTTTAAGTTTTCGACGGAGTACATGGATGGGACAATGCAAATGGAGTAAGGATGAGAAATGAGTGATGATCAAGCGACAGTGTATTGCATTGAAATGCGTGGATGGGATTGGGGTTGGGATTGGGATTTGGGATGGCAAGATTTGTGATTTTTGTGATTTTGATGCAAGGGCATCTGGATGGCCGGCGTCCTAATACTTACGTGTGTGCTTCTTTTAATAATGGAGTTTTTTTGCATCTTCTGTAATATCAGGAACGCAGGAGAAAGATTGATGGACCGAGGGGAGTGAGGGGAGTGGCTCAGAGGATCGATTATTTACTGGCATGGATACAGCCAATGAGGCGAATTTCGGGTGGGATGACCAACCTTCTTGAAGGTCATGGTATTTGGTTCAGTGAACTAGGTAGCCCCATAAGACAAATCAATCTTAAGATACAATAATACAAATGAATTTCGATTACTGTGATCGAACTTGTGGCCTCGCAGGTCCTGTCTGTAATACTGCATGATGTATCTGAAAGAACAAATGCCTTCTCAAAGATTAGGTTGCTGGTACAATGATCCATAACGGTTATGCAACACTCAGCTATAATTCCTATACCTCCCTTTATGCATCTCAATCGTCTTCGGCTGATACTCATGGTGTGCTATATGATATCTATCTATCTAGGTTAGGTAGGTTAGGTAGGTTAGGTAGATAAGTATTCTTTAAATGTAATATCGTGTGGGAATCCGGACCGTGAGATCGGTTTCGAATTCGATATATTGATCTTTTAATGGGTGGGGTATACTCGAGTAGATGGTGTTTTATTCTTTTTTATTTGTATCGATTGGAGGATTTGCGATTTTATATGTGCATTTGGGATATGGGATTTGGGATGGATGGGATTCGGTGGGATTGGATGGTTCCAGAATGTGGGTAGGGAATCGTGTGATGGTATTCTGCAAATCGGGTTGTGGTGGTGGTGTATGGTGGTGCGTATGGTGGTGCGTATGGAGCTGTGGTGAGATGAGGTGAGGTGAGGTGATGGGAGAAATGAGAGGTAAAAGCGAAAAGTGGAAAGATGATTGATGATGGATGATGGATGATGGAGGGAAAAGGGGGCCGGGAAGAGGGCGATGTATGAATATATGGCGGGTTTAACGGTGATGTGATATGGTTGAGTGCTGGGGAATCCTATACTATATACTATACTATACTATACTATACTATACTATACTATACTATACTATACTATACTATACTTGCTTGGTTGAAGAATCTTGGAGATAATTTATCAATGAGTATCGATATGTATGCGGAGTGGGTGGAGCACTGGTAGGGAGGGAGGGAGGGTATGGTCCTGGAGAAGATGGTGAGGATCTGGACGAGGACGAGGACGAGGACGAGGATGAGGATGAGGAATCGATATAGATCTCAGCTTCGGATCTACAAGTATGTAAGATTCCCGGGGCCTTTGGAGGCCAGAAAACAGAGCATGGCGTATGGACTACTGGTGTTGTGTTGACTGTATGGAGTATGTAAGTTTGCTTCCGAGTTCAGATCAAGACGGGTGGGGAATCACATACGGTCTATAACATTGCTACGAAGGAAGACTTATTAAGGATAACTATGATGATGATATGTATTATATATGTGCATTCAGTATTTATAGTTAGGAATGAGAAGAGCATGAGGATAATATAGATCGGTAGATGTGAAATTTGGAAAACTTATGGGAGCTTCTGATTCGATTCTCTCGGGAGAAATGGCATGGTGAAGTGAACGCATTTGGGGAGATGATGTGATGGGACTCTGGAGGAGAGATCGTAATGCGTGGTTGTGATGTTGTTGGTGTGGGTGAGAGGTACGCTGTGATATTTGAACTACTGACGTCGTCTTTATTGTTGACTAGGCACGAGTAAACTTGAAATAAAAGATAGCAAGCATAATAAACAAATGAGCACACTGTAGCTAAGCGATCCGTTCCTGAGGGTAAGATTTGTCTGAAAGATGTTAGTTCTAAAGTATATACGTGGATTAAGGGGGGGCTGAATGCTGGATATCATACTCACATAGGACATAGTAACCATGTTGGTTCCAACAGTTTGGGTTGGCAAGGTCACGCGGGTAAGCATCAAGTGGATAGATATATAAGAGGTCGATATCAATGGAAAATTAAACATGTACGAGTAACTCCCCAGCATAAAACCAACAAGTTGGATGGGATACTCACACGTTACGAAACTCTGAAAGAAGGAACAACTTCCGAATCTAACTTACTGAATCTCTAATTCTAGGGTATGAAGATGAAAAACTTGCTCGTTACAACTTATTGCGTACAGTGAGTTTCCGAGTTTGCAGCTTGATACTCGTATTGGTGTTGAATGGGTGTCGCATAACTTGAAAGGGGTGCAAGAGGTTCTTAGCGCTAGCTCTTTTTGTTTGTGTGCGGGAAGGACGAGAGGAAAGAAGTGAAGATGGAAAGATTGGAGAATTGCAGAATGCTATGATTAGATCGCCAGCTTGTACTTCATGGGGATTCCAATCGTAAGACGATTGGATCACCTAGGTATCGGGTTTCGTGAGTATTATCTTTATGTGATTTCATACCTCTAATATTTGCTTTAGGGTTATGTTTCCCACTTGGCTTTCTCTTCCTTCTTCCACCTTTTCCACAGCTTTACCTTCTTCCTTCTGATAGCTCTCCTTTCATATCTCACGAAAGTCCAATCGTAGATCTACAGACACCACCTCCCAAGCTGTGTATTAGCTCGGGACTAAAAGAAGACTGGGGCAAGCTTGTCTTGTTAGGTAGCCTGGGATAATTTCTCGCATATTTAAAAGCTCTTCTGGAACATATTTCTTTCGTTTCTTCCTCTTCCTCCTCCTCGCACTCCTCGTACTCCTCCTCCTCCTTCTCTTTTTTCTTCAGAAAGAGCATGTTTTGATAATATGGCCTATCCGGCCCTCTCATTATTTTTTGCTTCAAATTCCCGATAAATATCCACTTTCATTGTATTTGTGATTGATGGCTGCAATGCGAAGCAGAAGAACATAACGGTGATGTAGAAGGAGTGAAACGAATTGGGTGAAAGAATGGGTGCTGTCACTACCGTACGAGTAGTTGATGTTCCCACAGATATTTTGGTGGAAAAGCTATACCGCTTGGCATGCTTTGATATTGTTGCTCCGATTTTGTAAGGTCCATCGTGATGATGAGCACAGCAGATTTATTCTGAGTAAATGAATTTTGCATATGAACAACAACTTTGAAGTGATATCAATTCTAATCATCAAACAACATCCAATCAATGGTTGCTAAGTTAATGAACAAACAATTGCATGTTCCTGCGCCGCCGAGCAATTGTTGTTGGCTGTGTATATACCCAGATCAAGAAGAGATCGATCCATTTAAGCGATTCCCATGGGTAATATCCCGCCCCTAAAACGTTCCTGTGGGAATAACCGTATGTATTCAATGTACAGCTAGTTGGACTGGAGAGCGGAGTATTATGCCCAGTAGCGAGGCTGGTTTCTTAGAGCGCAACTAGAGCTGGAGAGTAGGATCACGGGACTTGAGAAGGTAGGTTTGTGTTAGGGTATATTTAGGGTGTGATCCGTAGAAGGATTAGAAGATCATCGTCAATTGTAAGACACCAGGATCACATAACGTCATGAAACCATAGCCGTTCTGTTTAATTTCGAGTCTCAAGATTGAAACGAGCGCAACTTGTAGGAAGACTGTAAATGCGTTGTTCTCTATATCCAGTCGAAGGATTCCAGAAATCTTTTAGAAAAGGTAAGCCCCATGGGGCCTGGGTAGGACAACTAACTTGCTTGGCTAGCCAAGCTTTACAAAATAAGCTTCGCTAACCAGGGGTTAGTTGGTGTGTTTGCATGATATACAGTGGTCCGTATGCAGCCTTTGTGTGTACCAAAATGTACCGGGAAGTTGTATGAGCGAGTATGGATGACCTCGAATTCAGGAGAAATAGTATGTGTGCTGTTGACCGGTGAATGAGAATACTATCAAGCTTCAGTCATGATAAGATCCCAAGACGTGGTTATATTTAGAAACTAACGGTCGAAATGCTGATCCTGGATTACGCTGGGAAAAGGATCCGAGTGTGCTAGGTGACGCGACCCGATAGAAAACTATCGAATCACGTGTTTTGCCATTGAAGCTTCTACTCGAGTACCTGGGATGCTAAGCGAGCCATCATGTGAGCCATGCGCCCACGCAATGGGAGATCGTGACGTTTACTCTTGGCAAGGTACCGAAATTCAATGGCTTTTGCTCTTTTCTCATACGTACAACTCGGAGCTCATAATAATCAGAGGGCCAAACACACAACAGCCATCCAAACCTACGATATGATTGATGTGCACGCATCTTGGATGTATTCGGCTGCGATTGTCACTGTCGCTATGATCTTCACGTGTGGGTTCGCTCAGCCGATCCAAATCGGAAGATGGAAGTGATGATAGATGAATCCAGCTGTGTAAATGCGGCACAGATAATATGCCAACAAGGCTTAGGTTTCTGGAAATCAATGGAGCTTCATCATAGCCTGCAATCCCACCTGCTCACCTAAAGACATTCTGAAGAAGCGAGCAGGGGTGAGGTGCAGGCAGTATGTATAATCTTCGTTGACACCCAGGTCGGATGGAATTTATTTTACTATCTTGTTGACTTCTTTTCAATTGTACTATTATAAGAAGAATAAGAAGGCCAATCTTGGCACAATATTCCTAACAATGGAGAACCCAACCAAAAATTCGACATGTTTCTTTGGTGGTCAACCAGTAACTATTCAGAATTCAACTTCGTGGAGTGAAATTGGATGTCCAAAGGGTTTCTATTGTGAGTAGAAGAAGGGTTTCCAAGGTCCAGTTGGTACAAGACAGAGCTAATATCATTTCCTCTCGCAGGTCCCAATAATAATGCTACGTTTCTTCCACAATACTGTCCTCCAAGCCCGGCTTGTCAAGCGGCGAGGTTAGCAGGACAAACATGCGTACCAACTATGGGAACTTTCGAACCTTCGATATGTCAGGCTGGATATTACTGTCCGCCTGGAGGAAAAGAGCAATTAAAGTGCCCCGAAGGATTTTACTGCCCACAGGGATCATACGAAGCCATGAAATGTGCAATTGGATCTGGATGTGAGGAAGGAAGCTTCAAAAACACGAATGTTGGTCCATTGACTACCTTAATAATAGTGGATGTTGCTTTGGTACTTTCAGCAATTTGTGTAGCTTTGAAGCGGAAATTCAGTGCCAGGGTTCAGAAGGTGAAGAGATCGAATAGGGAAACATTCATGACACAAGGAATGCTCGGAGGAAAATACTCTCCACTCCTTGAGGAACAGTTGCAGGCAGCCCGGATCCAAAGCAATATCGCTAGGGTAGAGAGAATTATGACATCGCCACGGAGACCAACAGGATTTGAGGAGTTGGGTAATATGGACGTCGACTTTGCATGTGATGGTTACAATGAAGGAGAGCACCAAACCATAAATGCAGATTTGCAATCATTTGTAAAATCTTTGTCAAAGTGTTTTGGAGGCACAAAATTCGGGTTGACATTCGAATTCGAGAACTTGAATTTCCATCCACGGAAGTCAAAGAAACCTATTCTTTCACAAGTTTCAGGTTTGATTGATTCTGGAAGTTTGTGGGGAGTAATGGGTGCTTCGGGAGCGGGAAAATGTAATGTTCATTGGTCCTTTCCCTTCACCACAAAGCTAACGAGCACTAGCTACTTTCGTGAATGTCCTCATGGGTAAAACGAAAAACACTGGCGGGATCACTAAAGTCAATGGTATTGCTGGTAATATCTCAAAGTAGGTTTTCCTGTCAACGATACTATATGGGAACTAACGACTATAGGTACAAGAAAATCATTGGATACGTACCCCAAGATGATATTGTTTTACCCGAGCTCACTGTTCGGGAAAACATCCTTCACTCTGCTCGAATCAGGTTGCCATGCACGTGGAAGGAGGACGAAATTCAGCACCATGTCGATGTTCTACTTGCGTGTCTTCAGCTTTGCCACGTAAAAGACTCTTTGGTTGGTAGTACTGCAGCTCCGGTCATCTCAGGAGGTCAAAGAAAAAGAGTCAGTATTGGTATGGAGTTAGCAGCTGCACCTATGTAAGTTTCTACCTTCCAAATATTATCACCTCTTGACTCACATTCTTGCTAGGGCTCTCTTTCTTGATGAACCTACTTCGGGTTTAGATGCCACAGCCGCCAACTCCATCATGAAAACCCTCAAAGCTCTCTCACGTCTCGGTATGACTATCGTAACCATTATTCATCAACCCCGCCAGGAAATCTTTGAGTCTCTCGATAGTCTTGTGCTTCTCGGTGCGGGACGAATGATTTACCTAGGACCTCAAGTAGGTGTAAAGCCTCACTTTGAAAGTCTTGGTTTCAAATTTCCCGAACATGGTAATCCTTCCGATGTCATGGGTGATATCATTGCTGGTGAAGGGCGTCTTTATAAAAGTACTGGAGATGCTAGTATCCAACCTCTTATCCAACACTGGCAAGAGAATTCCGACAGCGAATACTATGACATGAAAGGTCTTGGTGTCACTATAGCTGAGTCCACTGCTCTTTCTGAAACGATCAAAACACGAGGCACATACTGGTATCGACAAATCTGGTTTTGTTTCCTACGTTCTCTGCTTCAACAATATCGCATGAAATCATCCTTTTTCTTCGAAATAGGTGTCGGTGCTATTTCTGGGTTCTTGATCGGAGTCGCAGAAATCAATGAGAATGGTAGCGACAATTTCCGCGGTGTGCTCATAGAGCCATATGAAGTGCTCTCTTCTTCGATTGATTACAGCTCCGTTCCCCAAATGGCGCTTCTCATCGGTCTCGCTATCGGTCTCACTGCATCTGCACCAGGAGTAAAGGTTTTTGGCGAAGAAAAATTGGTTTACTGGAGAGAGGCTGCTGCTGGGCACAATCGCTTTGCGTACTATGTTGGGAAAGTTCTATCTACTATCCCGCGCATGATTCTTGCCAACTTCCATTTCACCGTCTTTTTCGCTTTATTGGCCACGCCGAGAATTAGCTGGATCGACACCTTCGTCGCTAACCTCCTCTACTTCTGGTGTATCTACGGTCTTGCATCATGTGTCAGCATGGTAACCCGTCGCGAAGACGGACCTCTTGTCGCGGTCATGTCATCACTCATCGTCGGCGTACTCAACGGTATGTCCCCCAGTATCAACAAAGTCAGGAGTTGGCACATGATATGGATTTGGAGAGCATGTCCGGGCACATGGTTGGCGGAGGGATACTTTACCCAAAACGTTAGTCCGATGGGTTATTTGTACAATCTTGAGTCGGTGAAGGAGACTGTGGGATATAATCTGGATCGTTTCACTCAGGACATATTGATGCTTTTTGCGCTGGGCGCAGCCTATAGGGTTTTGGCATTTGTGGGGTTGAGGTTTATGTATAGGCATAAGCAGAGATAGACGGGAGATGTAGAAGGGAAGGGAAATTTTGGATAGATGAAGAGAGTTTTGAGGGTTTTACATTATTTGGGAGTTTAATTTGGGGGGGGCAGGATATATACCTACGTAGAGTACATAACGCGTTTTCACCATAGGGATCTCCCGGGGGGCTATGGGCTGTTTGTTTTTCTTTCTCTCAATAACCTATCCTGTATATATTATCAGCGCATCACATGGTACGCGTAGCATTAGCTATAGCTGGATCAAATAGATTATGCATCATTACCACCACCTACGCACATATGATACTACTCTACCCGAGTAGATTAATACAACAACCAGACTGATATCAAAACCGCCTCACATCATCATTGTATTAATAGGTATATAACTTGAAAACCTGCCAAGAGAAACATCGCAATGAATGAAAAGTCCACTTTATCAAATACGAAGAGAAGTGCCTTCATCTGACGCTCTCAAATTGCCCATTCAGAATCTATCGTCTATCCAGAGACTCTCGGTCCCTGACCGTTCACATTTCCTCCCCCAGCTGTCATCGTTTATCTACATTGTCATTTCCCCTGTGATTATAAGCATTTCCGTCTACAGTAGTTTTCACCGTCTCTCGTCTTCATCGGACTCTGGTCATTTTATACCGTCATTGCCATTCCACACTCCTGTTCGTTTTGACCCTGCAGTTTAGTCTCGAACCCCTTTTTAACCTTCAACAACTTCTTGCCTGGGGAAACCGAAGAATAGATTCCTTGGCTGATTCCTATAACCTCAATAGAATTGCTGGTGCTATTGTTGCGGGCGATAATTTCTATCGTTCGTCCTCAGCGTTTAATGAGAGCTTAGATAGGCATGGAATTAATAATTGAATTCGTTGGGATATGAAAGAGGAGTAAGGAGTCGGGTGGGGAGGGGAGGAGGAGGGAAACAAGGCGTGGTCATTTACTGTAAGTAATGATTATCCCTCCAATTCGAAGGACAAAGTGACTCAGCTCTGGTAGAATGTATACTCCTAAGGATTCATTAGATTAACCTCTCATATCTCACATCTCACATCTTGCCTCTTACATCTCTCTTTGAGCTCGTCGTACAATATTTCCTTTTGAAAGTTCAGCTTTATCCTGTGATGAAATATAAACGGAGATACAAGAGTTTCTTTGTCTGGACCTAATAACTTGTGGTGGAGCTCTTTAGAAAACTATACTGCTATAAGTGATATGGGTTCTGGGTACCACACGAGGGGGCCAAATATCAAAAGGCGTAGGATCTTTTGCATTGTGAGGATTAGAAAGGAAATCTCCCGGATCTGTTGAAGGATTTTGAAGATTCAGGTACTGAAATGAAAACAACAGGAAGTGATTCATCGTCATAAAGGTGACTATTATCCGAAACATGATATCCAAACGATGTTGATGGTAAGAAGGGAGGAAATCCAATAACAATCAAACACACCTTTTCACTTGTCTGAATACCCCTTTTCTTACCTCAAAACGATCCCCAGAACGGCAGACATGCAAGTGCAAGTTGTTATCAAAACATCTGCACTACTAGCTGTCTCTCGTGTAAGGGAATTCATGCGCACTTACCTCGACAATCTCGACTTATCATTATTTTTTATATATAACATGTTAGAGCAAGCCGGAAGAAAAATTCAGGGCCCAGCTTGAGGATTACTCAGAAGGGATCATTGATGAACCAGATTTTAGTTAAACATGAAGGGATATGATAATAGAAACGAATCAAGCTGTACTCGTAGATGATGATTCCACTACTACCTTCAGCTGAAACCGTCACGTTCACATTCGTCGCCTTAAAAATGATATCTCCTCTCCAATAAAAGATTAACTTTGGAGTTGATATGTAGCATAATATATGAGTATAGAGCGAAGTTATCAAACTCACGATGCTATCAATAACTTCATTTTTATTCTCGAGTCCCTACTAGCTTACTCACTCGCTTATTCAGTCGCCCCCCTTCTGTTTCATTTTCAAACCCTAACCCTCATCAGTAAAACCTACTTACCCCCTATAAGAACCCTCTTGATACGACCCACAAACTTCTTAGCCCATCGATATCTCCGAATGACAGAGGCCCATGGGTAGCCCAAATGTAAGCCAACAAGCTATGCTTGTATATAAGTTTTTGATTCAATTTATTTGCAAGAAGATGGTTACTCAATATTTAAGATTTTGATGGGATAGTAGTATAAGAACGACGACTTTATGTCGATAGCAAGGAGTGACGATTAGGTAAATAACGGTAAAAAAGAGATTGGTATGAGATGAGATGGGATTAGACGATACCCGAGTGATAGAAATGACAATAACAAAAAAGATAATCGCAAGGTACATTTCATATTTCTTGGGAACTCTAGCATGATCAAGCATTGAATCATCGAATCGCTGAAATGCCAGCTTCTGCATAGTACATGATCTGCGAACAGATGCGAGATGAGATGATAGTATACGAGTACAAAACCACAGCGAAACAACAAATACTGCAAAAAGTTGAACGAGAACGACAGCAACTCGAGCTAATCAATCGAATATTACCAAGAACCCTCAAATTCTCATTCACAAACCATGCAAATACCTTCCTCTTATCCCATCCCTGATCTTTGGAAAGTGTGCAAGATTATCCTGTACTGTATCCTATTTGAATTGGAATCGTACCGGCATTTTGTGTTTATGAGGAAGAAGTAACCAGATCGCTAGATATGTTGTATTTATACATCAGTATGTGATAGAAAAAGACGCGAGTCGATTCACATACCAATTTATGCAAATATTCACCATGACTCCGGGGAGAAACAAGTTTCCGAAGGATATAAGAGAGCACTGAGATGGGAACGAAGCAGGAGAGATGGGATGCGTGGGGCATATCGAATGGTCTCCGCTTGCAGAACCATTACGGTATCACGTATTGCATTGATCCGAGTATGCAGAGCGGTTACGGGTGAATCCCATGGTATCATGTTACATGCTCAAACTCCAATATGCACTACACTAACAGGTTCTAAGCACCGAAACAAAAACCCAAGGTATCAATGCTGTCTTCAGACGCCATTCCATCCAAAATGCGACTCCTCTTTAGAACAACTCCTCATTCTTCACCTTGTCTACCCTCTTCCCCTACCCTTTCCCCATAGCCCGCCTTTTCCCCACTCCCCTTGCCCTCCATTTCCTCCCTTCTCACATCTTCCAACTCTCTCTCCAACATGCTATGCAGCCTCTCCAATACCCATTCACTCTCCTCTTTATTCCCCATCAACGGACTCCGATTACATACCCAACTCCACTTCTCCCCCTTATCCTCTCTCCTTTCCCCTTTTGCACCACCCAACTCCTCTCCCTCCAACTTCTTCGGTCTTCTGGTTGCTTCTCTATGGTTTCCCGAGTTACCCTCATCCTCCCCAATCAGTTTGAGATACCATGCCCATTCATCAAATGTGTATCTACGAGGTGGCGAACTATTCAGATGTTTCATCACTCTTCCAATTTCTTTAATCAGGATACAATGATAATGATGACGATTTTGAGGCAGTCTATCATTACGTTCTCCTTGTCTTCTAGCGCGTCTATCTTCAATATCCTCGCGGTCATCTTCCGAACGTTGCGCTGCTGATTCCGGGTCATTTTTAGAGGCACTACGACCAGTGGCTTCTTCATTATCGCGAGGAGCTGCTGCCCCTTCGGCACCTGGAGGTAGTTCGGATACTTCGAATAGTTTTCCAAATGTCATCTTATTCGTAGTTTCTTTGAGAGAATGCCTTACCCCCTTTTCTCCGGGTAAAATAGTGGAGTTTCCAATCCAAAGAATAAAGTCGCGGATTCCTTTGATGATTGTGTCACCCATGTTGCTAATGAGTATCGTGAGAGAGGGGATAGCAAGAAGAGACCAGAAAACAAAGAATGGCTTTCCGGAGTTCGATTGGGGATAGAAATCACCATATCCTATGGTTAGAAGAGATGTATACGAAAAATAAAGAGATTGAAAATAACTCCAGTTTTGCGTATACTCTGCAACTCGAAATATTGCTGCCCCAACAAACCAAAGTATCAACCATGTGGTTCCAGAAATTATCAATGAAGTCCAACGACGTTTGGTGGCTGCATCTTCCTGGATTCGTCTCATTAATTCAAACTCTTGCTGCCGCCTTCCCCTTTCCGTAAGACCAGCATTGTTAGCAAGTATATTATTTGACTCGAGAGAAGACTCTCGTGTTGCAATGGGCTTCAAAACTGCAACATTTTTCTTCTGGGTCTTCTTTAAAATACGTCTTCGTTCTTTTTCGACCATTCTTGCACTTAGCTTAATCTTTCCGCGTTCGAGAACGAGTGATCGAATTGAGCCAACAACCAAGCCTAGAATGATGATACCACCGATTGCAAATGGGAACAAGAGACTTCTTCCCAAATGTGTCGTTGGTGCATAGTCTCCGATGCCAATGGTTAGAAGTGTAAAGTCACACCAATATAGCGCATCAAGATATTGCCAAGATTCGACATGTGCAAATACTGCTGCACCTGCAAGCAGATATACCAGAAAGGTAATCGTCTGTAACATCAAAGTTCTTTGACTCATGGTCAATTTGAACTCCTTTTGATAATGCCCTTTATAAGCTCCGTATACAGTAATCACCATCAAACTAGCCACTAGGAAGTACAGACCCGCAGCAAATATCGCGTAGTAGAACGCCTGCGTATAGGCATAGTTCGGAGGTGCTGGAAGGTTTAAAGGTCCAGAAGCGCAAGCTGTTAACCCTATTAATGTGAATGAAGATAGATACCAGCCAATAATTGTAATGGGTTGTGCGACCGAAAACCGAACCCTTTCCGCCATGTTCAGAAGTAGAAATAGATTCGAAATCAGGGCGATCGCTAATTGCGCTGCATTTACACCAATCAACCTGTTTCTTCCTGTCAACAGAAATCTCTCTCAACATTCCTCTGTAAGCGCATACCACTTCGGATCGTCAATGTAGATTCCATGCTCTTCTACTCCCTCCGGAGGTATCGATACCCTCCAATGCACAGCTAATGCGCAGATACTGAATGCCGAGGCCATGGGTCCAAATGTACCCGCGACAAGAGGGAATGCAGTGCTAGTAAACCACCAGCGACTGGAAAGTTGTTTGTTAGCGGAGTCTGCGGCCGGCAGTTGTGTCTGCAGGATATCTCCATCGACGTACCTTGGCTCAAGGAAAGCATCCTCATCTTCTTTAGTTTCATCGTGTTCATTGCGTTGTTGATTTTCTACATCATCCGCGTCTTTGGAGATGGGTTCATCGAGACCTGGGTCGTTCATTGTGCAGGAAGTGAGAGGAGGTTAGTAATTTGGCACAAATGAAACGGCTGATGAGGGTTCTTTGTTAACACATATCGAAGAAATTATAATTCATTGGAAAGTAATATTTCATGATACTGCAGAGGGATCTAGAGTATTGTTCAAGAAAATATATGTATGTTTCCCTTCAAGCAGTGGTGCCGATCTCTGGTTACCTTGGAGATGACCAGTACGAGGCCTATGACGTCGCTAAAATGATGGTTTGCAAGGGTTGAAAGGATGACAAGGCGAGACGTTGGTTGTTGAACAAAGGAGAGAGAATGAAAAAGAGACTTGACCAGAAATTCAAAATATCTACGCGATGGGAAGGAATATAAGAAAGAGAGAAGGGACAACAGTAATGTCCACTGGTAGTATAGAGTAAGTATTTGTTTAATGATCAAAACGCGTATCAAAGTACGGAAAAGAATTCACTGTCAGTAATCATGTGGACGGATACTGTGGCGATCTTCCTGCGATTTCAAAATCATGTTCTAGCTTGTAGAGATATCTGCTCGCCGGGTGGGAGTGACTTCTGATTCTGGATATTGTTGTCTTGTTGATGTATTTAAATGACCATCATCAGATTTGCGTGAAGATACTAAACTGTGAGAATTACAGCAAATGCCCCAATTTATAATGTCCAACTACAGATGCACATGAAGCATAAGAGAATACCCACGCACTCCATCTTCATTGTCTGCAATAGGATTCTGACTGTTCATTACTTGAGTGGTAAGTGGAATCATGTTCTGATAGCACAAGAAGACAGCGCTTCGCTCACTCTGTATCCTTGATGAAACGAGCTGATCGAAAAGTTACCAAAATAGCGATGAGGTAGATGGAATGAGAGCTGTGCTCTTTGCGGCTTTGTATGCTTTACTTTTCATGACTTGATTGGCCCGCTCTCATGTATTGTAATTATGGTTGGAAAAGTATATAGAGGATGGAATGGTGATGAAATTGATATGGGCAGCGATGTAAGAGTTTTGAACGGCAAATGATTTTCATGTGATTATTATAATCTAAGAAGAGTACGAGTAGATATCATTATGAAGGATGAGAATATCGTAGCACCAGACATTGCTATAAGCAGTTCTCAGTCACGCCTAAATCTACATATCTTCTTCTCAATACGAGTATAAAGCTAATCAATCCCATTACCTCTCATCCAACGTATGCTTAACCGAAAGCCTAATTTTCTAAAAGGGGTACAGATGAAAATCCAATCTTCCACCAGGTGAACTGGTGGTTCTACATTTGAAAACATACAATTGCTTTTCATGATTATATGATCGGGAAGGTTAGAAAACCAGAGTATTTCCAAATCAATAAGAATACAATTTATGAAAATTGATACAAAATAATAATCTTATTAGACAGGACATTTTCTGCTCAATTCGGCTCGCTCTTCGCTACGCTCGTCGAACTCTGCCTGTCACGATCAGCAACCAATAGGGTTCCGGTTGACCACATATAAGAGCCCTTTCCATCTAGTGAGCTCTCATTAGTTGTAAATTCTAAGGATTCTTTTGACCCTGATTTACTTCAGCTCTTATATGGCACTGGCGTCACACTGCCTAGTAAGATTATTGTAGGCTTTATCTTATCGTTCACATGACAGATACGACATAGCTATATATTCAAAAACAAAACACGGTTTTATCAAACAAACATAACTGCTGCGATGGCCGAGTGGGTACGTAACTGACTTCACATCAACCAAAAATAACTTCATACTAACATATTCACCAGTCTAAGGCGATGGTTTTAAGTTCTTAGGAATTCACCATTATCGAAAGATGCGAGGGTTCGAACCCCTCTCGCAGCATCAATTTTTTGTTTTCTTCGTTTGTGAATCTACCCCGCGTAATCCCCACCCTATGCAGAAGGAAGGATGTGGGGGATTGTGGGGCTGCGGCCTTTCTGATGGTGGCATTATTTTGTCTCCTGGAAGTTCAATGAGAAAAGCATCAGAAAATATATTGATGGGATCAACCTGTTGATCGCCAATGAGAATAATGCTCTTTGAACAAAGAGACATGAAATAATAAGATATATATATATATATATCGGTATATTGCACAAAAATAAGTTCTGCTATGTTATTGATTATTGCTTGACTCGATTGAAGATATTCTTCCTTTTTTGGTTCGGTCCCGTCTATCATGGAGTGAGTACTCGAGTATATGATAATGGGAGGTGTCAACGATAATTCACAGTTAGAAACTACGAGCAAGGAGTTTCAAATGAGAGTATACTCCAGTAGTGACTTTAGTACTCATATCTCACTCTACCCATAACATGTTTGATGGCTATCTCAGTGGTGAATTTACAGGAAAGCATCGAAGGTGCTTTTTAACTGAAACGTGACAACCGGAAGTGATTCGATTCTGACTACTTCTGCCTGCTCTTCACTGACTATTCGTTCTCGGTTTCTCGTGGGAGATGAAAGCTCGAAAAAGAGACAAATAACTGGGAGGAACGCTGTAGATCTATTTTTTCTCGGCCGGGAATCTTTGATCCAGTAGTCTCTCTATTCATGATACACATTCGCTTTCAAGTAATCGTCAAGTTTATTCAAGTATCTACTTGTATATCGGTGGAATAGATGTCCTTCGCTATTTCCCACGCAATCTTCTCATGTCAAGAACCATACTGCGAAGGCTCCTGGCGTGATTTTCTCATATCCAGAGTCAAGGTTAATGTACATGACAGACTTGCGGGAACCCTGGAAGAAGTCCTCACTGCTCGCTATATTCTTGGGCACGAAGGTGTTGTGTATTCAAGCTTGAAAATAGATGTGACGGGAAGATTACTGTGAGGTCTGTAGAAAACCGGTCAATTTTTCATACATTTGTATACATTTGTATACATTTGAACAATAATATACTCGTATATGGGTAAATATATAAAAGAGTGATGAGAATAGATAAATCGCTCTTACGACGTATCGAGAGTGCTCTCCTTATTACAAGCAGATCCATGATTTATAAGATATTTCATCTTTCTTCATTCAATTACGGTAAATGAACCCGCTTAATAGCCTCTTTGCGAAGATCTTTCGAATATACTCGTAAAGCGATGCGGCTTGAAAGGCTACTCTCGTCCGATGCATGAAAGTTTTAGCATGGGAGTAGCAGCTGGAAAGAGAGAGATGACGATAATAATGTGAGGTTCAAGATCCATTGGTAAATGAAGGCGGGATATGAGAAGAATGTCAAGTTAACACTTAATCGATGTTGAGTGATTAGATCGAATGGCATACTATATCACTCTATACTCCTTATACATATGCCTCATCCCATCCCAAACCAAATCATCCCAACCAAACCATCAACCAGTCATTTACCCTTCTCTACACTATAAACAAAATAATATATCTTTTCTCCCTCCACCCAATCGAATCTCTCCACTCGTATTATATATATATAACAAAAAAGAGTTTCGTATTCTAATCCTTTTTTGGTTAAAAAAAGAGAAGGAAAGAGGAAAGAGGAGAAGAAGAGAAGAAAGAAAGAGTTCTTTATCAATAGAGTAGATAGAGTAGATAGAGTAGATAGAGTAGATGATGATTTATCTATCTATACTACCTATATGTATGAGTATTATATCATATTTGTTGATGAATTTTAGATTTATATGTATACTAAGTAGACTGACGTTGAAGCGAAGGAGAAGGAAAAGAAGGAAGAGGAGGAGGAAGAAAAGACTAGAATCTAAGAAAACTCATCGAGTAAAGAGGTTATAATATTATTATAGTACTCGTATAGGATTATGTTTCCCCGTTTGATGGGATTGGTGATAGAGGATTGGAATATAAGGGTATATGAGGAATGATTGGTGATGAGATATAGGTGGTTTATAAGATTCGAATGATATATGTATATATCTCCTTCTCTTTTTGGTATGGGGATTAGATATGCAACGAGCGTTTTGGGAGAGAAGAAGGGGGAATGGTGTTGGGTGGGAGAGTAAGATGGAGTGAATATGAGAATATGGGCGTGAGAGATGAGTTCAAAAAGGCAAGGGATGAATAGGATGGTTGGAATATCATATATACCAAGTGTGGAGTACTTGGTATAACAAACGCTTTCAAGAAGGATAGATAGGGAATACTCGTACCTTGGACTGACATTCACTACATCTCGCTGGAGATCCCGAGTACCAGCTACTGTAGACCTTCATCCCGAACATTAAAATTGACATTACTCGTTGTAAAACCGTAGGTGTGTCCCATAAAATCCAATCCAACACGATAGATGTATCATATCTCTTCCCCAAAATGTCATAGCAAACGCCCAACGTCATTCATCAATACATAATCTTTGCTCCCATCACATCATTCATCTCATGATCTATGGCCCTTACGGTATACTCTCAAAAACATCACTCTCTTTTGGTCCTTGCAAAAAGTCCTCCGGGCCCGATGCAGACATTTGTCTTTCCTCAGCCCATTGTCGTATCGCATCGAAGTTTTTGCATCTATGTTCGGTGTTGAAATCTACAAAAGCTTGGGGCTTAGATTTGTCCCACCAGACTTGGCCGAGGACGCCGGTATCCACTTGGCACATGAGTTGCTGGCGGATTATATCTAAGCAATGGGCTGGGGTGTGTTAATTGGCTGTATGGTGCTTGAGGGATGAGGGATGAGGGATGAGATGTGGAGTGAAATTGGGGGTAGACTTACAGACATGGTATTGAACGATGTTGTCTTCATTGACAAATGCTCCTTTTCCTTGTTTGTGATAATAATCGTAATTGTAGTAGAGTGATTGTCTCACAAGGTCGAGACAATGTAAATGATGCAGTCCTTCCAAGTTGACGGGGAATCCCCCTCCATATTTCTCATTTATTTGAACATGAGCGGATGTCAATCCAGACTTCTCTGCTTCGTTTGCTGGCAATACGAAACTTCGGTCTATGAAACGTGAGCTTCCGCCATAAGTCAATTGACCCAAGTAGACTACTTACAGTGCACTCCTAGGCTCGCCCATGCTTCATCAACTTCAGGACCTGCTTTCAACCTGAAGGCATTTTCTTTCATGAATGATCCATTGAACATCACTGGCTGATATGAGGTATCGACATCGTTCAAGACAGGAGCTATTTGCATGTTAGACTGAGATATCAAGGGATTAGATTCTAGGCCATACAATAATGTTGCACATATGATGGGCATAACTTGACCGGATCCGCCACCAGTCTACCACCGATCCATACACCCAAAGCGATTGACAATAACGATATCAGCGGTAACGATAGGATATACCAAAAGAATCCATTTCGTCTCGATGGTTGTTTATATGTCGACTCGGGATTGGAAAGGAATCCTTCGCCTTCTTCTGATTGAGGCACTTGGTTATACTTGTCTGAGAATGGAGAATAAGACATGCTGGGGTCAGGTTACGTTTAGAAAGTCAAAATGGTTGAAATGGTTGAGAACAATCAACCATTTGAATGTGTTGGTGATGAGATGAGATGTCAGATCAAACACGGTATCATTGGAAGAAAGGTTTGCATCCTCGTTGATCGCGAGGTCGCCATGTAGAGGAGATACTTTACGATCTCGTGAATACCAAATAAACCTCGCGCCGTCGGATGTAAACAATGATCCGATGTGAACCACCCGAATGAAAGAATGACCAAAGACAAAAGCCAAAGCCAAAAGCCAATAGAGCCAACTTGTGTGTATTGTGCTGTGCTATACAAGGTTGGTCGCCGTTGGACAAGGTGTGAGATACCAAGTGCTTACTGTACTCGTAGATAGATCGTCGGTAAATAATGGATCTAGATTCTGCCGAGGACTCGAGTGCATCATGGCACAACCACCATTTGGCGGGGAAGAGACGGGTCACTTCTGGGATTTGAGGGACCTCACTGATCAGGCCGTACCAGCATATGCTTTGCTTGCTTCATATCCGTTGCGTAGTAATTGGCCAACGCCCCGTCTACGAAACAGCAATCATACTCTTTCTCTGTGTTCTTCCTCTCGTATGGCGTTGTCACTTCTTGGCCGTTCTCAAGGTTTGTTGTGAGGGGAGGGAAAGATCTTCATCGTCTTATCACCCTTGCTATCCACTTTTTGGACCAAGGACCGACGACCGTACAGACAGACTCAGGAATATTCTCCGATGTTCCCCGTTTGAATCATCGTCCACGAACCCATACAGCCATTAGCGCAAGTCCTAATTATACTTCTTGTGTACTTGTGCTTCCACTGGTGCTCCCACTTCCATGCCCCAACAGTTGCTCTATCAATATAGGCTTTTCTTACTTGCGAACCGGGAAGCTATCAGTTGTCACTGCCAGGTTTTGGGGGGGCTGGTCAAGTTGTCATATGCGCAAAAACGAAAAGGCGGGATAATAAGCATCTAATCATGTCTGACTGATGTTTATTTATGTTTCCTCACGATGGACATGGATCCAATCATCCGGTCTGCTCAGGATGCCAAGATCATGAAGAATGGATCCATCAATCACATGGAGGTTAGATCATCAAGATACGAGCTATCGAGCACAGCTCCCGCAGTCGTCATGCTGTCTCTCTCTATTACACCATATCTCAAACTCACATAAGCCTCCCAGTGTTGGAGTTTGTTGAAAATAGGTGCGGCGACATCATGTTTCCGCAACACTCAACAGACCATTAGTCAAGTGGCTATGCAGATACGAATTACGCGATACTGCGGTGGGTATCGACTATCTGTGAGCTGAGGTTCCCCTACCTACAATGTGCGGGGATGTCTTCGGTCTCGAACTCTCGTACTTCTGACTTTCATCACGCCTTTGAGTTACCATATCGCTCAATAATGGTTCATGTCGATGTCGGTGTGTTGGCCCAAGTGGGGATCCCGCAGGGCATCATGACGTGGGAACTGTAGTTTTCCTACCGATACTACTTGTCTGAATGCATATCACGCCAAGAATAGATATGCATTGCATACTTTTCATACCTGTGTGGGTGATAGTATGGTTTGTTTCAGCAAAGTGTATCCAGATAAGTAGATATTTGGCAACACATGAGGCGGCATATGGAGATTTAAGGTTCAACAGGTTATATATAAGGTCTATCACCCCCGCGATATTTTATCATAATCCTCATACATCTTCATCTCACTTTACTCATCATCCATATCTATCTCTATCTTCACATTTCATCTACAATCGAACGTTCAATATGCTTTTTTCACGAGACTTTCTCATGCTTTTGGCACTCGCCGCTGTTGGTGTTATAGCTGCACCAGCGGCAGCACCTCAACCAGAGGCCAATGCTGAGGCTGCTCCAGTTGACTATGGCAAATGTCAGTCTACTTTCTTGATAATGGCGAAGCAATTTACTGACATGTGGTATCAGACGGTGACTACGGAAACTATGGCTCATATGAGAAATACCCCCCCGCTGCCCCATCGGTCACCCCTACACCCATTCCTGTCGAACCTGAGAGCGATGACGATTGTAGGTCGATACCTCAACTATAGATATGGCGTTCACATGACTAATGGGTATAATAGCCAGTAACTTAATGAACAAGAAACCCAGAGCCACAGTTTGGCCTGTTCCACCAGAAAAACGTGAGGATTATGGAAACTACGGTAAATGTAAGCCCCCCTACCCTGTTCTTTAAAACCAGGCTTGATCTCTCATGTCCTCTTGTCTCGACGCTTTGCCGGAACATATCCCGTGAAACCATCCCCCTTGGAGCATAACTAACAGATATCTCCCCCATTACAGACGGTAACTACGAAAAATATGAACCCCCAACCGCCGTCGTT
>NGKF01000026.1:397146-416587 GCA_002162555.1 Monilinia aucupariae | reverse complement strand
CCTCAGATCCTACACCTTCACCCAAATGAACCAACCCCCCCCTCCCGGATGTTTAAAGCTCAAACGGTTAAAGAGCTTGACGAATACGTGAGTTCCCCTATCCTTCTAGACTTTAATCCACCAGCAAAACCATATACTGATTCATGCAACAGACTCCTTTATGACTGAACGATCTACGCCCCTTTTTTAAACGATACTTATTATAATGACATGGAGGATCAATGGAAACTGCTACTACAGCAAGAATATGGGAACGATGAGCGTGAGAGAACGAAGGATGGTTCCTGAGGGACGGATGAAATGAAATCCAATGCGCATTCCTAAATGTCAATTGCAATATGCGAGATATGGATAGCTATAGTTTGAGCAATTGGATGAAGCTTTGATTCTTATATTTTTGATCCAACAGATCTGATTGATGATGACATCTAAGCAACCCCACCTACCGTGCGTGCATCGAGTAATATCCCAATCCACACCCTCAGTGTAACCATATCACGCACTAAACCCACCCCACGCTAAAAAGCCCCTAGCGCAAAAATATTAAATTTCTTCTATTTCTTCTTCATCCTCTTCGTTTCCTTCCTTCATTTCCAAGGAGCGTTCAAGCTCTTCTGTTTTTTTTTTTCTTTTCTCGCGCGCAAGCAAACCTACACTACAGATATGTATGGATATATGGATTGCGATTACAGTCGCAGGAGCCATGCGCTCGATCAATTGAAGCTTTCATTTGATGATTGAGCTCAATGGGTGTGAAAGATTAAGCTCAGAATATTTGCGTATTTTTATTTTCTTTCCTTTTCTTTCTTTCTGTTTTTCTTTTCTTGGCTATTTTCTACCTGACGCCAAACTGTCATCAGCGAACTAACACTTAGCTTCGCTTTAACCTCCACCGCCACCCTCACAACCAGAATCGCAACCTGTACGTTCCCCTCTCCTCTCGTCTCCTCCCCACCCAACTTGCTTCCCCCTCTTTCCCCCCTCTCGCTCTTCAACGCCCCAATCGCATTCCCATTCTTATTCCCATTCGCATTCGCATCCGCAAGGGTTCAGCGTTCCCCGCCTCGAAAGAAATAAAGATAATATGATGAACAACTCATACGTTATACCCAGCTCACTCAGATGCACAAAGTTGCACTTGCTGAGAACGCGTTCAGCTTCTGATTTATTTTTCCCGACTCCTTTGGACTCTTACTCTTTTGGTCTCTTTGGTCGTTGAATTGGTGTGCATTGGATGAGACTAATGGGTTCTTCATAGGTTGATATTTATCATGTTTCGCAGGAGGTGGTTGGGGGCTTGACTTCGATTGGATGAGTGAAGGGGGTGAAGGTGAATGGGGATGAGGTCAAAGATGACAGGTTCATGGCGATACACATATGAGGGTGGCTGGCACACAGCATCGTCGCATGCTTGTTCAAGATTCAGAATCACAATGCCAGATGGCCCCTGACTCGATATAGTCAAGCCGGTATCTCTGTCAATATCACGAATATACTATACCCTTCTTGGTAGCGCTTAGATAGGTAGGTTCAACAAGCTAGCTCAATCAACGCGTTCTATGATTCTATATTATATTGTACACGCTGTTCTTTTTCTATTATACATGCTAGTCTTTCTCATCACACAGATGCTATTGATGCATCCCAGAAACTCCTCACATGCCCCTACATTAATCATCCATCACATCTTCCAACGTTGCCCTTACACCATCCCATTACCCCATGCTCAGCACTATGCGATATACCAAGGCCAAAATGCTCGACCGCATGCCCTGGTGCTCTTCCCCCTTGGATCTTTCACCCAGTCGTATCACGGGCACATCCTCCATCACCTCGTCCTCGATATCGGGTTCTCCCCACCCAACATCGCAAAGTCGTTGGAGAGTGACTCTTCCTTCACAGTTGGACCATGCCCCAGCATTATCACCTCCACCGCCGCTGCCGTCGCCGCCCCCTCTTTTTTCCTCCCACTCCCACTCTCATCACTCTCCCCACCCCTATCCTCCCCACTCAAACTCACACTCCGATCGCCCCTCCCCCCCTCCTCATCCCTCCTCTTCTCACACTCTCGCAACAGCACGCCCTGCCGCCGATACAAGCCGATGAAATTCCACGTCCCCCACAGCTGCGCCGCCATAAACACCACGTGCAACATGGGCGTCGCGACTTTAAACGCGAGGGTCCAGCGATCCCACAGCGATCCAAAGAGGAACATGGTGAGGATCGTTTCGGCAATCGTGCCCGTGAAGGTCGTGATGGCTGCGATGCGGAAGATCTTTCGGAGGAAGGCGTGGGAGTCTGGGTACACGCGGTAGAGGATGATGGTGAGATGAGGGAGGAATTCGGAGATTATGTCGAAGGCTCCTTGGGGGTTGTTAGTTGGGGTGGGGATGAGGAGGAGGGAGAGAAAACATACCCCAAACCGTACACAAAATAAACTCGATCGTGGCGTCCCGCTCCTTGACCAAATCTAAACTAATCGCAATGGCACTCTGCCCAATCAATATCGTCCCCACATGATGCCCGACGCTCACCGGACTAATCTTGGGTCGGTACAACAACTCGAATATGTACATGGCGATGAGCATCTGCGCCGCCACAATCAGGATATCACCCATGGTGACTGGGCTCCCCTTTGCAAACGGGGTGTGCAGGGAGGACGTCAGGAACGTCACGGAGATGAAGGGGTACGCGGCGAGGAGCAGGATGAAGAGCTTGGTGAGGCCAGCTATGTGATGATTGATGAAGCCGAGGCGCAGAGGGGTCCCGAGCGGCATGCTGGTGAAGGTGGTTTTGTAGATGAGGGGGAGCAGGATGGGTTCGAGGAAGTAGAAGCGGATGGCGAAGTAGAGGATTAGAATTATGGAGAGGATGAGCCCGGAGAAGGGAGCGAGTTTGGAGATGGTTTCGAGGGGGACTTTGGTTATGTGCGGAGAAGCATTGGAGGGATTGGTCATTTTTGGTGAGGTGGTGAGGTGGTCAGGACGGAGACGGAGATGGAGATTTTTATCCTAACGTCTCTGGATGTATGTGACGGTGGTGTTCTCAATCAAGGATAGGATAGTAAGGAGTTGGCACCGATCTGAAATATAGAGACAGGGTAATCGAATTATAGTTTTTTCGAGTATTTACATCGATATAAGGATACCATTGATGTAAACCAGAGAAAGAGAGGAGAGGGAAGTATGCGCACGCGTATGTGTGTGTGTGTTTAATGAGAGAAAGAGAGAGAGAGAGAGAAGGAAAGAAGAGGAAGAAAAGAAGGAGGATATCAAAAGCTCCGCCTCGAATTAAAATAGCTACCCAGGCAGCCAGGCTAGGTATGTAGATATGATTTCCGAATCAGAACTGAAGAGAAGTCGGTCGAGTGAATGTTGAAGAAGTTTGTATGTGAGTGTAAATAAGTAAAAAAGTATTAGAAGAGTGGCACAAGTAAAAGTAAAAGTAAATATAAACGTAAATGCAGCATGTGACACGGGAGGAAAGGAAAAAGCGAATTGGGGTGGATGAATTGATTCTGGAAAGAATAAGGGGTCATTGTCGAGATAATGTAGAAAGGAGGGAAGGAAGAAGCAGGCAAGTAGATGGATAGTACAAGGTTTTCCGAATTGAGGTATTCCATTCTACTCGATTCGCTTCCTTGAATCCAAACATTCAAACCACTCAAATCTAGATCCCCTTTCCCCAACGCAGCTCTGTCCCTCTTGATACATGAAACGACACGAACGAAGAATACAAAGCTTATTGTGGTCGCACCCAGGAGAATCCCAACTCATGCACTTGTACGTGGATGGAAGATGTCTGTGGGAAGCCATGATTGGATGTCGAGTGAGGTGATTGGATGTCGATGGAGGTGATTGGATGTGCGATGGAGGCTAGAGGTTAGAGGGAAGAGGGAAGAGAAGGAAGAGGATACGATGTACAAGTACAAGGAGTACTAGTACGGTAGAGGGTAAGGAATGAGGCTCGAGCAATTTCATCTTCGAGGCGGAGTTGTGCGGCGTTGTGCGGCGTCGTGCGGCGTGCTGCATTATTTAGGATTGGGAGCTGAAGGTAGCTGAAAAGAACGAGATCAACGAGATCAACGAGATCAATGGATGACTGATATGATGGTGATGGTGATGGTGATGGTGATATTTGATAGGTAAGGTTACGAGATGCGAATCATGTGATTGATGGCTTAACCCTCTCTTCTCAAGATAGATCCCGGCTTGGCGATAAAGCTTGATAGAGCACCAACCTTTTGTGAATGAAACGAATGATGTGAACCGGGGAGGTTTCATGATTAAGAGCGATTTGGAATTTCGACGCTCTGTTGGACCTTTCTTGCCCATAATATCAATGGTCCTAGGGGTCGAGCGGCATATGATCCGAGAGAGACATCTGATGGGTGTTTGATCTTGTTTGATCCTTATTATCTAGTACCGCTACTAGTAGTACTGCAGTAAGTACGCTTATCTTACCCTTCATCCATAATGTGAAATACATACTCGAGTAGAGAGTTCATCATGGAGGCTAAAGGCAGGTCTAGATTGCTATTTCTTACTCATCAAATCACATAGCATGATGACTTCTTCACCAACAAAAATGCTGCATTCTGGAAGATTAACCAACTCACTTGCTCATCCACCCCCTTCTTTCCTCTCCATCCTTCACCCAAAGATCAAAGTGGAAAAAGGTTGGCCTTGGTCTAAGCGAAGTCAACGGAGTAATATAAGCAAACTACTTGCAAGTATACCCACTCACCTCTATAACACATATCCATCTCTCTGTCTAGATAAATTCGATTCAACGCTGACCAGCTTTACGATGAAACCTCTCTCACCATATGGTAAACTCTCATCATACAGCAAGTAAACCATGGATAGATAGATAACCTAGTTCACATCTGTTCTGTACCTTGGGACCAGGCCAGACAAGACCAGACAAGGCCAGACCAGACCAGACCAGATCAGATCATAATAGGACACATCAGGAAATCCCATCACCCATCCATCCATCCATCCATCCAAGAAGAGTGTGGGAGGACAAAATCCATACATATACCTAAACATTCAGCTGTGACGAGATTTCACACCCATCCTCATCTCCTCGTAACCTTACCCAGCGCATCATTTTGACGATGACGAAGGCTGAGTCGAACGGGGGAAAGGTAAGTAAGCAGGTGGGTGGGTGGGTAGGTGTACTCGGTATGGTATGTGAAATTGGAAGGCTTCAATTACCAATCATCATCTCGTAGGTTGTTGAAGCGAGTGTTGGATTCGTTGATGTTTGTAGTGTGGTAGGGTTACAGTGTAATCAGCCCTTGACCGAGTAGTTTAGTTGATTTGACTTTCGGAAAATGTTGATACTAACTCACTACATAATCACCTAGAGGATCCAACGAATTGAAATCTAATAGGATGATCATGGATTCTATTCAGGACTCCTTCTTGATGAATGGTTTTGCGGATCAAGATCGAATTTTATGATTGAGTTGTTAGGGCCAGGGTTGGAGATTGTGATATAAATGGGTTACTTTATGATATGATGATGTATTTATACATAGTTCAGAATGGCGATGATACATCAGGTCTTGAGTCTTGTCCAGTTTCGCTTACTCATATTCAGCTACTTCACATTTGATATCTTTCCCTCAGGTTTCGCATACCGCGACATGTATATCTTTCATGACAACATCACCCTGCAGTATCTTTGCAGTATCTCTGAAGTAGCTCTGCAATGGCATCGTGTATCGATGTCACTCCAGATAAAAAAGGTTGTGGGTCCGAACTGGCTTGCAGTTGATACTTTGGGGATCTTCCGCAAAGAATCACCACTCATCCCTCAATAGATGCTAACTATACGAGCACATAACTCATATCCATAGTTTATCGCCGCAGTCGTATTTGCTCAGGTCTTCTTCACCGTCATAGCAGCTCATGGCTTTCAGGCATCTCATTATCAGGAGCTGAGATTATATTTTGCTGGGTTGTGATCATGGGAACATGGTGAACTTGCGAGTTTTGCAATGGGGTCGGCCAGCACTAGGATGTGACCAAATTTTACTCCGGCTACATCCTCTCGGGTTTGGGTTTTTTTAGCTCCCATATGGCTTAGTGTGTTTGCGTGTATGGTTCTCGACTGATTGATTTACTTGATCAATGATGTCGTGGTTGACGACCCTTCTCGTACATCATGTTTGCATCCCTCGCACTCATCGCAACGCGAATCATCTACCGCTTGGTAGGATTCTCGGCAGGTCTTGATCTAAGCGAAGATTATATTCCATACCATAGCATGAAAGGTAAATACATTGATAGTTCTTGACGCTTAACCTATGGCAATGGCAGGTTTTGTTTTGGTGGATATTGTTCATCCTGGTGGAAGAATGGTGGGGGAAGGAAGCGAGTTCTCTCGATTATGGAGAAAAGAAGAAGAGGAAGGAAATAAAGAGATAGCAACAAAAAGGGGATAAAGAAAGCTGTCGAGGAAGAAAAAGAAAGTAATGAAGGTGAGGAAGAAAAAGAATTTGTTTATGCGCATCGGCTTACGAGTAGATGAACCAACGAGTACACCTTCGAGCAATCTCGAAAACACGGGATATATGAGATGGAGGTGTAGGGAGGCATAACTGGTAGTTTAGAGAGAGAATCTGCGAGATGCATTCTTTTACAAATCTTGTTAGATCTACTCGTATCTTTATCCAATTATACAATGTAGCTGAAAGTGTGCACTAGTATTTTAGGATGATATGTTTACATGCCAACAAAGCTCTCGATTGGCTTCACTACTTTTGCTTTTTCCATGATAGACTCCATAATTAATAGAAAAGATATCGTTGAAGACGTGAGTTAATCTATTATACGTACTAATGCACACTTTCTCAAAATGTATTGCTCGATAATAGATCACAAACGAAAAATAATACAGGAATTCGATGATAATTATACAGTCATAACATTTTTCCATTTAGGCGAGGGCTTTTGGTTCTAGACACTTTCTGATGTCTTTTTTACCCACATTTTATAGCATAAGAGTAAGAGAAGTTGAATGAATTACTGATATGATGAAGGAGTTACTATTACCTTGATCTATACCACCTGAAGCGAAAGTACTTTTGGACTCCGATACTGCGTGTAGACATCTTGACTCTTTTCTGGGCCAATCATAAAGACTACGGCTATCTTGTTGACACTCATTGCTTGCAAGTCTTCCGTTTAAACTATGCGGGGATATGCAATTGCTGGGATTGGTACTGAACAAGTCATCAATAAAAAGCAAGCCCCTTTTCTACTCTATCATTACCCTATATACCGGCTGCATGAAGATCCAGATGAGGTCATGTCGTCGTAGATCGCTTAGGGGCACAAGCTTCCCGTGCCCCGCAGACGGTCAAGATCCTTGCCATCCAGGGCTATCTCTATATATATACATCACATCAAAACAGTCTATCCTATAATTTCAGACGAGAAAGGAGAAATCGTTGGAAATTCCACCTACCAGGTATCTTAGGATCGACCAAGTTGCTGTACCACGAGGCACAAGCCTTATCCTATCATGGATATCCCAATTTAGAATAGTGTTGGGTGACGGGAGATCACAACCACAACCACAACCACAGCCGCGCCACAATAATAAGCAACGAACGGAACTTGCAAGATGCAACTCATAACCATCACAGAAGGAGTAGATTGCTTGAGAAAATCACCACGCATCTCTAACATCTCAGGTCCTAAAGTGATTCTTCTTTGCCTACTATAAAAGTCACACTTGTATCACTCACATAAACACGGCACTCAACTACCATACAGCGGTCATGACAACGACAACCGCGCCATCTACATTTCCTCTTTTCTCAACCCTCGCCCCTGAGCTGCGCAATAAGATATGGCAAGAAGCGCTACCATCAGAATTCCGTCCAGGTCTCTATTTCTACAAGAAAGGATGCTGGCAACCGCGAACCTTCACCAAATCTGATCCAGGATACTGCGACGAGGTGAGCGACGCCTACAGCTCGACAGATCTGAACAGAAACTTCGAGTTCCGCCACGAGCTATTCGACGATACGAGAGTTGAAACACCTCTCCTAGCTGTGAATCACGAAGCCCGCGACGTCGCACTTGCTTGGGCTCACACGCATGGCATGAAGATATACCACGAAACCGCATCTCCAATCCTCGCGCGCCCGTTCAACCCAAACCTGGATATCATCTACGTACCGCATGATCAGTGGAATGATTTCTACAATGAACCTTTTGATCGATCCTTCGAGGAGGATATGATTGGTCAGAATCATGGTACATTTAATGAAGTCACGCGTGTTGCTGTGCCGGAGGCATTGTTTTCGGAGGATGTCAATTCCTTGGTCGAGCTGTATATGTACTTTAGTATCAAAGTACTATACATCATCATGGATGCACCACCTGATCTGCGGCGTATGTATCATCCTTTGCAGCTGCAACCGCGGTGGGAGTGCGAAGACTATTCTGCTGGGTCTTTTATCTGGAACGACGAGAAGAAGAAGTTTGAAGTTCAAGGTGTGAAGGAGGATTGGAATAAGTCTCTTCATGACTTGATCATTGAAGTCGGTAGAGAACTAGCACAAGAGATCGTCGAGGGTCGCAGTTCGATTTCAGAGATTCGTCCTATCTTCGCGGTCAAAGGGTGAAGAGCATGTGTTTACATGTCATGTATCAATGCATATCTCACATTGATCTCTGCTGGAGCTCCAAATTCGGGTTTTCTTGATGATTTGACCGTATAGACCTTGGTCTTTCGGTCCCTTCGTTGCAAGAGTCCAGAAAGTACAACTTGTATGATTTGATTTTTACCTTCACCCTAGTACATTGTGAGATCACTAAATAAGTGGTATGCCACCTGCATCTTCCTCATATCCTCTCAAAGTTTCAAAGTCAGGCGGGATAGATTCAGGCGAGCGAGTTTCAGGACCTATTAATGCAGGCTATCAAGAAATGACCAACAGTGCATTGCTTATATGATCGAATCCTTCATATCTACGCTTTGCAGAAACATCACCGTTCACTGTCTTCCGCCATCTTTTGATACTTGATACCTTCCCTCAACCCCTCCTAAATATGATGAGGAGTAGGATAAGGAAACAGAATCCTTCATTACATTTGTTGATCCTAAGATCTGATGGCATCTTCCTAGGTAGAATAGGTATAAAGTGAAGAATGTACAAAAACAAAGAAGATCTAATTACTGCCAATTCACTATAGGACGCAATCAGATCCATTCAAACTAGCAAAAAGACGCTAGTACTAAACCATCAAAGGACGACCTGGGTAAACTGATTTTATATCTACCACATACACGAGATAATCCTCCAAATCCTCTATACAGCAAAGTCCCTTCTTCAAGCACATTCGATCCGATTACCTCAAAATCACCTTCCACTTCCCGCGACGGTATTCCTTCATGGGAAATCCAAATTATCTCTCACCATTACCATCACCAAATTGATCGTACCACAATTCATCAGTCAATACTTACTCTCTTAAGATGCCACGTCGCAAGATTGTAGGAGAAATGACCAAGGCCCATGGAGCTTCCAAGAATTCTGCAGTGCAAACTCGAGGAAAAAAGCCTGATGTTCCAAAAGTGATTGAGAGTGAGGAGGAAAAGGAGGAGGAGGAGGAGGAGGAGGAAGAAGAAGAAGAAGAAGAGGGGGATGAAAATGAGGAATGGGAGGTCAAGGAGATTATTGCGGTCAAGAAGATGTGGAAGAATTTGTGGGTAAGAGTAGCTTGGGTGGGCTTTAAAGAGGACTCGGTGTGGTATCCAGTTTCCGACTTCAAGACATCCCCACACCTGTTGATGGACTTCTATTCGAAGAACCAGAATGCAGCTGGCCCTCCGACACAGCTGCGTGCCTGGTTAGAGGCTTGGGAGGCAGGAAAGGAGGACTATGAGCACTTGAAAAGCAGCAGACCTATGGATCCACGCTCGCGCGCCAAATTTTTCCAAGAGTTGATGTCGAAGGAAGGTCAGTCGAACCAGTAAGTTAGACTCATGCCCACGACTTCAAATCTACCTATATACTAATTCGAATTCAAGGGCCGTATAGAATCCCAAATCCAAGTAGACAGAGCATGTGCTTTCTTTCCCAAGCTTTCTCCCCAAGTTTTCTCCACGATCTTCCCGAGATAGTTTACGATGCAGCTTTCCGTTTTTTTTTCGATGTGCTCCTTCCGACGTTCGATCTTAGTTTAGCACTCCTTCTAGGCTAATCGCCGTCGCAAAATACCACAACCTTGCATGATATCGCCGTCTCGAAATGTGAATGGGCGTGGAGATCAGAGATCTGAATGTGATACTGACCCCTCTAGCCTTTCCCTATGTATGACCGGGCTCAATAATCGAGTGAATAAAGAGGGTCATATTGAGCTTCGTATCGTACAGGTGAATCAATCTCTAGATCATGATACAAGTTGGCTGATCCTAAAGCAATTCTTCGATTGATGATTAGGTATATATGATTATACAATAGCAGCGTACGAGTGAGTATATTGAGTTAATTACAATGTATACAGCCACTCATATATGTATATGTATGTATAAGGCTACTACTCGAGTATACTATACCATACTCATATAATCCTACCGATATAGCCGTACCTATATCACATTGGTAATGAGAAATAACAACCTATTAAACGGCTTCGTGGCCTGCCTTTCTTCAATCATGAAATTATCCAGAAAAAGCCCCAGTCAGCCAACTAAACGTACACTCGAATTCGTAGTCATCATTATCAAATATATTCCACCAAGTTGCTGGTACAACTAATAAATTCATCTCAGGAAGTAAATACTACAGTGTAAATTTAGAGAATAGCTTCATCTTTTAGCAAGTTCCAATAACTTGAAAGCCTTCGCCCGCTCGTGCTTTTAACAGAATCATCATCCTCTCCCTCTACAACAGCCTTCTTCAACCGTCCTTTCTTTCTATCCCACACCAATCAAACCTTTCCTCGCAGGACTTTCGATCCTCTTCAATAATCATCTTCATCACACCCTTTCCACAACCTTCATTTGGTAAAAATGGCAGAGTCCAATCAATGTCCCGATACGAGCTACACTCACCAGCATACAACCGCCACCAAGAAATCATCGAGAAGGGCCTGATCTTTTTCGCCATGCTCTTCGTTTTCTTTCTGCTCGTCAAAGATATCCTAGAGAGCTTCGGAATGCATATAGAAACCAAGAGGCACCGCACATGTTACTCGAAGCAAATCCTGAAGAATCTGCAGCTGGAGACGAAAAAAATCAAAATGTGCTGCAACTGCAAAGCATTGATAATCATAAAACGCTACAATTAAGCAAGAACGACTTTCAGACTGCCATCCTCCAAATCAATGCAAACTGGATACAACCGTCGATATATAAAGCAGGGTTTGGGGCATGGTTTGAAAGAAGCAGGGGATGGGCCTTGATCAGTAGCCAGAAGTCTTGATGTTGGGTCAACATCAAGAGGAAATGTAAGATGGTCCATATCTTATCCTCAATGACTGGAGGTGCTCACCAATACATAAGAGTTAATGCAGAGGCTTCAGAGGCCGCAGTCAAGAGTGAAACTATGGATGACTGAAGCATTACCTTCTGAGCCATACATCTTGAAACATCGCCCTTTCCTCCAAGCACGTCACGATCGCGCTTTCAGAATCATGATTTATTTCCAATTCTTGCAGCGTTCGACGTTACGAACTGATGGTTTGAGCGTTCCGGAGAAGGGGCGGTTGCATTTCTTTTGATGGGTATCTCAGGTGGGTATTTGGGAAGTGGTTCCAGGGTACCGAAGAGGGAGTAAGGAAATTCATCCCATCTGATTTCAGGCTTGACTGCGACGATTTCAATGCTTTTGTGGTATGCGTAACCTTTTGGGGAGCGGGGGATTTCAGGACATTTCGATTTTCTTGTCTATGGCTTCCCTCGTGGATTGTGAGTCATTTGTATCAAGGAAATCTTCTCCTTCCCCAAAACCCTAAACTCTCTCTTTTTCTAAATCTAAATCTCTTTACCTCCTATACCCAAACTTATTCTTTTCGAAATTAAAAACTACATATACATACTCTCCTTTTATTCTTATAGCCTTCATCAAAGTACATCAAGATTAAACACTCTACTCGAGTAGATACACAAGATATTTATTTAGCAAAAAGTGTAAAAGTTTAGCGAGGTGAAATCAGGAGACTTCACCAGGAGAGTCATAAGATACGAAATACGAAGAGGTTTAAATAAACATCTAAATTCTGATTTTCACTCTCAAAGAATTAATATCTGGATACAGGAATACAGTACGGTGAGCCGTGATATAATTTTAGGTTGATATTGTATCCCAAGTAAAAATTGCTCATAGTTTTATATGCAAGATATCTAAGATCCTAAAACATACGTGTAGTAATGGTCTATAGATAAGTTACTCGAGTATATTCTTTCAGTCTTTGTTTCAATTCGCTTACTATATCATGTAGTGCTCGTAGAGTGTGTATAAAGAAGTTCAGATATCGTATACCAGATAACTTTGATAAGATTAGATTGATGTCATCACCAAGTGAGTGAGTTCCCTTACCACCACCGTCATTTAACATTTCATCCAACGATTTTCCCTCGTTGACTCCTTTATTATCCTCTCGAACCCACGCTCTGCTATCACTGAAATTTATTCTGCCAGATGGCCACTGGAAATAATCAAAGGTCATCTAGAAATTCGAATATATCTACCCCCCTTGCGCTGGTTTCTTGAAGGGTTGGTTCCATCTGTGGTTTCGAAGATTTGCTAGGATTGCTGGATCAAATGCTCATTAACTTTTCTCTCGATTCTTTACACCACTACTTTGCCTGAAGAGTTATATCTCATACTTAATCTACCTCCAAATTAAGGCTTTAGTCGACCATCTTCATTGCATATTGACTCGAAGAATCAGCAGTTGACTAGTTTCCTCAAATAGACATTCGTTATCATTTGCAAAGAATCATATAGCTTTATCTGTTCGCCTGATAGATCAGACCTAGATCTCTTGTATATCCATGACCCATTTTGTGAACATTTATCATTTAATTCTATAAGCTCATTCGATTCTAACATACTCTTGGCTGAATACTCAAATCAAAAGTCAAGAATCCAAAGCCCCAAGACCTTTAGTCTTCCTTTACCCCTTAATTTTCAACCCTCACCCCTCAAGATTCAAGATTGAAGACTCCCAACTTCACCAATTCACCCTTCTATGCCATTTCTTCTCTCCCCTCTCCTCCAAAATCCATCGCGATTCAAAAAATTACACGCAACATACAACAAACAGTTGATGCACCACCTTCTACTCGCAATTTTCATTACAGCCGATCCAAAGAAAAACATCGCATATCTCAATCTAGTCCTCATCCAACCAGGTTGATATTTAAACCTATTTAATCTAAACTAACCCAACTCCTCTCCATAACATCATCGTCACGACCTCAGCGCTCCATACATTTCCATACAGAAACTCTAGAAACAACATCCCTAAGATACACACACACATATAGATAAAAAATAGATGACATTATACTATAGTTTCAAATGTGACAACCACCATTTCACACATGATCCCAGGACTCGAGTAGAGCTCTCCAGCTTCAGACTCGCTACAAGTGCTCCTCCACCCATCCCAATCTCAATCTCCAACAGCAAATTAAAAAAAAATCTACATCTCGATTTTCCCAATCAATATACCCATTCCCAAGTTCCCCATAACTCCCCAACCGATAAAGATCCAATGAGCTCATGAGTTTAATCACGAGTCCAAATCCATCGAGTTCATACTCGAGTAGTACTAAACGAGAACGAAAACGAAAAAGAAAACAACAATAGGCTTAAGCGAGCGATAGAAATATTTGATTATTCAAATCTATTAACATTCCATCCATACATACATATACACATACATATATACAACAAACCCCGGCACCAACGACAAGATTAGAATTTCCAAAAAGGGGACATCTAAAAAGTATCAAAAGTTGATCGCTAATACGAGTATAATAATACAGTAACAATAATCATCGTTATGATTATGATCATATATTTCTTCCCCCTCGCCCCCCCCTTTAAAAAAAACAAAGTTAAACGAAACCAAACCAAACCAAAGCAAAAGCAAAAATCCAAACCCAAAATCCCAAACCATAATCAAAAATCCATTCATCTCAACCCAAAAAGAGAGACAAAAATATACGCGTAGCCCCTAAATCCATCCACAAAGAAGACGCGAGAGAAACCCCCTTTCGCTTCGCCTCGCCCTGCCCCGCCCCGGGAAATTAACTTGAAGCTTGAAATATACGAGTACATATATATATATATATACATATACATATACACATATACAAATACATATACTCGTATCCCATTCAATGTTATACCAAGCACGCATGAAAACCAAAACCAAATCCAAAACCAAATCCAAATCCAAAACCAAAACCAAATCCAAATCCAAATCCAAATCCAAATCCAAATCCAAATCCAAATCCAAATCCAAATCCAAACCCGAAATCCAAACCCGAAATCCAAATCCAAACCCAATAAATCCATCCTCACACAACAAACTCCCAAAATCGAATAGAATCAAACAAAACAAAACAAAACATCAACAAATCAACAAACCAACGAAAAAACCCCCCTCATAAGAGAACCAAAAAAAGAATAATAATAATAAAAAAAGACAGGACAATTCCAATCGCCAGGTTTAAAGATTACCAATGGGTGTGATAATTCCGTGCGCACAATACAAATGAACATTCAGAGCGATACACAAGAAATACTCTCGATAGAATTACTCGCCAAGTGCAGAGATAAAAATCAAAATAAAAATAAAAACATCGAGTTAAATGGCGTATATAGATAATCGAATTTGTGGTGATAGCTTCGATTTTGATGTTAATATATACGGATTGTGTGTGGAGGTTATTCGCTTGGATGGTGCTCGCGGAATCATGATGCTCATTGGGAGATGAATGGATGGATGATTTGGGTGGAACATGTATTGATATTGATGTTTATGTTGGGATTTCAGATTTCAGAACTTCAGACTTCATTGCGACAATTATGTGTTGAAATTCTTTAACCTTTTTTAACCTTTTTTAACCTCCTTTAAACTCTTCTCTTCCTCTCTTCTTCTCTTCTTTTCTTCTTCTCTTCTTCTTCCTCCTCTTCTTCTTCTTCATCACCATCACCATTACATCAACATCCCAGCCATCCATCTAAAATCACTACACACACACACACACACATACATACGCATACACACATACATACACATACACACACACACACACACACACATACATACGCATACACACATACACATACACATACACACATACACACATATACACATAAAAAAAAAGAAAAAGAACGAACTACTCTGCACTCTCTACCCTTCCCTTACCCCTCCCTCACCCTCCCTTACCCTCCCTCACCCTCCACTGCATTCCATGTAGAATATACAGTAATTATGAAATACAAATACAAATAAACATAAACATAAAAATCCACTCACGTTAAAACTATTAGATCACCGATACATACATACATACACAGCAAAAAATAATCCCAATCATCTAGCACAACCACCCGATACACCAACTTAGCATGCTCGAGTACATCAAGAAATATATTACATCAGCCAACCATCTCGAAAACTACCAATATGACATTACATGGTATGATATAAAACATAACATAGCGTAACGTAGCGTAGCATAATACAATCAACCCACTTCCCCATGCACATCCACATCCGCATCCAGCGAAACCCTAAACCCTAAACCCACTTCCCCATGCACCAGTACAAGCCGGTCCACATCCCATCCAAACCCCAAGCCGACCTCCGTAAACCCACCCACCTCTATAAGCTAGCCGAGCGAACAACCAGTCCGAAGTCGATATCCAACACGTCCAAACATCAAGTCAAATTTGCAGATCTCGTATAACCGACCGTGATCATCTGAAGAGATAAGATGGGGTATCTCTACTCTACCTGATTCTCTGTATCATTTCTCGTGTGCGAAGAAGATATATGCCAAAAGTTGAAAAAAAACTCCTCGGCTAATTAATCGAATAGCCACCAGCGCCATGTTGTACCATCCCATTTCGTATATATAACCCCCAACCTGACCTGACCCGCTCATACCATATTATACCATGCCAATGCCCCATGCTCCATGAAAGACCATCTAATAATGCCCAAAACCTTGGAATAGAAATTCGGAAGGCATCGTCCAAAAACCCAATGCAGAAAATAATTTCAGAAAGATTTCCACTCCACATCATGACCGGTGACATACTATACAAACGTCAAATTCAGGAGGATGTCGTGGGAGAAGTAAGGGATGTCATCGAAAAGACGGTGAATCCATGAGAGCGAGGAGATACCTCTCATGCTCCATCCTCAATGAGTCGGACGAAACATTGGCGGAGCGACTGCCTGAAATCCAACCACATAGTTCTTTTCCTCTCCCTCGTTTGTCGTCCATTTAACCGGCACGGTTGTCAGAACATTAAAGAACCTCTCTCCATTCTTTCGATAATTTACAAGCGTAACTTGTGCCTCCGAGTTAGATTCCAAGGCATTTTTGATTGTCGATTTTGCCCCGAAATTATGATCATCCTTTGGATTCCGAGTAACCTTTGCGGCAGGGTCATTCGTAAGACTTTCGAAAGTCTTTGCATCGTATGGATATTGTAGAAACCTGCAATTCTTCCCAATAACTTCCGCTTGAGAATAACCTGTTAGGCGTTCAAAAGGTTCACTGCAGTAAACGATGGGACGATGAGGACGTGAAGAATCACAAAGAACCAAAGCTACACCACTATCGATATTTCCCAAGGGATAGGTAGGATTTGGACGACGTTGAACTTGAAACTGTGAAACGTTAGGACTAGCGCATTCGAAGAAGTCGGGGGTAAGAACAAGATTGGAAATTCTGAACCCGAATTGAGACGTACCAAGATTTGTAAAATATCGAAACCACTTGGAGAATACAAGCCAGGAAAGATCATGGCATTTGAAGCAGAGGACCCTCTACTATCTGGTCGAGAATTGGAGCCTTGTTGATCTTGTTGATCTTGTTGATCCCTATCAGAAGCATGCTTTTCATATAAAGCTTGGAGCTATTTTATCATAAGCAAGGATCCATACATGTTAGGGGCAGGCGTGGAAGTAGACGTAGAAGTAGAAGAAATAGATCAAGACGACTCACCTCTTTCAGCTCCTTAAGCTGTTCTTCATATTCAGGAGTTAACATGGTTGATCAAGTTAAGTTATTGAAGTGTTGTGTGGGTATAGGTATGTGTGTGTGTGTATGACTTTGACTTTAACGACGGCCTGGACGACGACGACGATGCTGCGGACGAGGATGAGGATGAGGATGAGGACGGTAATGTTATTGTGATACACTGATATGGGAATCCCTTGTACTTCTTGACATGATTCGCATTTTTTCTCTCTCTCTCTTGATCATTGCCTCGAGATGGTTTTTTTTAAAGGGGATTAGAATTAGACTTTGAAGCGAAGTGGGGAGGGGGACGAAAGGAGGATCTGGGCAAGGACGGTCAACTACAAAGTATGTACCAAGCAAAGCACCCAAGTCGGGACCACCAGGACTGCCATTCGAAAAGTTGACGAGACAAATCCCACCATCTGATCTTCGATCGAGGGTGACCATTGAATCTCTTGACGCTAATCCGTTCATGGCATTCATTACCCAGTTCGTCCGTCATACGTCAGGTTTAGGTTCGCAATCAAGAAATAACACGCATCCTCTCATGTGAGTGCGGAGGAGGGTGGATTATGAGGTGACGAGGCGATGAGGCGATGAGGCGATGAGGCGATGAGGTTGGAGAAAGGGATCGAGAGAGAGTTTGTCATTGCTCTGCGATACGATGCGACGCGATACGATGCGATAGCTATCGGGGCAGCCGGTGTCCCCTCGATCCCCAGATCAACCTCTTTGGACGGTAAGAAGAGTGACGATCGACCAATCATGTGGCTGCATCTGCTCGAATGGGAGAGGCGAGGAAAGGGGAGGATGTGTCCATCTAATAATTGATATTCGTCTCGTGATAACGCAATAGAGTGTGATGTTATATATATTTAGTATAATATATATTATATATATATATTATATCATGTTACAGTGATAAGAACAAAACACTAGAATCGATGACGGTTATCTTCTCTTCTCTCCTCTTCTTTCCTCCTCTTCTTTCCTCCTCTTCTTTCCTCCTCTTCTCTCTGCGTGCAGATCATACCCAACTACATCTTCCAAGGCTCTTTCTACATATCGATCTCTTCACGATCGAGGATCCAAGTCACTTGAATCTTTGCCATGTCTTGGATCATGTCGAGAGCCCTGATGATTAAGCTTATTTGACTAATGCATGTCTGGTGGAGGAGTCGAGCGCTTCACCCGGGTTATCTGCTTATCTGGCAACGTTGGTACGTTGAGAGCACCACAAAGCTCAGCCCAAGATCACGTGACCCGCGCCATTTCCTGTGCCAGCCACGTCCCAAGTTTCTTTTTCTTGCCTTCGCAGACGCATTGCATCGGAGTTTCGTTCGCATCAGATCCATATGCATATCCGATCTGCAGCATCACATGATAGTCACCCCTCTTCTCCCACCGTAACCTTCCCTAGCCTAGATCATCGGCTGATCATCGGACAACCCACATAACCCTACATCTTACGCGCCTCAGGCACAAACCCAGCAACCCACTTCACGCCATAATTTAGTTGAGTAGGCGGTCCAAACTACGAGCGACGATTGATTCCTCTAGATCCTCCTCTCGACCCTCCACCACATCATCTGTTTCTTGACCTGAAGATGGCAAAGAAAGGTATGCGATCCTCCCCTCGCCCGCTCCTCCTCTTCAACCTCTCATAAACCCTCTCCTCAATCTTTCTCATCTCTCCTCTCCTCTCTTCCTCTCCTCTCAACCTTCCCACGCCCAAGATACCCCCTCCCCTCCCAAACATAAACATCAACTAACATCATCCTCTCCCCCTCCTCCAGCGAAATCCCGCACAATTCCTGTTCGCCTCATCTCGATGGCCATGACCGGATATTACAAGACGCTTATTCGACCGCGTGCGCATCGTCCGCTTAGTATGTTGAAGTATGATCCTGTTGGTAGGTCTTTTGTTTTATTTTTTCTCCTTCTTTGGAGGGTTGGGGGATGAGGGTTAAGGGTTGGGCTTTGGGATTGAAGTTTGAGTTGAAGATTTGGGGGAGGGACTTTGGAGTTTGGAGCGGGGTGGACAGACGGATGGATGCATAAAGAGGCGCATGGATGTAAGAGGAGGAGAATGGGAGAGCGGTACTGGGGGAGATGAGGGGGGCGGTCGGGAGCTGAGAATATATCAAGGGCGAGAAGTATGAAGACATCGAATCGGTCGAGAGGATGAATG
>NGKF01000026.1:331633-397126 GCA_002162555.1 Monilinia aucupariae | reverse complement strand
AAAAAAGGGGTTTGCCTCGATACGGGAACGGAGAGAGAGAGAGAGAGCAAAAGCCATGTTATTCAGCACCCCGGATCACACTGACCAAGGGAGAGACGAATAACAAGAGCGCAGTGCAATCGAAATACACTCTACCGCCTGCGCATCACGTATGCGATCAGTTTATCACCTAACCCGACCTCGCCTCATCCGCAAACGACATGACTATACACTCACGCGAAGCGCAAATGTTTATCAACTCTAAATCTTCGAGCAACCTTCTTCCCCCCCCTCTCTCTCCATACCAACGACTAAACCCCAACCCCCCAAATGAGACGCCGTCCACCCCCCATCCTCAACCTCCATCCACACCCCCAAAAAATTACCAACCTCCTCCTATCAACCAAGCCACCCCAACCTAACCCAAATCCAAACCCCAGCTAACCACACCCTTCCCTCATCTAGTACGCAAAAAGGTCCTCTTCCTCGAGCAAAAACGTGGCGGTGGCGCGAAATAGATGATTAGATCTATCGAGACGTGATCCAACCAAGCAAGCCACCCAGAAAATCGAAAAGAAAAATAAACCCAAAAATAGGATGCGAAAGATGAGATACCAGGAATAGGGCGTGCGTGAATGGAGATGGGGGTGGGTGAGGATAGGGATAGGGATAGGGATCTGAGTCGGGGGAGAAAACATGGTCGAGTACTCAACTTTGATGTGGGGTTTTTCTTTTGAGAACGGCTGAGGGGCTGAGGGGGCGACAATCCAAGTTCTTGCGTTTAGATGATATAGTAAACCCTAGAACAGCTTGGGTTGTCTAGAAATGGGGATCAAGTGGATAAACAAAAAGTGTACAAATTACAACTTGGCACTGTACGAATAGCATGCATGGAATGGCGTATGGGAAAGAATTCATGTGTTCAATCACCACTTATTTCGACGGAGACAATGCAGGTGAGAAATGACAGCTATTAATTTCTATTCTAGATTTCTAGACTATTTAGCAAACATGAAGCGCAATCTTTGCTAATCTATCTACCTCTCCGGCACATACGCATATATGAGCGACATTTTGCGAATCACATAAGCCAATCTTACAGCACCATTATCTTATTCCACATATTCTTTCCTCCCATCTCATCCATTAAACTTTCAACATGCAACAAGTACTGAAAGCCAACGAACAACAGCAACTTTAAGTATGTTTAAATCCTCTCTGTTGCAAGTTCTCATCATAACCGCGTTTCTCCTAATTATTGCGCCCGAAATTGCAAAAGTTTGCAGCAATGTGCAGAGGAAGTGGCGTCATGAGAAGTGACTACTCAGTCCTGAATCAAATGATAAAGTTCAAGAGGTGGCCACGATTGAGATGTGGTGCTACTTTCTAAGGCGTATCATCTTTCGATTTAAGATCGATCTTGCGAATCTGGAATAACCGTCCTGTTTGTCGGTCGGCGAAGATTGAGCTTCGGTGCTTTCGCCGGCTTGGTGGGTTGTAAATCCTGAGCACCAAAAGATAGATTCGATCTCGCTCTCTTCATTGCATTCCGCTTAATATCCGGTGTTGGCTCATAAAAAGGTGCTGGGTTTGATTGTTCTGGTACCCTTGGGCCAGGAACATTTGGCTGTCCAATTGCAATACGGTTGTAACCGCTCGCGCCAGTTCTTGATATGGACTGAAGACCGCTGTTCAAACCGCGATTGTTTCTTAGTACCGGCTTCTTGAAAATTGCAGTTTCGGTCTCATCCATTTGGCCATGAACTTGATCCTGTGAGCTATTTAGAGTAATGGGAGAGTCCTGGTGATCACCCTTTTTCATAGCGGATTTCAGTGGTTTTCTTGTTCGTCGCTGGATTGATTCTTGTGCAACCGAGGGAACAGACCTAGGCATTTGACTTGGCGTATTAATCAACCCTTCTTCGGCGGGAAGTATGACTGCATTTCGCTTGGAATTTGGATTGCCAAGCTTTTCTTCTTCGTGAGAATAGTACTTTGATAGAACATCCTCCATGTGTGCAGTCTTATCATTCGATACTTGACGATTCTTGTTGTATACTCGCTGGAGTTCCTCGCGACTGTATGCATGTTGCACCTTTGGCATGATATCCTCCAAGTCGGTTAAAGGGCTTGTGTCGAGGGAGGCTATAGTGGAAAAGGGTTTAATCGGAGTTAGGCTTCCGCTATTCTTGTCTCCATGTGCCCCTAAAAAGGATGATGTGAGTACCGCACCAGTACTAGATTCTGGAGCCTTAAGCTGGTTTACCGCCATGACTCCATCATCACGCTGGTTGTGGACATTGCTAGATCTCCGCTCAGCAGGTCTGCGCAAAGGTGGCCGAGAATCATGAGCACGACTGGGGTTACTAATAACCATTTGGCTGCTCTCTGCAATCGTTGTGATACTTTCTAAGCGCTGTCGCAATCGGTCACTCTCCTTCTTGAGATTCTCATTCTCCTCATTCATACCACGAAGTCTCTTTTGGGCACTCTCGAGCTCATCTTTAATCTTAAGACTTTCATCTAGACAAGCCTGTGATGACGCAAGCTGATTCGCTTGCTCTTGGCGAATTGAGAGTATCTCTTGCTTGTGCTCTTGTTTTTGCATCAGAAGCTGAGGAGCCGAGATGGAATTTTCTTCCAGGTTCTGAAGTTGAAGCTTTTGCTGTAAGAGTTGGTCTTTATATGTAGCTAGCTCCGATTCAACTTGGCCAAGCTTTATCGCTTGATCATCAAAAGCCTTTTGGGATGCTTCTGATTTATCGACTGCTGCATGTAATTTCTTTTCGGTTTCTGCTTGCTTTTGCTTAAGCCCGTTTACGGTGGTATCATGTCGGATCAACAATTCCTTTTGCTGAGACAATGCGAGCTGTGTGACTTCCTGTCGAGCTCTAATCATTGCCGACTCCCCCTCGACTTCGAGGTGTTGATAAGCTCCTTCTAACTTCTTCATGCTAGACTCAACAGTTCTCAGTTTTTCCTCTGTCTCGTGCAATTGGGTTTTTAAAGTAGTGATTGTTGCCTGGTGGATTTGCACAGTGTTCTCAGCTTGAAGTTTGGTATTGTTTGCCGTGGCGAGAAGATCTTGCAACCTTGAGGTCTCCATTGTCAAATCAACGACCTTTCTCTTGATCGCCGGATCTTCTCTTGGTTCAGATTTTGAGATCTCCAGTTGTTCTTCCTTATTTTTCAATTGAAAACGGACATCTTTGAGCTTTAGGGTGAGCTCGTTCAATCTAGACGTATTATTCTCCGATTCGACTTCTTTTGAGCTCAGATTTGCTTTGAGGGTGGCATTGTTCTCTCGAAGATGATTGAGTTGCTCACTAAGTTTGTTCTTCTCATCCAGGTCACCCCTGATCTTATCCAGACCTTCTTTAAGATCATCAAAGAGCTTGACAGTTGACTCTTGGAAAGTAGTGTTCTTGCTACCATTGTCACCAAGCTTTGTTTGAATTCTAGAGTAAACTTCATCGAGACTCTTGGTTAAAGTCTGTGGCCATTCCGAGTTTTTGCTGACAGCATTTTTGATGGCCTTTGAAATGTTGTCCAATTCCCCTTGAACTTCTTCGCTAGATTTCAAAACCTTATGAAGAATACCATCTTCTTTAGTGAGTTCTCCGAGGGTATCGACTTGAGGCTTCTGAAGAATCTCCATAACCTCTTTGTGGCGATCAAGTTCGCCATTGCTGATTTGTTTCTGAAGCTGCTCGACTTTGTTGCGTTCTTGTTGAAGTTCTCCCGACTTCGCGTCAAATTCGGTCTTGAATTTTTTATTAGCATTCTGAAGCTGGTCGATTTGTCCCATCAAATCTTCGAAGTTCGAATCCCTTTCTTTTTGTTCTCTTTGAGCTTTCTTGATTTCCTCTAATAGCATTCCCATTTTGTTCATCTGAACCTCCTTGTCCTTAATCTCCTTGACTGACTTCTTTATATCTTTTGAATCTTGCCTGAGGTACTTTTGGCATATGACAACTTCGTTAATGTGCTGTTTATATTCACTGGACAACTCATTCAATCTTTCAACTCGCTTTGACAATTCATCCTTTCTCGCTTCCAATTCTATATTGATTACACATACGTCTTGCAACTTTTCAATGAGATTTGCGATATGGTTTTTTTGTCCTCGGATGATCGATTCTTGCCTCTGTACTTCCGCAATGAACTTCTGAATCGCATCCTGATCTATGAGAGATTCCTCTTGCTGGTTACTGATATTATCTCCGATGTGAGATTTTTGACCATTGTTACCTTGTGAACACACAAATGTTGTCTTGGCAACCTTGGTCTGATCACTGCGGCTTGATAATACTTCACAAACACCCTGAGGCTCAAGATCATGCGGTTGCATTGGTCTTTTCATGGCTCTTTGTCGAGTCTGATGTGCATTCTGAGTTTGTGCAGCTTGCTGACGTCGGGGTGTATTAACTCGTGACTGAGTCCGAGATGTGTTTGATTGCGTCACAGGGCGAGAAGGTTCCCGATAAACTGATGGATACCGAATAGAATTAACCAATTGGTCTGGCTGAAAATTGGAAACCGGAACTAGCTGATGAGGTTGTCTGGAATTTTCTGTAGGGATGCTTTCTTCGGATTCTATGGAAGTCATGATAGAATCTTCCGTTTCAGTATTCGGGTCTTTGATCTTTGAGTGTGAAATTGTAGCAGGAGTATTTATCGAGTAAACAGCATTGCCTTGTGGCTGATAATTTTGAGCAGGATAATCATCGGTAGGTGATCTCCCACGTTCCAATGATTCTGCAGCAGTGTGAGCCTGAGTTAACAGATCTTGCTCAGTCAGGGCGGATCCTGAGTATTGGGCATGTGTGTCTGATTGTAGTGGTGTTTCAGATTTTCTTAGCCTATCTTGATGCAATTGCGCGTTTCGTCGGTCCGAAAAAGCCTCTGGAAATGGGGCTTTCTTGATCAAGGTACCGTGAACATTGAATTTTGTCTTTGCACTAAAACGTTTTAACCTGCTAAGAGGTTAGTTGATGGGTTGGAGGTACAAGGGAAAGTTTACCTACCGATTTGAAGACCCTTGTCTTAGCCTGGAACGTTTTGGGCCATGAGTTGGTGCTAAGGTATCTTGTCGAGGTGGAGGTGCCTCGGCCGGCTTAGATTGTTCACTTTGAGAAATTTTGGACACTGGCAATTCATTTGGTCTTTTGAGCGTGTTGACATTTCTTAACGGGTCAATTGCACTTACGGACTGCGAACAGATGCCATGAGAAGTTGAAGACATTTCTTCTGTCCGAGGTAATGGATTCATCAAACGTTGGGGTTGTATTTGTATGAGATGATTTGCCGTTGATGTATTCCGAGTGATTGAACGGGCTTCTCTCTTCGTATCTGAGACCCCAACCGACGAAATGGGATGAGAATCGAGTACCTGCTCGGCCACTGTGGTATTCCAAATAATTGGACGCTTTTCACTCTCTGGAGCTAAAGCATTAGCCGACGAGACAGAATGTATGTCGGAAATTTGGTGGCATCCAGGAATACTGCTAATTGGGTGCAATGTTCTTGAAGGATGCGCCGAACTCGTTGAAGTTAAATTGCCGGCAGATGGGGGCTCGATCACTAAAGCGTTTTGAACATTAGACACCTTTGCTCTCTCCGGAATGGATGACTTGGTAAATGTGTTGACATGATCATCGGACATTGGGTGATCTGCAGGAGTGTTATGAAGGTAAGCATTTTCTCCTCGAGGGCTGACCGAATCGATGGAGAGTAAATTGCGAGCTTCAGGCAACTGCTTAACTGCTGTAGGGTTTTGAAGAGGAGGAACCGCATCTTTCTCCATGACTGACGGCTTCACTGTTGGGCCAGCATGATCATCGGATAAAGGAGGCATAGAAGCGCTATGATCTAAAGGCAAAGCTTTTTGCGTATGCTGTACGAGCTTTGCTACAGATCTGTGGGGTGAATCTGGAATTGTAGCGGCTGCCGATAGATTAGTACTCTTTCTACCCGCAATACAATATTTTTCATGTGCTTAGCTTACATTCTGGCAAAGACCTGGTTTTGATATTTTCTGGTTGAGCTGCAACCTTGGGAACAGGTGTGCTATGAACTGGAGGCTCACGATTTCTTTTTACATGTGTCGCCAAAGCATATTTGAAGTCGTTGCTCTCTGGAATTTCTGGTTTTGAAAAGAATTTGAGCGGCGACATGTTACTGTGAGGAATGACATTGCTGATTGGTTGATCTTTCCCCCGGATAACTTGTTTTTGAGATGATGAGTCTGGGTTTTCAAATTGAGTAGTATCTTCAGTCGCATGTGTATCTATCTCAATACCTTCAAATTGAGTTTCTTCAACAACAGATTTAGAAGCTAAACTAGCATTCTGGGCATGGTTTTGAACAGATTCTTCATGATCTTGAACTGATTGAGTATCCATCTCAATACCAGCAAATTGAGTTTCCCCAATGAAAAATTGGTTACTGTTTGGTCGAAGGTTCTGAGATGGTCTTGATTGGGAGTCCATAAGAAGTTCATCCATGGCAATTTCGGAACCATAATCGTCTTCATCACCGTCGTATTCTATTTTACCATCTGCATTATGATAGCCATCGGCGCCACCGGGAAATGCATCGTCAAGATACACTTGTTCAGGAGAATGTAGTGGGGCTACAATTTGACTCTCCTGCTCATCAGGATCCAAGGCCATTTCAAAGGACAAGTCACTATATGTACATCAAAATTGGATCTTCTCAGAGTTTGAAGAGTTTGAAGAGCTTCTTACCCAGAAGGAGATAGGATATTGTGTGTATGGAAGGGATGATGACCATACAGGAATGACAAACAAGCTTGGAGTAGGTAAGTAGAAAGATGATCAATTCCCGTCTACGTGCGTAGCCTCTTTCAATGATGAGGTTCTAATGTAAGTTTCAAACGAGAGTATGAAGTCTATTACTTCAGGTATGCAACGGACGATAGAAAGAGAAAATGAAGGTATACGAAGATGAGGAGATAATTGACTGAAGATAGAATCAAAGGTTGGGAACAGAGAGAGGTGGGGTAAAGAGAAGTTTTAGGCATACAAGAGTGTGAGTCTGACCGTGGAGACCGTGGAGACCGTGGACGTCGAAGGAGAGGAGGACCTTCGTTCCTTCGTTCCTTCCTTTTCCAACAACAATTGCCATCACGAGCCAGTGCAATCTTGGGCCTCGCCGTGAAATCGGTGGAGCAGACAATCATCTTGAATTATAAGAGAGCTGGTTTGAAGATCACACCTCTCTATTCTCTCGATGCCCTCAGATATGAAGAAGGTATACTTCGATTCGGGGTACAGACACGTGATAAACGCGTGATAATGAAAGCTGCTCGACTTCGAGATTCCCGCAACATGCACTCCCCAGAGACCGCGATGAAAGGAGACAATGCATTCATTCTCCGGCATGTATCAACATCAGTGTTGTAAAAAGACCTTTGAGGTGTAATATCCAGGCATTGCCAACTCCCGAAAGTATACTTCGTCTCATACCTGTGCCGTCTTCCAGCATTCTAGTGCTGGCCATCATCACCTGCACCCGCCAATATTTCCGTCTCCCATATCTATTTTGAGGTTCAAACCCTCTGTTGCTTTCTAGGGTTGGAAAAACCGAAGGTGCAATATGATTGAATGTATTCTTGCACTTACTTCAGCCAACACATATATAGGACCCTCAAACACCCCTCGAAACAGAGGCATGTATCTTCTTTTAGACATACAGTAACTTTCAAGACCACAGCTGCCTCGGTCCAATAAACAATACCAAGGTGAATACTGTGGTACATATTGCGGAATAAGCTTAATCGAATGCCGCATGCAAATGGAGATAAAGATATCTTCTTTGCGTAAACCACTTGCGTATAGAGGCTTATTCCAACACTCTTCCTCACAATTCGTACGCCCATACCAAACACAACTGTCGTCGGCATGACTACCATACCGAACAAATTCTCTTACATATGCCAGTACAGTATGTACCACGCACCAATTGCCCATGCCTCCCCTCGCTAAATGCCCAACTCCTTCCGTCTCACCTACTTCACACACAGTTCTTCCGTCACACTTACCAACACATCCCATTATTAAAGGAAAAAATAGCCTCCAGCAAAACTAGCCACTTCACGGTTCACCCCATTAGCATCCGCGCGAGAGAAGAAAAAAAATCTCGGCAATCTCAATTATATCCCATCCCTCGCGTACGATAGGTCCATAACCTAACTAGTGCCAACATGCTGGCGCTTAGAAGCTAAATATAGCGAATGAAATGAAGGGGCAACCGAATTCGCAGTACACACCAAACTCTATTCATGCCAATCATATATACATGCTAGTTTCATACCAAAATAAATTCTATACATGTACATCCAATGCCACCCATTCAGGAAACAGACCAAGGATACGTCTTTAGGACCTCTTCTTAGTAGAGCAGGTAGAATAGGTAGAACGTAACAAGGCGCTTATAGCTCCATAGACACCAGGTTATTTAACTTATTTCACCTTAGATATTTCCACATCATGTCACATCCTGTCTCATTTCTTCATTTCTTCATTTACCATTTACCACTTGACGTTTTCATTTCTATATGCCACTATCACTATCACGGCGTCAGGTGTTTCATTTGACATTATTGGCTTTTCATTGGAAGATTTACAATCAAGGGTAATTCATTATGAAAGACTTTTTCCATCTTCGATTTTCCTTCATTTTCTTTTCGTGTTTCTATGCAAACTTGGTGCTTGCAGAAGCACCTAATTCCTTCGCAACTTCGACTTCAACACCTACACCTACACCTACTTCCACGTCATTATCAAGTATAGGTACTCTCCAATCATCGAAAACAGAAATATCATCCTCAACCACCTCGATATCCATCACCCCGGAAATGTCTTCGAGCTCCGTCGCGTCATTTTTCTCCGCCCTCGCAACTTCTGAGCCTTCTCCTCTCGGCGATCCATCTGCAGGCGATGCCGCGAGTTCGGGTAGAAATAATGGAGCTGATAGTGATGCGGGCGCATCAGGGGCTTCGAATGGGAGTGTACAGTTGTCGAACGGAGCTATGATTGCTATTATCATTGCCGTGGCCGGCGTGTGTCTTTTTGGAAGTATGAACACCTACTCTTTCTACTCTGAACCCCAGTTAGATCTGATAAAGACCAGTAAACTAACGCCATGAACAGTAATATCAGCAATACTTTTCTACCTGGCCAAAAAGCGTTCCTGGGAAGTCCGCAAGAAACTCCGCGCTTCAGCACGTAAAGTAGCTGTCGCGTTAACACCTAGAAGAGCCACATTTGGCAAGGATGTGCATAAGAGACCCAGTAGTCGAGGTTTGGAGAGGATTGATGAGGCGCCGCCCACGCTAAAAACATCGAAGACGCTTGTGGGTGTGAACGATGTCGAGAAAGGCGAAGGAAAAATGATGAAATTTGAGTTGTCGGAGGCGCCGAAATCGAAACAGGAAAGGAGAATGAGAAATGACAGGCGCTGATAGCTGCTGGAACGGTTGTTGTTTCATTGTTTGATGCCCATTTGATGAATGATGATTTGAGTTGGATGAAATGTATAAATCGCCTCGTCGTTATGGGAATAATTGCATCTGTCCTTGAGAGGCATGGTTTGCAAGTATTGGAATTTTGGGATTTGAAAATTCTTTTTATGTATTATGAAATGGGTATCATGAAGTCTCATCTTCGTTCGGACAATTACAATCTTCGGAAAACATTTCCACTTGCGCTTCGCCTGGCATCTTCACGTCTACTCCTGCTATTCGAAGGCTTGACCTCGGTCTTCTCCTTATCCCTTTTGCCAGCAGGAGCAAATGTGATTGAACGTTCACCAACAACATCACCCCTATTTTTGCTGACTCGGCCGGCACCTTGCTTGCGAGCTCCCAAAGCATTATCCTTACGTTGGTGACCTGACTTTTTGTATGACGAGGAAGAGATACGCATCTCTGGGGCTGGCTTAGGCTTCGACATAATCTCATCATCCTCGTCCTCATCGCTGGATTCATCCTCGCTATCCACCTTGCGTTGTTTGGTCTCCTCACCACCACCACCACCACCAACCTTAGTACTAGGGTTGAGAGCCTGGAATTCTCTGCTACGCTCATCGACAGCGAAGTCTTCGTCCTCGAAAAGCTTCCCGAAACGTGAGTCGCCCAAAACTCCCGCAGTTTCATCAACCTTATCCCTACGCTCTTGCCTCTTGAGTACTTTGTCGACCAAGTTTTGGTTAACCTTAACCTTCTTACCGCCTCTGATTCTACTAGCTCGTTCTTTCTCAATCTTCTCCTTGACTCTTTTAGTTCTCTCTTCGTCCAAGAAGGTAGGATTTGTAATCAATCTGGCTTGCTCGTAGAGATTAGAAGCCACAAAGTAACCGTGCATATATGGTCGTAGAAGGTTGGTGGTTCCCACAAGATGACCTAACCCGAGAGCCTTAAGTTCTGGTAATGTCAAGAACTTATAATTATCGTAAGTCGCAGTTGGTGCTTCCTCTGCCATTTCTTCAACCATATTATCCAAGAATGAGCACCACTTTGGCGCAGGACCCAATTGCGGAATGAAGAAGGCATGCTGTTGTTTGCCTTCATTAGCCGTAAGAAGCATGCCACTATTCTTGCACCAAGCCACAGAGTTGATATCCACTGCTGGTTCAACCGAAGTCCAAGCTTTTCCGTCCGCCTCATCCCACAGTTTGATGATTCGTTTATCTGCGGACAGAATTTTCTTCTCCTGCGAAGAAGTGGTCATATGCATTAGAGTTTTGATCGGATAGCCATATCCTTGATCTTTACTCAATATTGGTACAGGTCGTCGAAGATCATACAATTTTACCAATCCTTCCGAGGATCCGGTCGCAATCGAAATACCTGATCTGTCGAAATCAAGGGCAGTTATCTGCCCTGTCTGTCCAGCGAGAACTCCTACTCTTGCTTTTGATCTTGAATCCCAGAACTCCACCGTACCAATTGATGTCCCGAAAGCCATAAGGTTATGACTCTCCTCGGCAATTGCCGCACAATTGACACTACCAGTATGTATGCCTCCTTGCAAAGCACCGCCACCAGCAGTTGTTAGGTCATCGCCACCAACATCAATTTGGTATGGTTTCATATAACGTCCTATTTCGAGATTCAATCGATAAACTTCACCAAGACCGTCTGCATTGACACCAACTGCAGGTATTAATGCTTCTGTTGAGGCTCTATCATAGACAAGGTCACGCCCATATCGAGGTAATCGAGTTTGATAGTGGCACCCGCCCTGTGTATGAAATTCTAGTTTGCGATCGGTTTGTAAATGAAGTGATTTCGTGTAGTCGTTGGACAGAAGTACGAAGGAGTGATTGAGTGTTGTGGTATGCCTTGCGAATGAAAGAGATAAATGGGGAAGATAATGTGTATGAATTTGCGGTTTGTATGTGCCAGTACTCATAACCCATTCTCCATCCTCACTAACTCTTATACAAGAGCTGGCTTCTTCGAATTCGAAATCCTGTAAAAGTTCGACACGATTGGCATATTCTGGATCATTTTTCAAGCTGCGCTTTCTCTTACGAGCAAGCCAGTCAGGTAGAGGACGTGCAGTCGAAGCACCTGAAATGGTATATACCGGTATCTCATTTGGATTTGTGAGCTTCATGATGGCAATTATTGAAGCCAATTGAACTTCTTTCGATAAAAAATGGTTAATTTGCCATATTGTGAGAGATGTCGCATTCGAAAGGCATCAGACTTGAAAAAGGTCCTCAGCTCTAGAAATTATTTTCTTATCGCTCGGCTCGGGGTTTATTTTTACCGGCGGCCGGCGACGGATAATCTAAACGACTAAATTAGCCTATCCGAACGAAATGCTTAGTCCAAGTTATCGGTAATTTTGACCTATATACCCCGAACCATGCTATCAAGAACTCTCATGCAGGATTGTCCATAGATGTACATCATCTTTACAACTTGGACAACTGCTATAATCTATAATCTGCAGTCTCAATGCTTTTAGGATCTCCAATTATTCTGCTATACTGTTCTTTGCCTGTCATTTGATTACTTTCGCTATTTGCCTCAATAATTAGTCGCACCTTGCTGAACAGCCAGCCACTGCGACAACCGACGTCTTCATTTTGAGATGGAGCCCTGCGAGTCCAGCTCAAGATCCCCGACTCAAACAACCAAAACATATCGATTTGATTCGATAGAATCATCAACAAACTTACTTGGATACATCTGCGGCATCATTTGGGGTGTATAAAGGGTGGAGATAGCTCGTTGCGGCGGAGGGGGGATCCGCGCAGTGCATCGGCTGTTCTGGATGTTTATTTTATGAGTTACGACCTGCTACGATATGGATCTCAGCGATCAACCTACGAATATATTGTCTTGTGTAGGTCATTTTGTTCAGGTTGACTTGAATAGCCTCCTTGCTGACTATATCAACCTAGAACAATTTTGCATCAATAGCATACGAATATTATGAAATCCAATGGCAAAGACCTTCCTCTACAATAACAAAAAAGCATTTACAAGATGTGGAAACCGCATGGAGGAAACATGGCGCACTGGTATATTACGACACAAAGCGAGATGGGATTTGGGTTTTCCAACCAAACCCAAATTCCCCGAACAAACCTCTCGATGAAGGAGATGATTTGCCAAATCAAGTCAATCTTCCTACTGTGCAAGGTGTCGAATTATTGAGGAAATATAAAGGAGCATATGAGCCCTCCAATCTGGCCAAGGGCAAACTTTATATGGCAACCAGCATGAGCACTCCGAGTAACACATCTTCGCCTTCGCCCCTCGAAAATGCAATGCGAAATGCACAAAATGCCAATGCAAGGGCCACGCAAGTGAATTCGGCCCTCAATATACATGACCCGGTAACATCTCCTGGTGTTAAGTCGGCAACTAGTTTAGGCGACACCATCGCGTTTCTGAAAGAGGTCCAGGAGAACTTCATATCGTCCGTTCAAGGCTCTATTGTATACAGTCTTTGCAGTGACCATGGCTTTATTCCTCTCAACTCACGGACTTTAATTTTCCCCTCAGGATCGCCATCAAATTCAATGGCATACTACCAATCACCGACAATTTCCAAAAACACTACTACCCTTGTCAATTTGGATATCAGTCTTACGAATCTGGGGACGCTAATGATAAAGGCATGCTCTTATCTTGCTCCTGGTCTTCAAAGCATAAGCCTAGCGAATCCAGAGAAGCTTCAGAGGGTATTATTCCAGGGTACTGAGTTATGGTTAGCACCAAGAGGGAATCCTGCGAAGTTTCACTCGTTTTATGATGAAGAACAACCGCCTGGAGTACAGCCTCTTTCTGATTATTCTGAAGATCAAAGCTGGCGATTTCATGGTACTTCGATCAAATCCTGGCAAACCCGGTGTTTAGATTGGCTATCGACCAAGGGCTTTGATCCAACCTTAATCGATGAAGGGGGCTGGATGCTTGTGCAGGTGCTGAACACCAACCATGTTTCTTCGAATTCCGAATATGCTGACATGCCATCCCCCGACGATGATGTTGTTGTACCCTGGCCAGCTCTACTATGCTTTAGAGTCACTAAAATATCTTCTGCGGAGTTTCAGCCATCAAGCGGGAACTCTTTCGGGCTTGTTGATCCTCTAGGTTTCGCAGAAGAATGGTCTATGAATGCGGAGAAACAGGCGAGCATTATGTTGAATCGGCAACAGGAGCGGAAAATATCAGAGGCTGCCAAAGAACAGGCCGAGAGGGAGGCACAGAACCTTCGAGAAAATGGCCATTCCGTTGCATTATTGGAGAAAGGTAACAATGCTGGCGCAATGTATCCTACACCTCCCGATGCCATACATCATCCCGGGGGGCCAACACCATCACTTGATGGTGCAGGTATGACACCAGGGAACGCGGCCCACTTCTTCTCACATGATCTCGAAGCAACGAACCCAGGCATCTCTATCATGAACACCGTCGACCACGATCATTGGATAACCTCGGAACAGAAACATCGCTCAAATTCTAACATGAACTTTGGCGATAATGATAATGATAATGACAATCTTTTTGGGGATATGGGAGGCGATTTATTTGGCGATACAGATATCACCGATGCTGACTTTAATTTTTTTGACCAGCCTGATGATATACCGATGGACCCGCAGCCGGGTTCCCCAGTTATGAATAGTATGCATTCAACCCAAAAACACACTACTGTTGAAAAGCAGCCAATTTCGAGCAAGCTGCTGGTCCCACAGTCAACATCACAGGATACGATCATGCAAGATGCTCCACCCATAAAAGACAGAATACAGCAACCAGCCTTGCATCAGCGCCGTGTAATATCAGCAAAAGATATGGTCGGTGAAAATCCCAATAAGAATGACAGTTTGGGGTTTTCCGCCCCATCACGGTCACCACCACGCATCATGGCTCCTTTTGATAAAGAAACGGTATTCGGCCAGCTGGTAAAGCGGACCTCAACGTTATCCGGTGGATCCAGTGTATATGATAAAGTCACATTCGAATATTCTTTGATGGAAATTGATGAAAAGTATGGTTATAAGGGCCGATTCAGATATTCTGAAGATGAAATAAAACCGCAGCCTATAGATCTGCGCGATCCTACCAATCCAGAATCTCTTGATAAACGGAAAAGCGAGAACAAGCCTCTAGAGTCCGAAATTTTGGCTCGAATCCTAAACAATGATAGCGGGCCATATGAGTTTGAGCTAGATAACGAAGTAGAACCAGACATGGCCGATGAATCTAACAGTATAAGCGACGCTTCTGATTCTGACGAAGCCCTGCCGATAGGACTTTCAGCCATAGCCAGACTCGGCATAAAACGGAAACGATGCTTTGATGAGGGTAGTATCAGTTCATACAACGCTTTCACCGGAGAATACGAGCCATCCGCAGCAACCCCCCAATCTATAATTGAAACACAGGTTCCCGTATTCGAATCTGATCCTGCAGATTGGTCTCTGACTCCTTATTTCACCTCTCCCGAACCAGATATCCAGCCTAGCGGTCTATCGGATTCAGACTTGATTGAAATTGCTCAAATAATTGCAGACCAAGCTGCATCAGGGAACCTTCGGATACATGGGCAAACCAGTCAGGATGTCGATGCCCATGCTCAAGCTATTTTATCTACTAGAAGATTAATGACTGGTGTTTTCAAAGCTGCAACAACATGTTTGAAAGACGTCAAAACATGTAGAGTTTGGGAGTATCTTGCCATCCAAGGAATTGCAGTTATAAATACAGCCTTGCGTTTACCTCCCCGCCCAATGCCAAACCCCAGGGTGGCACAGAATTCGGATCCCTTGAAACCAAGCAATCTATTTCCTATCCAGCCTCCGCAGCTTGAAGTACGCAGAGGCGATTCTAAATTGGCTGTTTTGCCCCCTGCAATACACTTCTGGGACAATTTAGGGTTAGCACCTTTCACGGGAAACAAAGATGTTAACGCCATCTGCATCCATCCGGATATCGTAGGCATCACCGAGAATGCGAATATTTTCCTCGACCAAATGCGAGGAGCTTACGAATCATTTAGATTTGGTGGACATGACCGGATTTCGTTTCCAGGCTCACCTAGCAGTCTTATCCATTATCCGTTCCATGAAAGTAATCAGGGGAGTATGAATACGAATAATTCAGCTTATCCAAGCCCGCTCAAGGAAATAATGGCACGATTGAGCAAAAACCTTTCAAGCATGACTACAGAAGAGAAGAACATTGTTGTGTACTTCATTTACCCCGTCGATAACTCGTCTCTTCTCGTACAAATTTGTGATGCATTCAAGCTTCTTTTCAACTTCTACCGAAAGGCACTATCCGAGAAGAAGTTGAAAGCTGTCAATGAACTAGTGTTACAGCTTGTGCCGCTAGACTTTTTGGCTGCCCCTAATTCTTTAGTTGTACCATCACCAGCGGAATATTCACGTCTCGCAATGGAAGTGTATGATCGCTGTGTAGATTTTGCATCTTCTTCTACTACAGCAGCGATCCTTTTGGAGAAACCTCTTCCCCGAACTGTTGACTTCAAGTTGCTCCCCAATCCATCGCCAGCGCTATTACAAGAAAACTCCTGCCTACATATTGCTTATACTCAAAGTATTGATGAAAGATGGATTTCTGCCGCATGGTCAGATAACCAAGGCACCAAGCAAATGACAGCCTCGTATTGTCTTGGGCGGAAGAATGAGCCATTCACTCGACTCTTCGCTGAGATTGCAGAAGAGATCTGGGAGACAACACTTAGTCTAATCTCAAGCAAAAAGGTCCACTGGCGTGTAATAATTGCGAAAACAACTGTCATGGAACAATCTGAGATTGATTTCTGGACAGCTCTTGCCTCCACAGAATCTAACGCTCAGATCAACCTCACACTCGTCACTGTACATACAGATCCATCATTGCGGATATTACCTCCACAAATAAAAATACCACCACCATCAATGGCAACAACATCACACCCCGCTACGACCCCCGTCTCTACACCTCAAGCATCGCAATCATCATTATTCTCCCCGGATAATCCGTCCACCCCTTCTCGCGACTCTACAAATGCCCCGACTCCGCCAGCACCATCTACCGCTACTCCGGCAGTCCCACCTGAACCAGACCAGAATTCCCGCCTCATCGATCTTACGGATCGAACTTGGGGTGCTATCCTCTCCCACCGCCTCAACAACTCAAATTCTCTGCTTGAATCGAACCCCGCCCTCATTTCCGGCTATCTCATCAAAAGCAGCGGTACTGGCACCCATGACCCACCAATAGTAATTGAAGTCAATATTATACACGCAGAAGTTTCGGGGAACCCGCGCACTTTCCATGACTCCTTGTTGAGGGAAATTCTGGGGTACTATAGGGGACTGGCTACGTTGGCGAGAGCCAGAGGTGTAGTGCATCCGGTGAATGATGGAAGGCCCTGGCATGTGGCGGCCGCAGAGAAGGCGATCAATGCTTTGTATATGTTGGTTTAGTACTGCTGGGTTAGGATGCTAGGAAGGGGCGTGATTAAATTGAATGGGACGGATGGTTCCACGTGTTTCTTTGATAGATACCCTGCCTGCCTTTTTGTATATTTAGATGGTTACCTTTTGTTGATTGGACTGGACTGGACTGGGATGGATTGGGCTGGGCTGGGCTAAGCTTGATGAAATAGGGCTGTGTATATGAAGTCGATTAGGTTAGAAAATGAAGTGCCTTTTGGCATAATTAAATTTGATCATAGGATTCGTCTCGAATATTCTCCTTATATTTAAGGAGTAAAGAATAAGCGAATATTTGATGGACAATATTTGTGCAGTAACCGATGTGTATCCATACATATCTCTACACGCCTTGACACGTAAAAAGCTCCTTGGTGATTTTTTCGAGGTATTTGGGGAGTTCCATGTTCATGCAATATAACATGGTTCCAGCCATGTGGGCATATTCTAACATCGTGTACGGAACTTTCATGGACGTAAAGTATGTTTGCAAGAATTTTATGTACAATGGGATGTTTTAATCTATTTCTTTGGTTCCTCTTTCTTTTCCTCCGGTTTAGGTGTAGGGAGTTTGAAGGTAGGTGGTTTTCGATCAACACCAGGTCCGACTTGCTATTTGATGTTAGTACTATGCGTCGTGAAATACCAAAGGCAAAAGATGGAAAAGAGAAAGGTGGATATACCTCCCAAGCAGCAGTTCCACCCTCAAAATTCCTGAACGCTTGAGTCAACTCCAATGGTTCAACAACAATACGTTTCTTCTCCTCGTCATATCTAATCTCCGTGTATCCCGTCAATGGAAAGTCTTTTCGTAATGGATGTCCATCAAATCCATAATCTGTCATGATCCGACGGAGATCCGGGTGGCCAACGAAGAAAACTCCGAACAGATCGTAGACTTCGCGCTCGTACCAGTTGGCGCCGTCATAGAGACTGGTGATGCTGGGAACTGGGGAAGCTTCATCGGCGTAGGTCTTGACGCGGATGCGGGAGTTGTGGCGTACGGATAGGAGGTTGTAGACCACTTCGAAACGTTGATCGCGGGTGGGGAAGTCGACGGCGGTAATGTCTGATACTTGGGTGAATTCCGCTGCAGTATTATCTGGGAATTGTTAGCTTTGTGGCAAATGTAACAATGGGCATGGCAGCGGAAGCTGGCAAAGGACAACGCAGTGCTTCTCAAAGGAAGTGTCTCACATTTGAGGAATGAGAATACAGGAATAACTCCAGCGGGGGAAATGTATATAACAAGCTCGTCCTTCCATACGGAGAATTGTTGTACGTATTTGGGAAGGCATCCCATAAGCCATGATCCGTATCGGTGCAAGTCGTCTGCCTTGGCTGCGTACTTATCTGCCGGGTTTATAGGCGGAACACGAAGTCCTTCTGGGCCATCGGGAGCTCTTTGAGCATGTCGCATGTTTGGAGTATCGGGAGAGACGACAACTCGGGCACTTTGGGTGGAGGCAAAGCTTCGAATATTGAGCTTCTTGGGTTGGCCCAAAGAGTTTCTCGTAGATCTTATGGCGGAGGCCAAAGCCCGGCTATTCGAAACCCTCATCGCCATCTTGGAGTTTAATTGGTGTGAAGTACAATTGCAAAGGTTATAAATTCATTGACGATGACATTCAGATTGGCGACCACTGGTGGACTAAGATGCTTGCCTGAGGCCGGAATACAGCTCCCAGCTTACATAATCGAGTTTTTAGCGTCGACAAACCAAGAGAACATTACTTTCACTCTTACTTACCACCCCTCGAAGTACTTCACTCATCTAATTGATTTCTTTTCGACTTCGCAACAACGCTATTACATTTTCACAAAATCCTACACATCAATATCAAGAACTCTACCTCTTACACTCAGAGTATCCATAAATTAATAATACTCTAAATACTCATCAACGCGCTGTACTCATTTGCGCGTCAAACGCCATCATAATCAGAACCAAATTCATAATTTACTCGAATTTCGTCCAATCTTCCCCCATCGCACATCTGGATATCAGAAATGGCCCCTCAAGATAGCTTCATCGATGAAGATGATGATACCTGGTACGTTCTCACACTTCTTGTTGATTCGTATTCCGTTTTGGCAAATGCGGTCTTCTGAATGAACACTTTGCTGATTAAATTTCACTAGCCCACTCTGCGTTGAAGAATTCGACCTATCAGACAAGAACTTCCAACCATGTCCTTGTGGTTACCAGGTAATTTTGCATACGTTGCCGCCATCCGCTCATTTAGTACTAACATCCATCACTTTAAGATTTGCCAGTTTTGTTTCAATAACATCAAGAACAATATCAACGGCCTCTGCCCTGCCTGTCGAAGACCTTATGACGAGAAGACAATAAAATGGAAAGTTGTTACACCTGAAGAGTATGTATTCCGAATTCTCCAATAGGTACATCTGCTGACCGCAAGTTTCATAGAGTTGCTCAATTCAAGGCCAATGTCCAAAAGAACGCCAAAAAGAAAGCCGAAATACGACAAAAAGAGGCACAAAAGCGAGAGGTAGAAAGTCTAAATCGAAAGCATCTAGCAGGTTTGCGAGTTGTACAGAAGAATCTGGTATATGTGGTCGGTCTAAGTCCAAGTATACGAGAAGACGAGCTTCTTCAAACTTTACGCGGCGAGAAATATTTTGGTCAATACGGAAAGATCATCAAAATTGTGGTCAGTAAATCAAAACAGAACGAGTCGGCTCAGAACGCTGGCTCTCTTGGGGTTTACGTTACGTTTGCTTCAAAATTGGATGCAGAACGGTGCATAACAGCGGTCAACGGCTCCCCAAATGGTGATCGAATCCTACGAGCGCAATTAGGAACTACTAAGTATTGCTCCGCATACCTGCGAAATGAGGTATGCACAAATAAGCAATGCATGTTCTTACATGAACCAGGCGACAATGACGACAGTTATTCTAGGCAAGACTTGTCCTCCATCAACAGTGTGAACTCTCAACGACCTTTGCCGTCCAAGGCATCTTCATCCCGCGCTCAAGTCCAAGCAGCACCGCCAATTCAACAAGCACAACCCTTGGCTGCTGCCACACAACCAATGGCACGAGAAGCAAGTAAAGATGGTTCAGACAGTGGAGATGGTCCTGCACTTCCATCAACTGCTAACTGGGCCAATCGTGGTGTACAGCAGCAACGCAGCAGAAGAGGAAGTCATGCCACTAGTGGTGCCGCCCCCAGTCCTGCTATCTCAAATGCTGTTCCTTCCACCACAGAAGCGGTCGAAGAGGAAACCCCAGAGCTTGTTGAAGATCAAGAGGAATCATCTGGGGAGGCTAGTCCCATCGAAGCTCTAGAACCTACCTCTTTGATTGAGGCGGTGTCGCATCCTCTGAAGGAAACCCTCGGTTTCGAACTACTTAAGTCAATCAATTCCGATGTGCTCAGTTGGGATGGTCCTAAGATTCATGAAGATGACCTCGCATCTTTCCCACCGCTTTTTGACGATCATGGTGGAGAGAAGCGTCGTTTAATGCGAGAGCAGCAACAAGAGGAGGAGCGTTTACATATGGAGCAGGAATCGCAAGCTGATATTCAATCAGTACCTGAACCTGTAGAGGAACAAGAACCGGAAAGTGGCAGTCTGCAATTGGGTGGCGAGCCTGAGGATAATGGGCGCGAAATCAATCAACAGCCTGGGTTCCAACGTCGTCAAAGTTCTCAGCTGCCAATTCAACGTGGCGCGACCGTTGGTCCATTTGGTCCAAGTCTCGGACAGCAACAAAACTATCCTCAAAATATTGGGAATCTGAGTTCTGTTAACGGACGATCACTCACCCCATTGCAACAGTCACAACTTTCGATGTTCAAGTTACCATCGGGCGTTCCTTCAACCTTCATGGACCATGTCTCTTCGCCTGGTGGACTCGGAAATCCGTTGAATCAGAATTCGGCGCTGTTCCAGCAGCAAGGCCACAACAGACAATCTTCAAGATACAGCTTTGCTCAGGACGGTGCCGCTGGACCATCTTCTATTAAGCCTTCTGCCAACACCAAGATGATGCAACAGCAAGCTTCAATGATGCCCTCTTCAAATCATCCTCAACAAGGATTTCAGTCTTTCAATTCTTCAATACCAGCTCCTCCAGGATTATCAGGCCTGAAGCCTAACACTCCTCCCATTGGAGGAGGGATGTTTGGTCAAGGTCATGGGTTTGGTAACTCGATGGGTGGTGGTTCGGCCTTTGGTGGGGTCAACAAGGAAAACGGCAATGAGATGCTTCGTGAGATGTTGCGAGGCCGCCCTAGTGCTGGTGGTAATCAGGGTCTTGATACAAGTAAGCGTGAGTACATGTTTCCTAATTTTCTTCATCAACAGTTCCCATCTGCCTCCTCCACTCCAGCTCCTGCTTCAGGCCTTCTGGCATCGCTCTACGGTCCTCAGACTGGAGCATTCCATGACTTCGGTCAAAAGCAGAAGAAGAAGGGAAAGAAGCACAGACATGCTAACACTTCCTCCTCTGGGGGAGGTGGCTTAGTCGATCTTGCGGACCCAAGTATCTTGCAAGCGAGAATGCAGCATCAACAACAGAGCAATGCCGGAGTCGGACAGGGGCTGTTTGGTGGCCAGGCTCAAGGTGGGTACAACCCCAATATGATGTATGGTGGCGGTGCAGGGTTCCCTAGGTGGTAGAGCATATTAGTCGGGCATAATATTTGGCGTGGCTTTTGTAGATAATGATCTTTCTTTTCATTTACAAGGATGGCGTTAGCAAAAACTCTTCAAAGAGTGTTGCATTGTTGCTAGGTATAGCACAGATTTGTTTTAGCGGGCATGGCATAGCTCCAAGATGGATGCTTAGGATGCATTGGCGTCATTGAGTTTGGAAAATCAGTGAGAGGATCTCATGGGATTGCTGCCATCGTTTCTTTTCTGTTTTTATCGTTTGGGCTGCGCATCAAGGTCGAACAGGTCACGTCGGGAATTCCATCATCGTCTTCGTCGCGGCCACTTGTCATGTACGTTATAGTCCCCGATCCCACGCCAACGACCAGTGGCTGGAGAAATATATCATTCTTACATATTTTTGTACCATCAGTAGCCCGCTTTTTCAATTATCGAAGACGATGATGGATTTGTGATGTGACCTTGTCCCTATCCCGTAGTAGCATTGTGTACTGACCGATGTTAATTGTTGCTTTAAGCTCGCTTGCCCAATCATCACCTCACATGCCTTTATTTGAAGACCTGCTAATACTTCTTTTCTTTAGAGGATTCAACTTTCGACGATGAAAGCATCACACACAATGTAGATACTTTAGTGTCAGACAGTACACCGTGTAACTTGCCAATGAATTATGGCGATATGTCCCGAGAAGTTTCCCGATCGAATACCCCAGCTTTCCCACCTGGGCTTCCAAATCCTCATGGGCATCCTGCGCCTGCAGTCCGTGAAGACCCAATTGGAAAGCCTTCTAAGATTCTTCCAGCGGTTGCCCCGTTCACACCATCAAGGCAATCCAGCATGTCATACGCTCCTCGCGTTGCTACACCCCTTGCCATGTCTCAACCTTCCACGCCTTCTCCAGTCAAGTCTAAGGTTCTGCCTATCACTGTTCCCGATGCCCCAGCTTCTCAATTACAAACGAAGCAAGAGGTTATGAGTCTTACTACAACTTCAGGCACATCAAAGGAAATCGCAGCTGAAGGCTCCACTTCAGCCTCTATAATTCCTACAACTCCTTTGCTTCCCACAGCGGCTACTCCTGCAACGCAAAGAAATCTTTCTACTGAAGAATATCCAGCCCTTGGAGCACAGAAAGAAGCCAAGCCTCTCGCATCTCGGAAAGTAATAAAAGCACTTGCATCGTCTTCCAAAGCTCCATCAACTCCTAAAATATCAAATTCCCAGAAGAGCGCCAAAGCAAGTGAGAAGAAAGTAACACCAGCTGTTTTGACAATCCCTAGTTCCACAAAGCCTGTCCCGAAACTGGTGTATCCAGAGACGCCTAGCAAAGTTGCTTCTTCTTCAGCATCAGATTTCCCTTCATTACCAGCATCGAAGACTTATAAATCTATTAAGGTCACTTCGACGCCAAAGCCGGAGGTGCTTCCGATGGCAAGCCCTGCTCCAACTTCGGCAACGTCTACAGCTCCATACGCTATACATTTTGGCCGTCAATTTTCAAATTCAGAAGTTCCTGATACTCCTAGTGAGCAAGATAATGCGTCTCTTATGTCTGCATCAAGAGCAAGTTCACCTGCTCCATCTAGGAGCGGACAGCCACGAGCTCCAAAGCTGAACACGGCAAAGAAGAACAAGCTTAAGTTGGAGAAAAAGGAAAAGGCTCTTGAAGCACAAATGGCAGCTGCAGCTGAGTCCAAGAGAACTGATGAAGAACAAGCCCCAGTCTTGGGCAGAAAGACTAAGCAAAAGAAGGAGAAGACGAATGTAAGCACTGCTACAATTGCATCGACGCCGGTACCTAGGGTACCTAGCCGACCAGCGTCACCTCCTATTGCAATTGCTCGAGAGGAAAGTAAACCCTCAGAACCTGTTATAACAGAGAAGCCTACGTCACGTGGCAGTGAAAAAACTGTTAACAAGAGTGAGACAAAGTCCAAGAATAAGACGAAGGCGCAACAACCTACCCCCCCACCCGAACCACCACGAGCTTCTATCGTCGAAGATGACGAGGTCGCAGAGAAACTTACAGCTCCGACTTCAGCCACTCTTATTCAGCAGCTTCAATCTGAAGGATCAATTCCCAATATTGCAGAGCATCCCATCTTCAAACCACCTATCGGAGTCGTTAATGAGAAGAAGAGAGAGAAAGATACTACCGCAGCTTTACTGGATCCAACTTCGAAATTGCAAGTTACTCCAGAAGAGCGGGCTGTATTGAGCTTGGGAAAGCCCGTTCACAAGATTGTTTCGGGATCAATTCGGATCATGTACACACCCAATGGTGATTGTGTTCGCAATCTCAATGCTGAAGAAGAGGAACGGTTCTTGGAACTTCAAGCCAGACTTGCAGCTGACTCTGGACCTACTGCCTTTGTTCCCGCAAAGCATGCAGGCACTGGATTCAGTTTGGTTGGCGGTCGAGCTGTTCCAAACGGTCCTCCTTCGTACCTTATATCCACATTGGCTAGCAATACTTCACCTTTAGATGCAGTTGGTAAGATCCAACGTGAGGAAGCTTTGAACTACATCAATCAATTTGTTATCCCATCTCTCTCCCATAACGCCCAACTAGAAAAGGCACTGAGTGCCAATGCTCTGTCAGTCGACTTGTTGCAAGGAGGCGACCCATCCAGCTGGGGATCTTTGAGTGGAAACTCCCCCGATAATCTTCAAGATTTTCCCTACGGTAGCTTACCTAGTGATGGTAGTATCCTCGATACAGGAATAGAAAATATGACGGCGACTCATATTGATCGCGGACCACAGTCTCAAAGTGTTCCCTTGCTGGATGAGAAGGAATCGGAGTCGGCGATGCAAATTGCGAAAAAAGAGACCCAGGAGTTGGAGAAGAGACTTCTCGCTGTGATAAAGAAAAATAGGAAAATTTTGTTGATGGGTCATTGAACGGGATGATCAACCTGGTGGTTTCGATCAAGTGGATGATGCAGTGGAAGGATGATGATGATGCAGTGGAAGGATGATGAAACGATGGCAGAACAATGAAGTGTATGAATATTACGTGTGTTTTTATCACTGTGTCGATATTGTATGGCTTAAAGAACAGGCGTGTGGGTCCACCCCATGGTGTATGAATACAAATGGTATAGAGGTATTATGGAAGGGATGGAAAGAGTGCAGATGGACATTCAGACATCACCCCGGTTTCTTTGAGCGTTGTTTGTATGATTATAATCATCGATAGCGATACCATCAGCGGGCTCCGTTAGCAAAGCATAGTATAGCGTGTTATTGATGTTCAAATTCAGTTCTTCAACGTTGAGTTGATCATTATGGTTTGAGTGAAGTTGATAACCCTAAGATGGATATATACGAGTATATACGAGTATATATACTCGTATATACGTATTATCATCCATCCTTCACTCCACACAGTCCACACAGTCCACACAGTGGTCTCACGTGGAAAGATCAACAATCCCTGTTCCGTGGCCCGACAAGCCGTGGTGGGGCAGAGTCAGGGACGTGAGCCTGTGCGGGCGGGGTAGACGACCAAAAAAGCTCATGTCAACTCAACTGAACTCAACTGAACTCAACTGAACTCAACTCAACTGAACTCAACTCAACTGAACTCAACTCAACTCAACTCAACTCAACCTTTTCTGTTATTCTCCTTCTTTATAAAGCATACTTGATTCAACATAAGTTGGCTCACAATCGATAACCCAATATGGCAGGATCACTTCCTACAACTTTCTCTGGTATGTGAACGATTGCAAGACTTCATCCCTCAATCTCATTCCTTACCCTCACGTCTCCTCTCTCGTCTCTCACCCTAAGCCTGCCAGGCCAGTCCACCCCTTGAATTAACTCATCTCCCCAGACCCCGTTCATATTGCAGTAATCGGCGGTACTGGTCTTCAATCTCTCGAAGGTTTCGTTCCCATCGCAACCGTCAACCCACTTACCCCTTGGGGATACCCCTCTGCCCCCATCCATATTCTCTCTCACAACAATGTTCCCGTCGCATTTCTCTCCCGCCACGGTATCCACCACGAGATTGCTCCACATGAAATTCCTAGCCGCGCGAACATTGCTGCATTGAGAAGTATCGGGGTTAGAACTATTATTGCTTTCAGCGCTGTGGGAAGTTTGAGGGAGGAAATTAAACCGAGGGATTTTGTGGTGCCGGATCAGGTTATCGATCGAACCAAGGGTTAGTTTTTGCTGGGCTTTTTGAATAGGATGTGGAAATTGGTGAGGGGATTCGAGAAGGTGCTAATATGAAGGACATATAGGTATCCGTCCTTTTACATTCTTTGAGAAGGGTATTGTTGGACATGTAGGATTTGCGGATCCGTTTGATGAGAAGATTGCCAAGATTGTGCGAGAATGCGGACATGCGCTCGAAGGCGAGGGAATAGTAATGCATGATAAAGGAACAATTATTTGCATGGGTTCGCCTTCTCTTATCTCCTTCATCCATACACAGACAAACTAATCATCCCCACCTAATAGAAGGACCCGCCTTCTCCACCCGCGCCGAATCACACATGTACCGTTCCTGGGGTGGCTCCGTCATTAATATGTCTGCACTCCCCGAGGCCAAGCTCGCGCGCGAAGCAGAAATGGTCTACCAAATGATCTGCATGGCAACGGACTACGATTGCTGGCACAGCACCGCGGATGTAGATGTGGAGATGGTGATGGGCCATATGCGCGCGAATGGACAGAATGCGAAGAGACTTGTGGGAGCAGTCTTGGATGCGTTGAGTAAACAGGAACATAGCGAGCTGGTGTTGGCGAAACATTGGGAGGGCAATACCACGGGCATGATTAAGTTCATGACCAAGGCGGAGGGCAGGGGTGAGGAGGGCAAGAAGAATGTAGAATTTTTGTTCCCGGGAGTGTTCGGGGGAGCTTAGGTTAGGTTGTGCGCTATGATACGGGAGAGATATCGGTGTAAGGGGAGGTTAGAGGGCTTGGTGCATTTTGATACCTCAATGCATCAACTGCATTCATACATATGGGAATACTAGTTTACAGACAGCAATAGAATTGATAACACATCGTATTTACCAGAAATCATGAAACAACCCACTTCTTCTAAGCAGCAAACTTGTTTATCATTTCCCTAACCACATTCAAACTAAAGTTCATCTGCCGAGTATTTACCTGTCGAGGTATCAAACTACTCGAGTAGACAAAGAGTTCCCCAATCAACAACCAAACTCCTTCCTCCCATCCAGATGTTTTGCCACAAGCTAGCCAGCTACTCTCGTCCCAAGTTCCAAATAATCCTCATGTCATTCATTCATTCATTCATTTGTCTCATGCCACGAACAAAGACCAATTGTAATTCATATCAAGGAGCACAGACTTCAAAAGTTTGAGCGCACCTACTCGTTCGTATAAGGTTAAAGTTAAGGTTAAGGTTAAAGTTATCGGGAAGCATCTGACCTGATTGGTCTATTTACGCGATGTACATGAAGGGGGTCTCGACGTCGACGTGTATTTAAGATTGATTATTCTCTTTTCCAAAGTTGCGCCGTCGACCGCTTGTTGGCACCGGATTGATTGCTGCTGTTACCCTTCAATAGCTTGCTTATTTTGACATATTTCTTGGGTCTTTTTAGCTGGGTTGGAACTTTGTTACTGGGGTGAACTGTTAAGGTTACATCGTCGAGAATCAATTTTGATAGAGAAGCTTCCCACAAACTGTTTGTTAATATCAGAGCAAGCAACTTGCCCGCGTGATTTGTGTTCCAATCCTATCTTCTATTCCTTTCATCAAGTTTTCTTAGCTGGAGATCGATTGTGGACGTTTCGGACTTGCTTCTATTCTACCTCTACCTCCAGCATCATGGGCAACACTATATCATACAACGTTGCAGAGCACCAGCTCGATCTCGGTGATGGAAAAGGTTCCATTACAGGACTGCAATATGATTCGAAGGCACGTAGATACGCTGGAGTAGCGTACGCATTACCTCCTCTAGGAGATCTGCGTTGGCGAAAACCTCAACCACTCCCTGCAGACCATACATATACATCACATGATGGCAAACCATTTGATGCTACTAAATTTGGACCAATCTGTCCACAAGCTGCCTATATGTCCGCCAAGAAAATTGGAACCCCTGAAGAGGCATTTGGTGAGGATTGCTTGAGACTCAACATCTGGACACCGGTTGGAACAACTGAAGGCAAGAAATGGCCAGTTATGCTATGGCTTCATGGAGGATGGTTTCAAATGGGAGACCCGTCACATGAGGCAGGAATGGATCCCACAGAACTCATTTCAACGGGGAAGTTGAACGCTATTGTGGTAGCCATAGGGTACAGATTAAACCTATTTGGCTTCCTCGCCGGCGATGCCTTGCAAACAGAGGGAAACAATGCCGAAGCTGGTAACTATGGGCTATGGGATCAGAGACTGGCTATTGATTGGGTGCGGGAGAATATTGCACGATTTGGGGGTGATGTAAAGAATATTACCCTTGCAGGAAGAAGCGCAGGCGCTTACGCTGTACATGCACATGCTATGTATGAGTTCCAAAACCTAGCATTCCAAGCTACATCTCCGTCGTTTCATAGGATTGTCATGCTTTCCAACGCCATCCCAGCACAACCCAAGACACCTGCCGAATGTCAAGACCAGTTCGATGAGCTTTGTCAGTTCTTTAACATTCCCAAGAATTCGAGCGGTGCCGAAAAACTCTCCTCGCTGCGTAAGATTGAGTCAAAGAAGCTGGTAGATGCTATTATGAAATTGAAGCACCACACATTCCGGCCTGTAACCGACTCGTCATTCATACAGCCAGGAATGATGGATTACCACCGCAGTGGCGCCTTCGCACAAGAATTTAAACGACGAAGCTTCAAAATACTCATCGGCGAAATGCTAAATGAAGAAACGCTCTACGCTGCAACTAATGGTCCCGAAGCGAACCTGGAATCTCTCCGTTTACAGGTTTCGAATTACTACGCACCTGCAACAACATCCCGGGTGTTGCAACACTACAAGCTTCCAACCACGGAAGAGAAAAATGATTGGACATCATTATACGGACATATCATCTCTGATGGCCAAGTGCGCGCACCATCGCGATTCCTGGCGAACAGCCTCTTTGCGAACGGTGTGGAGGTTGAGGATATTTGGCGCTATAGGATTGCGTACCGACTGTCATTCATAACAGATGCCGTAGCCCCAAGAAGTTTTGGTGTAGCTCACGCGATGGATAAGCCATTCTGGAAGTGAGGCTACCCTTTCATGAGCGCGCGTAAAGATGCAATTTAACTAACCCTCTCTTTTCCATATAGTTTTTCAATAATGCACGGTCCGACCGAACAAGAGCTGGTGCTAATGAAAGACTGGATCCAAGATTTGGTCGCATTTGTGGGCGCTGAGGACGACTACAAGTATGGCACGAGGGAGATTGATGACTTCAAAGTCGTCACACCGGAGGCGAAAATTGAGATTCAGAAAGATACAAGGTGGGAGGAGCTATTGAAACTTGCTGATATATTTTCTGGGTGAGACAATCTAAAGCTACTGTTAGACCTAGGGGGCGACTGTGATGCTTTGAGATACTTGTGTAACGATATATTTCCCTAGATGAAACTTTCAAGATGTTCAGAGGTTAGGTTGAGGTTAGCTAAGGTCACGACATGATTCCGAAGCAAAGGCATAGCTTCTCAATGTGAAGCAATATTCCTCCTCTACTTAGCTCCTATTGGTAATTAGCGAAATCACTACTCTTTTCAAGAGGGAGGGGAAGGGGGAAGGCGGAGTTTAGAGAAAAAGGAATCTCCCGTCCATCACGAAACGAATGCTCTCTTCAATTAAGCGAGCACCTTATTGTGATCAGAACCCCCATCTTCGAAGCTCGTGTCTGCTTTCAGCTACAGTAAAATTGGGTTCTGTCCATTATGCTCATATCAGCCAGCACATTCTGACCAAATAGATAGGAATTCACTCGCTCCGAATTTCCTAAGATGGTTTCTGTCCGCTTTAAGTCATCATGTAATATAGAAGGGAGAGTGGAAGAGGGAATACTCATAGAAGAAACACGTACGAGTCTGGTTCTTTCAAAGGGCTTGTGTAAAGGTAACACAGACGAGTCGATCAAGACTGTGGGCGTGGTCAAGTGACAATTCCTTCGACTGTACAACATCAGAGTGTTAGCGATTGTCTAAAAGGGGGCTGAGAGAAAGGTAAGAAACCAAAAGTGCACAGGGGAGGAGCAGGGACGCAATTGGGGATTTAGCTGATGAGATATCGAAGAGGGAACAGGTTTTAGGGAGTATGAGACTAAAGAGCCGATTACGTGCGTTCCTGCTCCAGTCTTGGAGACTTTGAGAGCCACTTCTGCTCCTTCTCTTCCTTGTTATCTTCCGGGTCGAATACACATAGAGAGGAGAAGGTACGAGTCTTCCGTCATGGATGTTTCCTTGAATAGCCATAGTAGATCACTTGAGCGCAAACCTCGAAGATTCATAGCCATTAAGCTGGAGTGTTGAAGATTACAGATAGAGCGTAGTAATTCAACATCGGTGTTCTCGATACAAGATATGGATATTTCATTCCGATGGTAGAGAAAAGCTGCCAAAGAACTAGCATTGATGGTCAAGCTGGGAAGGCCATCATAGCTGGTAATGGTCTGGTAGCCGCCTTATTTTACTAGAACTGCGGTTCTTGGCTACTCAGACCACCACCGTTCCCGAAGATTTGGTGGTAATCATACGAATTATATACATGCTACCCAAACATCATCAGCGAACCCAATCTACTCCCAAGAGCTAGCTCCCTTTATTTCCCAAAACAGCTGAAGTATCAATGAGATCCTGACGCTACTCATGCAACCGGACGCAACACAGTCCAGCCAATAAATTCCACCTCATACTTCAAAAATTGTATTATAGTCCAATTAGCTCAACCCCATGAGCAAAACAAAATCAACAGCCCGAGCAAAATAAAACATATGGAATTGATCAAAACTAGCACTCTCCACGACTCTTCCTCTCCCCTTTCCGCAAATCCAAAATACTTGAGGAACATTTGAGTCCCCATTCCATATCCCTCCTATTCCGTCCTGTCAATACGATGATGATATAATAAAGAGGGTGCTATACGAGTACAAGCTAGATGAGTGCCGCATAGCTAGCACGAGCGTAGGACTAGACCTTTATATCAATGAACAACTTATTTCGCAGATAGACCAATAACCAAGAGTAGATATAACACAGTTATAGGATGAAGGATAGACACATTCAACACACCAAGCCGATAACAACACTTTTTCCATCCTCTTATTCCACCTATCCATCCCTTCTTTTCATGCCATCATCCATCAACGCCTTCTCCTCCCTCACTACCCTCACTACCCTCACTACCCTCACTACCCTCACTACCCTCAGTATGCTCCTCCTTCCACTCCCAACATCAACTCATCTCCAAGATTCATAAAGCAAAGCAGAGCAAAGCAAAGTAAGTCTCCCCCATCGTCCGTCCCAAAAAAAACCAAAATCAAAACAAAAGAAAGAACAAAAAAGCAAAACCACAAGAACCACAAAGCAAAATTCAAAATTCAAAATTCACTCATCTAAATCTCAAATTCCAAACAACCACTCGTAAATAGCTACTCGCACAATCATCGTATGAAACCCTATTATACTATACCTCTTCACCTCTTCACCTCTTCACCTCTTCACCTCTACCCCTCTACCCCTCTACCCCTCTACCCCTCTACCCCTCTACCCCTCTACACCTCAACCCACCCACCCCATCCTTAAATCTCGACCAAGCAAGCCATGCATCTCTAGCATATATACATTCATTGAATACTACTTACGTACGTACTGTACAGCGTGGACCGACCCAAGTCCACAACAGTAATACGTAATTACTCCTTTCTAGAGTATCCGTGTATTGATTTCGATTGTCCGTCTTGATTGCACTCTAGAAATAGGCGAGTTTTGATTCCTGATTTTGTTTAGAACATTCGAACCCTTTTGAAACAGTGAACCTATTAGAAGAAATACACCCATTCACATGCCCAATGGGTTTAGCTTTACTCCACTACGAACGAGCAATAGACACAAGAATTATGAACCATCGTTGCGAGTAAACTCAAGTTTGAAAACCCTACTCGCAAACCATAACCACAACCACAATCTCAATCATCACAGACATCATAAAATTCATTATATCAAGGAATCAATTCATCTACCTAGTATCTAATTGAGAGTGCAAAGTGGCAGTAGAAATAAGCAGTGAAAGCTAAAATCCATCCAGTTCTCCAGTCCAGTCCAGTCAAGTCATATTTGCGTTCCGTCCTTCCCATCGGCCCGGTTCACAAACTATGCGCCAAACGACCCATCCATGCAATTTGACTCCCTCTCCGTCTTCCATTACATAGATAGAAGGTTTGAAGAAAAGTATGTCCGGTTAAAAAAGAAAACAGTGCGAAAAGTAGCTCGTGAATACATCCTGGTTCAGCTCAAATAAGCAACCAACCCCATTTTTTGTTCATCCTCAAATCCTCCAATGAGAATAAATACCCGAAAACATCAACCCTCAATTTGTCCACACCTAAAGCACGCCAAACTCAACTCAGTTTACGGCTTTAGCATGCGTATTATGACAGATGGAAAGCTCCCTGTCCTTCCTTGATGGCAGTATTCATACGTCGTCGCATGACATCTAGATCAGTATAATCAGGCAATTTGAGGTAGTTGACACATGTCATGACACTTGGTAGATAGTCGTCGGAAGAATAGGGTGGCTCACTGGGTTTGCAAACCACAGTGAACATTGGTGTAAGACTCTTGAAGCCTAGAAATGAAATGTTTAGCTAATACTCGATAGAAAAGACAAAGATTTCCAACTTACCACCAATAGGGAGTTTTGGGCTACCAGTTGTAAACTGAAGAAAATCCCGACGTTCGGGTAGGCTAAGCTCACTCATGGTTTGGAGCAAGTTCTTTACACTCTTGCTATCCATATGAAAGCCATGATCTGCCTTGATAGAATCCATCAAGGCTGTCAAGGTGTTAGCATTGTCGTGTGTTAGAATTGGGAAAGTGAAAGCTTACTCTCAAGGGACCAATCTTCTTCAATTCTGCCAAATAACATGACCAACTCATCAGGAGTGAAAGCCCTCAAGGCGGAGTATGGGAAAACTTGAGTGAAGCCAGCACGGAAAGCGTCTACTTGTCGTTGAACACCACTTCCCAAAGTCATATCAATAACCTTCTCAAGGTAAAGATCAACATTTTCGATAGTGACAGGGATATTAGAGCCACCAGGAAGAAGATCGATGGGGTATCCAGGAAGGGTAAAGTCGAGACTAAGATCTTCAATTTTAGCACCATCAATCTCCAATGCTTCTGTGGCAAGGACTTTCTGTGTAGCTGTCAAAGTTGAGTCCTCGGCAATAGCTTTCTTCGCAACAGAAAATCTCTTAATCAATTTAAGAGATTTGGCCAGTTGAGGATCAACCGTTTTGACCGCACCAAGAGAAGGTGTTACAGGATTTGACGCGTCGCCGATACGGAAGAATGTTGGATTGAAGGAGACATCAATGATGCGAGAGTCAATCATGGACCTAGAAACGAACTTGCCGAGCATTTTGAATAGATGTAAAATCCTCTTCCCGTTTTCATTCAAGGACTGTTCCTCGCTCATTGGGGCTGGGAAAAGGCCACGAGCACCAAATGCATACTCATCAGCATCATTGGCATCAGTCTCGCGCCATAGCTTGAGTTTCTTCTTGGAGAATTCCTTGGAGACAGTGGAATAGAATTCAAGAGTTGGCCCAAGACCAGTCCCAACCTCCTCAAAGTACTCAACCTCAAGAATACTTTGAGATGCGCCATAAAGCTCCATGACTTTCAAGGCCGACTCCAAAATCTTTGATCGAGATATCCGAACCTTCTGGCGTTGAAGCCTACCAAGGAAAGGACGCTCGTCACGATGACGATCTCGGCGAGACTCATCCGCAGTTTGAGCATTCTGCCATCTAGTCATTGATCGAGCGTAACCAAAAGATGTTGATTGTAGGAATAAGTGCCGCGTCTCAAAGGGAAACAAGAACGGGTAAAGTCGAGCAAGATCCTCGCTCCACGTTGGAAGACAGTTACTAGCAACAACGAGAGGTTCTTCAAGCTGTCTATTCAACTTTGCGGTGAGCTTGGTGTTTACGAATTGTGACAAAGGTTCGGCATTTAGCTTCAAGGCATCCTTGTTATCGGCCAAAACATCATCCAGGTTTGCATTGAGCGCGTGTAAGGTGTTTAGCAATCGAAGGATTGAAGATGTTGCAGGATGCTTGTCTAACGATGCTGGAATTCCAGATGCAGTAGTTTCTGTGCTGACCTCAGCTGCCTGAGAGAGAGAACTTGGCTCTGGAGGAGGTGGTCCAGGAACACGCTTGAATTTGATGGGGTGAATAGCAGACCAAACGCTTCGGTTCGAATGACCTTCCGCTGGGTTGGCCATTGTATGAACAGCGCGGTAAATTGTAGTCTCATTGGAAATGACCTTGTCACCCAAGCTAAACTCGATGTGCCAATCTGAAGGAACAGATTGGATTGCGGCTGCATAAGACATAGGCCTTGATGATGTAGTTGGTGTGGACAGAGCTGCTTGGGCAGCAGCAGCTTGAAGTGCAGAGCTACAGCGAGACGTGCTTGGCAAAGATTGCGCTGGGGTGGAGACTCTTGTACCATCCTCCTTACGAGCTGTGACCTTGCCACCTGCGGCCACCTCAAGATTCACTGCGGTAGGATCGACAGGAGAATCTTCTTCCATGTCTTCTTCCAAGTCGCCGACAATAGTGTCTAATGCAGCGCTATCTTCCAAATCATCATCTTCACTCATCTGTCTCTCATCAGCACATTCGAGGGCACTAGCAAGTGCGTCTTCTTCTTGCATGGGAGGCGGTGGTGGGGTTGGATCAGTTTGGGCTTGCTGACGACGAGATGAACGCCGAGCGGGCTTCTCTCCAGGTGTATTCGATGTGGATTGGTCAGCTGATGCAGGGGTTGGAACGGGGCCTGACTTGGACTTTGCTCTACGAGAAGCGCGAGGAGCAGATGCATTTGGATTTGTTGCGGCTGCAGCTGCAGCAAGACGTGCCTGGGCGTTAGGAATACCGGCATATGGATTGGGCAAGCCAGCTGCGGCAAGGGCTGCTAATGCACCAGAAAGTCCATCTCTAGCCCTGGGTGGCCGAGGACGATCAGATAGGCTGATTCTGGGACGAAGGTAATCATCCAAAGCCTTAAAGGTGGCGATAGCATGGATGGATACCATGATGTTTCGGTAAGATCTTGGAATCTCGGAGTCCTCATCAGCTACTAACTTAAGGCGAATTTGTTTGGCAAGCATTGAGGCGGCACTGCTCCTGTTACCATCAAAGCTGTTTGAATGAACAGTGACTACTTCAAAATGCTCCGATCTACTCAACAAGTCCTGTAGTTTGTGAATGAGGAGGCCAAATGGTGTTGCAGGTGAGTCTGCTCCAGAGTTGGACTTCTTGGGAAGAGTATGGCCCATAAAAACTTCGAGGAAAGCAGATCTAGCATCATTGGCCAACTGCTCATCGGGGTTATTGAAGACTTCGAGTAATACTTGGACTATTTCAGAATTCAACAACTCGGCACTTGTAACGCTTTGTAGAACATCGCCATCGAAATATGATGCGAGTTTTGTGAAGAGTTCAACTCCGTTCCCATGGCCTTGGCGCAAATAGAAGCCTCTAATATCCGAAGCCAGAGATTGTAAACTCGTTAAAATTTGGGTCGCCTTAGTCTTCATCGCCTTGCTATTCTTTTCATTCTCATGAACGTCAAGGAATTTCTGGGCACGGGCTGCAATAATGTTCATCATACTCTTCAAATCCGACGGTGCATGTCGATGAGGGCCATCCATTGACACTGTCGAACCACGAGAGCTGACCGGCGAAGCAGTTACGTCCTCTGGAATATCGTCATTATGCGCGACTTCATTTTCATTCTCGTCTTCGTGGTTCTCATTATCTTCATTATCTTCGTCCGACGAGCTGTGGTCTACATTGCGTGCCTCTTCGTTCTGACCTGCCTTTTCGGAGATTTTAAGATCTGCATTAGCTTGTGCAGGGACAGTATTTGAATCAGTTGCTTCCGTGGTAGGGGGTTTATTTTCGGTCTGCGTTTCCTCAACAGTGGCTAGCTTTGTGATCTCAGCAATCACACCTTCTCGATAAAACTGGTAGCGATATATGTCTTCAAGACGGACAAGGAGAAGTTCGGTGGCTTGAAGTGCGGAGACGACCAAGCTAGGGTGATCTTGCTGTGAAAGAATGGCAGCTAGAAACGATGCATAAGGCACTGATCTCAGAGCCTCCATCAAAATATCTTTATCAAGATTGGAGAGCATTCTAAGCTGAGCATTGAGGACCTTCTGGCGAACCTGTAAATTAACGGTGCTAGAGAACGCATCTGTTAACGTTGGAAAGAGAATGATTACAAATCTCCTGACTTCTTGTTTACAACCCTCCAAAAGTTCGATACGACTCTCATTCGCAGACTTCTTCCTCGAACTAGATGATGCATTTGGTGATCCCGATGCCACTTCAATATCGATATCGTCATCAAACATCAAATTAACGCCGCGTGGTATTCCGGGCAAGAGTTCGCAGATAACGTTTAAAGTCTCGATAACCTGTTCTCGAGGTCTGTGAATCAAAGCTTGCATGATCACGACACTGTCGAGCTTTGAGGCTACATCCTCTGTGGCGCTAGGCGGGGAAACACCAGTCAGGATTTGATATAGTGTTTCGACGACGTTCATTTTGAAAAGCTCGGCTGACAGATTAGGACTGGCCTTTGCCGTGAAAGCAAGAACACGAAGAAATTGTGTGTGTATATTAGCACCAATGAGGTTAGTCGAACCAGGAAGCAAAAGACGAAGGATAGCGCGAAGTAAATCGGTGCTGACCAGTTCCTCAAGTTTGCTTGGATGGTATCTGAAGCTCTCCACAATTCGAGTTACACAAAGCGAACCTTGCTCGACGACTTTCTGATCGTTGGAGCTAAAAACTTCCAGTAAATTGGGCATGACATCTTTAACTACATCGAATGAATCCTCGGGGATGTTTCTGCAGCAGTTTGCAGCAGTAGTGACGGCAGTTCTTTGTGCGTTTGTATCGTGGAAGCCAAGATTCATTAAACAGCCTGTCAATCCTCCCTCGCGAACAATTGATGCTGGGTATTCGACAGATATCTTTTCTAACGTCTAAGGTCAAAGTAAGCATTTGAAGTAGAATGATTAAGGCGAAGCACTTACACTCAAAGCTTGTTCTGCCAAATCGACAAACCCGAAATTTAGAATCATCTGGCAAAGAACTGGAACAACACCACCATAGACAATGTTTGCAGTACTTGCAGGCAAAGCTTCCATCAAATTGGCAATGCACCGGCAGGCAAGGAGCATCATCTCGGGATTTCCCTCGCCAAAGCCAAAATCAGAAGGTTGCATCAAAACCACCAATTCTTTAACGAAGGCATCCGGAGAAAAGTGACCCGAGAGATTGTCCTCTGTAGACACAAGGAGTATCTCGGAAAGCTCTTGTAAAGCTATTAATTGTATGGATGGGTCATCTTTTTGCTTCAACTGTGTTAAAATGTCCCGCAATCGAGAGGAAACCCCAGACATCATGCCGCTCAAAGCTCGCAGAGTGCTCGATAATCCATGAGGCGGTCCGCCAGGTCCACCAAAGCTACCGAATGGGTCGTCATCTTCATCATCGCCTCCATCGTAATCCCGAGGAATGTCGTCGTCGTCGTTCTCATCACTGATATCATCATCATCGAGTGGATGTGGTGGAGGCTTCTCATCTGCATCGTTCATTGCAGTATCTCCGTCCTTATCAGCAGCGGCAGATTTCTTCGATTTCTTACTCGAGCTGGGGGTGTTTGTTGAGGCATCTGCTTGACAGAATGTTAGCTACTTTCCACTACATGGTACTAAATGTGAATTTCAACAGACCTTGAACACCTTTCTTATTATTCCTATTGGACTTGCGCCTGGAAGAACTGGCAGTGGTGCTTGATGGTTCGTTGGAAGGACCCGCAGAATCACTGTATGTATTGTTAGATACCAGACCATAATCCGAATCCATCTCTACTTTCCTGTGACTAGACATAACCGCAGGAGCTTTTGCGTTCTTTCGACGAGAAGACGCTGTTGGAGCAGGTGTGGGAGCCTCGGGTTCTGAGACCTTCTGACGTTTTGGACGCTTTGATGGAGTTGCCTTTGTGGATTCAGGTTCCAAAGCGGGACTTGATTCCCGCACAGTAGCTTTACGCTTTCGGGAAGGGGCTGAATGGCGACTTGGTGGAGCGGCAGCTGCAGATGCTGCAGTCGCAGAAGAACCGGCCGTTGATTCTAAAGAGCTGGCTGCTTGCCGGGCGGATGAACGTGTAATTCTGGAAGACATGAGTATTGGCTCTTGTAGATTGAATTACTAATCCCTTCAACCATCCACAACTGATGATTGACAGCCGCGAGCAGCTGAAAAGGATTTAATAAATAGGAAGATATGGTTGATGATGATGGAAAACGCAGGTAGAAATCAAGGTGGAGGTGGTTGTGTACCTGGGAGCAAATGAAGATGATGAAGAGATGGAAGTCGCAGTGGAGAGTGGTCTTGATATTTCTGGGCCGTTATCGTTAAATGATGATGTCGACTCTTGTGGCCTTTCAATATGACTCGTACCCTTTGCCATTAATCCATCAGTTCGGTTTGTCGTATAGAGGTCGCCAGTTGTTTCTTTCGGATTATTATTTTTTTCTTTTGGGATTTGGGATTTGGGATTTGGGGTAGTTGATAGTTGTGGAATTTATTTCCTTGGGGTTGTTTGAGGATAGTTGGTTGGGCTTTCAGATGGTCGTAGTCTTACTGTTGTGGCAATAGGTCGATGAGATAGGTAGGTCGTAGAGTAGGTACTAGGTAAAGTAGCAAGAAGCCTTGTGGTTTTACCTGCCCTCTGCTCCTCGTACCAGCCAGTAAGGTCTGATGGTATGTATTACGAGTATAATAATTATTACGAGTAGTTTAGCCTGATGGGGATTGGGCTACGGTTGGCGGGAAGGGTTATCAACGTCAGTACTCTACGGACAACAACGGATAAGGTTGCTCGTACAGGAGATATTGCAACTGATTTGTGAGGACAGTACGGGTGAGGGAGTACTGTTATCACCACCATTCAGGCGCATTCCATCAATCATCCATTATACCGAGGTGGCACGAGGTTTAATCAGGAAGGTAAGTGTGGCTAATATCAAAATCCGACTGGAATAGATCTATCTTGGTATCACTTCAATTGTGAGTTGATGCCATGCTTCAAAGTACACCAAGAGCACTGATGATCGAGGCCGAAGACCCCAATCCTTATCTAGATTCGTGCTGTTCTCGTCGGCATGGCGAAGAAAAGAGTTCATACAGCACCGTGGGTGAAGTGGTCAATATATTTGTCACTGTACCCCAAATTCACCGTCTAGTCTTCGTAAAAAAGCATGTTTACTCGTCCCCGATGCGGTTCTATTTGAAGCTCGCTTGATATCCAACTACCCACTCTCCTGTACTGAGTAGGAAGGAAGGTATGTTATACCGGTACCCTTCCTCTCAACAGGTCGACATCGTTCAATCAACTATCACCTGGAAATACACCTTCCAAGAACGGAACACACTCATCCAGTAATCAGATCCGTACAAGTAAGGACATCGACCGACCTATCGACCGCCACACTGATTCTCAGCACCATGATCTACCTGTATAGGTAGGATTTCGCATGTCGAATTCGAACAGCCTCGATTGAATACATCTTAGAAACTCGGCTTTTCCCAAGAAGGTTACATAGAGTGAGTGATTGAGTGGGGGGGAGGATTTAGAATCATTTCTGACAGGTGGGAGGCAAAAAGAACGGAAAAGTGCAGAATTGATGCATTTTTGAGCAACAGCGGGCGGATATCTCAATACGGCGACGGCCGCCTTATATGTATTTTCTCTCGACTTACTGCCTAGCTCTGGTGCTCCGATATTAGAATGCACATGTGGTGTCCACTTCACGGCGAGGGTCACTATGATTAACCTTCCGTTACTCTACAGAGTATACTCCGTATATGGAAATTGCCTCGTGACTTAACCCAGCCAAGCAATGATGTCCATGCCAGCCACCTATCATAGAACTCCCTCCAGATCCCATATTGATTGCACAAATACCGGAGGGAGTAGGTTTGAGACTGTTCCAGCCAGAACATCTTCACTTGGAGTCTCGTGCATTGTGCCTGGAGGCGTTGGCGTTATTCCAGTATCTAGCAGGAAGACGAGATGGCTCTATGTCATTATCATGCTTATTTTGAAATGTGCTCGAGTAATGTGATATGCATTTTCCTGGTAGGTGTGTGTATATAAACGTCAATGTCCCGATTACCTTGAATTGTGATTGACTCAGAGATATAAAGTTGGAATACATTTTACTTTCAAGTTTCCAAGACATAATTGATATAATTCATATAATGATATCTTTTGATATCTATTTACATCTGGAGTGGCATTCAATTATACTTTTTCCAATGTGTGTGACTTCAACATATCGTTAAAAACCTCGAGGGTCCGTACGGAAGAATCAAAGCGTTCTATTTGGCGGGGCTTTGCGCATCCCACTACTAGAGTGAGTATCTTTTCTGACTCTCTCCTCTCTCTCTCTCGAGTCTCTCCGTCTGGTGACCCAGCCGACCGGGTCCCTTGCAAACCATTCATTCTCCTCTCTCATTCGCCTACCCATCGGAGTATTTAAGCTCGCCATTCCCATTTTTACTCCCCCTTCGATATTACGAGTACAGAGCATATCATCCAGATCAGAGATCACGGCTCACCTTCTTTGTCGACCTCTGCAAAGGCTGAGGTTCAGAAAGATCTTCAATTCATTGCAGCAGTCCCTTCGCAACAGATCCCTGCGATTCCGAAATTCGTCATCCAGCCTTTGTCATTTAAGGTTACCCAAGATCTCGAGAACCTTTCCCACTTTTCAACCAAACAACAAAATACAACTTCTAAACCACGAACTGAATATGACTTCCAATCCTCCGGCACAGGTCATTCCTGCGCAAACTCTCGACAACTATACCTTCCCAACCGATCGCCTGAGACTAACTCAAAATGACCCTGAGAAGACTCCTTTGGTATTGGTCGCCTGTGGTAGTTTTTCGCCCATAACCTACCTTCACTTGCGGATGATGGAGATGGCTTCCGATTATTGCAAATTCAATACGGAATTTGAACTTCTCAGTGGCTATTTCTCACCTGTATCGAACTTCTACAAGAAAGCAGGTTTGGCAAGTTCGGAACACCGGTAAGGACCATACCTCCAACTACCTCTATAACACCAATTAACATCCGCAGACTTAACATGTGCGAGTTGGCTGTACAATCCTCAAGTTGGCTTATGGTGGACCCATGGGAAGCCCTGCAAACCAAATATACCCCGACAGCCCTCGTACTTGACCATGTCGAGCATGAAATAAATAAAGTTATGGGCGGTGCCATACGACCGGATGGATCCCGAGTACCTGTTCGCATTGCTCTATTAGCTGGCGCTGATCTCATTGAAACAATGAGTATTCCGGGAGTTTGGAGTGAGGCAGATCTTCAACATATCTTGGGGCAATATGGCACTTTCATTGTCGAACGTACCGGAACAGATATCGAGGACGCACTTGCAAGTCTTGAACAATACAAACGCAACATTTACGTCATTCAACAACTGGTAACAAACGATATCAGTAGCACAAAGATTAGACTTTTCTTAAGGAAAGAGATGAGTGTGCGATATTTGTTGCCTGCTCCAGTCATCGAGTACATCGAGCAGCATCGTCTTTACGGGGACGATGGGGCATCATCCATTAGTGCGGGCAAATCCAAGGCAGCAGAAGAGGCAGCTGGAGATTCAAAGCCCAAGAATTAAAGGGAGTGTGTGGTTACGCAACAGTGACCAACATGAGTTATGATTATACGAACCAGTCGAAACTGGAAAGTCATTCTTTTAGCCAGATACATGCAATCTGGTTCCCATATCTACAGGTTAGCTGCTTTCCAGGGATGCTGGAAGATTACATGCATGTCAAAAATTCGTTTTGGATACCGATTTGGAATAAGGCGGGGATTTGGGCATCTTAGCAGGAGTTATTGGAGGCGTTTTTGGGATAAGTCTTTTCAAGACTATTAGATGACTGGCTCTCATGCCCCTAGCAGCATAATATCCATACAAAGGACATATAGAATGATTCTATAGACCTTTATCACCAGTGTCATCAAAGTTTGGCACTCACTGCCTTGGAGCAGTGGGTTCAATTTTGCATTTGGTTCTAACAGCCATTATCGTGAAGATAACTTGAAATATGATTTAATCATAATCATAAGAATGAAGCATTCAATACGGATACACATACTCGTAGAACAGCTATAGTAGAATTCTCGGATGAAAACATTTATGTTTATGAGGTACATATCAGGTAATTTTCGTTGGCATTCTGAAACAAGGATTCTGATATGGAGCGGGCGTGATTCCGCGTGAACATCTACGCCACAATGGAACTACTCGAGAGTTGTATGACAGCATTGACGGGTGGCTGGTCGACCCAAACATCTATTGGTATCCAGACAATCCATCACCTGCGACTGCAACACTCTTCAAAACTATCAAATCAAAGATTCTTTATCGGCCAACAAGTCAATAATTAGTGCTTGGTTTGATTTGTATACGATCCGATATTCTGTTTTAAAAACTACACTTCTCCTTGTAACTTCTCCAACTTGGTAGATTGCGACGCCCAGCGTCGCATGTAGGAAGACGTAGCGATGCGGCATTCCTTCACTTTGGTCGGGCTCATCACCGCAGCTTTGACAGCTGGCGAAGCATATACTCCAAAGCATGAAGCCGGAAGATGTTCGATAAGGGGTAGTTGTGGTAGAGATAGCTTCTTTGGTCCCGAGCTTCCTTGTCCAGATAACGGGCTGGCGAAAGAACCGGACCATGGAGCGCGGAAACAATTGGTCGAGCTATGTGGTCCAAAATGGAGTACGGGACCTGTGTGTTGTGAGGAGAATCAGGTATGAGGGAGGTTATCAAATGGAGGAGAGTCTTACTAATAGCTTTGCAGATTGATGCTCTCGCCGATCAGATCAAGAAGGCAAATCCGATTATATCCTCATGTCCAGCATGCAAAGAGAACTTCTATAATCTCTTTTGTACCTTTACATGTTCGCCAGATCAATCCCTGTTCTTAAATGTGACGGAGACAAAGAAGAAAGGAGATAAATATATTGTTACGGAGCTAGATCAACTCATTTCTGATGAATATGGGTCGGGTTTCTTTGATAGTTGCAAGAATGTTAAGTTTGGACCAACAAATTCAGATGCTATGGGATTCATAGGAGGGGGAGCCAAGAACTACTCTTCCTTTCTAGCTTTCCTCGGGCACAAATCTCTACTGGGTTCACCATTCCAGATCAACTTCCCGAAGCCTAGCGAGTATCCGGAGAAGGGAATGGACCCATTACCTATGGTACCAAAGAAGTGTAATGATGAAGATGAGAACTTCAGATGTTCTTGTGTAGACTGCCCTGCAGTTTGTCCAGCTTTGCCGGAAGTTTCAAAGTCCGGCTCATGTCATGTCGGACTACTGCCATGCCTTTCTTTCGCCGCTATCTTGACTTACAGCATTGTATTATTGTTAATAGCTGTGGCTATCTTCGGTCATATTGCTTGGGCCAAACATAATAAGAGACGGAATGAAAGGTTGCGGCTTCTGGAAGATGTTGCTCCAAGCGATGACGATGATGAAGGGGATATAGTCCACAATACAGCTATGTATGATCGACCTCAAAGGAAGTATTGGATCAATACAGTGTGCGATGGCGCTTTTAGTCGTCTTGGATACACAGCTGCAAGATTCCCGGCTATCACTATTGTAACAAGTATAGTTGTAGTAGGAATCTTGAGTTTGGGTTGGACAAAATTTGAGATTGAACAGAATCCTGCACGATTATGGGTCAGCCCATCATCCTCTGCTGCACAAGAGAAAGCCTATTTCGATTCAAATTTCGGTCCTTTTTATCGTGCCGAGCAAGTATTCTTGGTCAACGATACGAATCCATCAGGCCCTGGCCCTGTTATGAGTTTTGATACATTGAAGTGGTGGCTTGAAGCCGAAAATCGAATCAGAGGATTGACTGGAAAACAAACCGGCACTTCTTTCAACGATGTATGCTTGAGGCCAACTGGTGACGCTTGTGTCGTTCAATCTGTAGGAGGTTACTTGAACGACGATATCTCCAGTGTGAGCCCGGATACATGGGAGAAGACTATTCGCTCATGTGCCGAGTCTCCTGTAAATTGCCGCCCTGCTTTTGGTCAACCACTTGATCCTAAAATGATCTTTGGTGGTTGGCAAGAATCCGGTGATGTTATTGACGCTACTGCCTTGATTATTACTTGGGTAGTAAACAATGATGATGAGGGATCTACTCAAGTTGAACATGCTATGGACTGGGAGGCTTCACTCCGAGATGAGTTATTACGTTTGCAAAAGGAGGCAAGTGAGCGTGGCTTAAGACTTTCATTTTCGACTGAGATAAGTCTCGAGCAAGAGCTCAACAAATCTACCAACACAGATGCAAAGATTGTCGTCATCAGCTACATTATCATGTTCTTTTATGCATCTTTAGCACTTGGCTCAACAACCATTTCGTTCCAAACATTGATGCGCAACCCAGCTAGCTCTTTAGTCCAATCCAAATTCTCACTGGGAGTAGTGGGGATTGTGATTGTACTCATGTCAATCTCAGCATCAATTGGTCTATTTTCTTTTGCGGGTATTAAGGTTACACTTATTATCGCTGAGGTTATTCCTTTCATAGTTCTTGCGGTTGGTGTTGATAACATCTTCTTGATTGTTCACGAATTTGAAAGGGTCAATACCAGCCATCCCGACGAAGTGGTTGAGGTCCGCATTGCCAAAGCACTTGGAAGAATGGGTCCATCAATTTTGCTATCAGCATCGACTGAGACTATCGCATTTTCACTTGGTGCTTTTGTTGGTATGCCAGCAGTTCGAAACTTTGCAATTTATGCCGCTGGTGCAGTATTCATCAATGCTGTTTTACAGATCACCATGTTTGTTTCCATTCTCAGTCTCAACCAAAGACGTGTTGAGGATCGTCGCGTGGATTGTGTTCCTTGCATTCAGATCAAAAGTGCTGGTGTTCATCTTGGAAATGGCAATGGGAGTTCCTACCCCAGATTCTACGAAGGTTCTGATGAAGGTTTCCTTCAAAAGTTCATCCGCAAAACGTATGCTCCAGTTTTGCTTGGCCGCAAAGTCAAGACTGCTATCGTGGTAGTCTTCCTTGGGATATTTGCTGCTGCGGTTGCATTGATTCCCGAAGTTGCTTTAGGCTTGGATCAACGCGTGGCAATTCCAGATGGTTCATATCTCATTCCATACTTCAATGACTTGTACGACTACTTTGACTCTGGACCACCGGTGTATTTTGTCACTCGAGAATTGAATGTTACTGAGCGTAAGCATCAACAACAGCTCTGCTCTCGCTTTACAACATGCGAAACTGAATCCCTTGCAAATATTCTAGAGTCCGAAAGAAAGAGGCCGGAGGTTTCCTATATTGCAGCTACTCCTGCTAGTTGGATCGATGACTATTTCCGTTGGCTCGATCCTTCACTAGATTCATGCTGTGTTGAGGGCGGTGTGGCTTGCTTTGAGAACCGTGATCCGGCATGGAATATCACCTTGCATGGTATGCCTCAGGGTCAAGAGTTTATACATTATCTAGAGAAGTGGATTTCTTCCCCAACAGATGATGACTGTCCTCTTGGCGGTCAAGCTGCGTATGGAAATGCTCTCGTTATTGATTCCAAGAGAGATACTATTGCTGCCAGTCACTTCCGTACAAGCCACACACCACTTCACAGCCAAGAAGATTTCATCGCTGCATATGCGTCCGCACGTCGAATTGCAGATGGAATGAGCCAGAAGTCTGGTCTCAAAGTATTCCCTTACAGTGTATACTACATTTTCTTCGACCAATACACCACAATTATCGGCCTGACCGCTACCCTCCTCTGTTCTGCCCTCGTCCTTATTCTCTTCATCTCCTCCATCCTTCTCGGATCCCTGAAGACCGGTGCTGTCGTAACAGTAACAGTCATCATGATCGTCACCGATATCATCGGCACAATGGCCGTCTTCAATGTCTCCCTCAACGCAGTCAGTCTCGTCAACCTCATCATTTGCGTGGGGATCGGAGTCGAATTCTGTGCCCACATCGCCCGCGCTTTCATGTTCCCCTCTCGCTCCGTCATGGAACGAGCCAAAAACAAGTTCGGCAATCGTGATGCACGTGCTTGGACTGCTCTTGTCAATGTAGGGGGCTCTGTTTTCAGTGGCATCACGATTACGAAGTTGGTCGGAGTAAGCGTTTTGGCGTTTACCAGGAGTAAGATATTCGAGATTTACTATTTCAGGATTTGGCTTGCGTTGGTTATTTTTGCGGCAACCCATGCGCTGGTATTTTTACCGGTGGCATTGAGTTTATTTGGTGGTGGAGAGGGTTATGCGGATAGCGAGAATGAGGGGGGGCTAGAGGAAGATTTGGCGGATAGGAGGTACAGGGCCTTGTTACCGGATGAGGATACTGATGATGAATATTAGATGAGAGTATACGAGTATAAGCGAAGGATATCGGACGGGATAGGTTCATCGTTCGTACACGATAGAAATGTTAGGTGGCGGGAGGAAGTGATATAATTTGTAAAATGGCCAAGAATGAAGAAGAGGAGATGGAAGTGGAGATGGAGATGGAGATGGAGATGGAGATGGAGATGGAGATGGAAATGGAGATGGAAATGGAAATGGAAATGGAAATGGAGTTTCAATTCAATTTATTGCATAGTGGGATGGATGGGCATGTAAGGTAATGGAGTATAGTATTGTTGTAATCACGTGTAGCGCTATACCTAGTTAGGTGTCTCCACCTTATATACTCAATAGAACATATATGCCACTTCTAGCATATTAGACAATATACGAGTACACTGTTCCCACTACAATAAATCTATATATAAAGCTCAAACCACCCGTGAGCTTATCATTCATCTCTTGCTTATTAATCATCGTTCCGATAACATCAAGATAGCAATGCAATACATTGTATATTTACCATTAGCGCCCTTTTTGTTTTCTCAACTCGACTCAGGCTCATGACTTCATTCTTGCTCTGAGGCCCAACCTAATCGATTCTTAGGCCATCAGCTTTTACTCCTAGCAGAACTTGGATTTTCGATCTCGATCTCGAACGTGAACTTGTCCTTGTCCTTTTGCTTGTACTTCAGAAACCTCAAGAGGATGCACCCACAAATCATGTTGTTGACTCCTACTCGTACATCTCTCATTTCTTTAGATCTACATTCAATTTTTCATTTTTATCAAGGCTTTCTTGGATATTTGCGTTGAGTGGAGAAGGAGAAGGAGAAGGAGAAGGAGAAGGAGAAGAAGAAGAAGAAGAGTTCAAGGTTATTCACTAGAAAAAGAGTGAATGGTATTAGAGTTATTGTGTGCGCAATTTGAATTGAATAGAACTGGCGATTTGCCGTTTGGCAAATATGGTGAATACTGAGGAGCTGATGGCTCAAATGGAGGTTTGTATTCTTGGATTCATTCACCATTTCAGATGCATTCTACCTCTCCATTCTATTGTATGCGCTGACGGATTTCAATAGGCAGAATACTGTCCTCCGCTAGACAACAGTACATTTCGTGCAATAGTTACAGACTACGATCTCTCCGACGAAGCACAAATCCAGGATGCGCGCATGATTTTGGATATGATACGGCAGGATGCAGAGGTTGAAGAAGCCACGGGCTTCGATCCTAGCGGAAATGGCGGGGGGGTATATACCAATGGAGGAGAGCCTTTAGCAGAGCAGAATTTGCAGAATGGCAATGGGAGAAACGAGGATGGGACTGCAAGTAACAAAAGTGTACCTGAGTGGAGCAGCTCTACAGATGATACTTCTTTAAGTCAAGGGATGTCTGCTCTAGATCTTCTGGAAGGATTGGAGTTTTCCGGGGGTGAGGATACCACGTGTGGAGTTGAGAATGGAAATGCTTTCACAGATTCTTTGGAGAGAATGGATGTGGATAGTCAAGAAGCTTTCTTACTTGGGACCTTCCCGATTCTGAAACCCTTTGATGTTAAATTCTCGCTCAAAAAGTCTAAAGGGGATATCAATATGGCAATTGAGGACCTGCTCACTCAATCGTTTCTCGAGGAAACGGGCTCCAGGAGGCGTGGCATTGAAGCTTTCTCTGAAAGCTCTACACTACCTAAACCTCGCAGACAGAAGGGGAAGAGAAAAGGTCGAAAGACTTCAGTTCCTGAAGATAGTACTATTACAGATGACTCTCCTCTTACAATTGAAGAAAGTAAATGGGAGACGGGCAGAAAGGATGTCGACTTCATATGTACCCGGACTGGCATTCCAATGCATCAAGTCAGCTCAATTTACCATAACAGTGGAGCATCCGTTCGAGCAACAATATTATCAATCATCGAGAACTACCCTACCACCGATATGGAATCAGAAGACCCAATAATCGAAATCAATGCTATGGAACTCGGGCGAGACTTCCCTTCAATCAAACGCTCTCATCTAATCACTCTCACCCAACTTACTCACCCATTCACAGCCAGTGCGCATGAATTAGCAAAGGCACTCACATTCATCCCCATCTCTAAAGCAGAAAAACCAAAAGTTAAGATTGAAATCCGTCACACGCCCCTCATCATCGACCCCTCACCTATTATCACCTCCCCCTCCAAACAATACTCTTTCAACGCCATCTACCCTACCCATTCCACCTCCACCTCCAATCCCCACACACCAATATCCCCTTCCACAGATGCAAGCCCTTATATCAGTGCGCGGAACACCGCTTTCCAAAAGGCATCTGTCGCATACAAGAAATCTAAATCCGATCCTTTGATGGGCGGTGCAGCAGCCTATTATTCACAACAAGGCCGAGATGCAAACATTCGAGTCAAAGACGCCGAGAGTGCGGCGGCCGATGAACTGGTGAGGTCACAGTGTTGGAGCGGAGGTATCGATTTACATGGCGTGGGCGTCAGAGATGCGGTCAGGATCGCGAGGGAAAGAGTTACGGGGTGGTGGGTTTCAGAGGAGCATAGGCGGGCGGGCGGTGGGTACGTGAGGGCTGGCGCTGGCGAGGGCTACAAGATTGTGACCGGGGTGGGCAATCATAGCGAGGGAGGGAGAGGGAAGTTGGGACCCGCAGTAGCCAGAATGTTGATCAAGGAGGGATGGAAAGTACAGGTTGGGAGTGGAGCGTTGATGGTTACCGGGGTTGTAAGGAAGTGAAGTGAAGTGAAGTAAAGAGAAAAGAAGAGAAAAGAAGAAAAGAGAAAAGAAAAGAAAAGAAGAGAAAAGAAAAGAAGAGAAAATAAAAGAAAAGAAAAGAAGAGATTTCATACCGTTATTTCCTTCATTTCGCTGGCGTCGAATAGAAAGGAGATAAAGGCGATGCTCTTTCGTTCGGCAGCTCCAAATGGAGATTCTGTATATATATCTCTCTTCAGCAGTCTTCACACACGGATCTGATCACACATCAACGGTTCTTTTCGCTTACATATCGAGGCCATATCCAGCTTAGCGATAATCACTCTAGATGTTAGAACACGCATATCTAGTACTGGTAATATATATACTTACTTACTACTCGTACTATGTCATGTCAGCAAAAATATCAAGAATAAATCTACCCCCCTATTCGAGAACCCTCTTCCTTTTTCTATACGGAAAAATAACAACTTCTATGACTACCCTAGTAAATAAGTGAATGTATGACTAGTAAGTAAGTATATTAGTATGAGTGAGCAACTCGGGAAAGATCACAAGTCACATGAACTGAAAGCTGTGGAAAAGAGTGTGCCAGGAAGGTTTTGTTCATACGGTCAGTTTGTGATATCTCTGGCTAGTGCTAGTGCTAGTGCTTGTGCTTGTGCTAATTGATTCTTGTTTGCAATCATTGTCTCGTAATCTCATCTATTTCTTCCCTTTCCTGCCCTTCTCTCGTCATCTAAACCCACCCTACTCCTTCTCCTTCTCCTACTTCAAGCTCGCACTCCCTCCCTCAAACTCCCCCACATCATATTCCGCCGGATACTCCTCCATCACCCTCCTCAAGCCCTCCATCTGATCCCTCAAATCCGGCGTCATCTCCTTGTAGACATCCTCAAACATACATTTGATCGGAGGCTTCTTCTCCTTCTCGGCTTCGCTTAGCGCTTTCAAGACCCCCTTTTTGATATTGGTTCGGACATCGCTTTCCTTCCCTTCGTCCCAAACTCCCCTTTTCTCGAGATACTTGCGCAAGCGCGTGATGGGATTATCGCGACGCTTCCAATCCTCGACTTCGACGCGAGCGCGGTAGGCAAAGGAATCGTCCGATGTGCTGTGGTGGGATATTCGGTAGGACATTGCTTCAATGAGAACAGGACGGCCGCCACCTGTTAATGCTAGATCCCGGGCTTTTTTCGTAACTTCAAGGACGGCCCAGATATCGTTTCCATCTACACGGATGGTATCGATTCCGTAACCTGTTCCTCTACTGGCGATACCGTCACCGCGGTATTGTTCCAGGGTGGGAGTCGAGATCGCGTAACCGTTATTGCGACATATGAAGATCACGGGACAGGAACGAGTGGCAGCTATGTTGAGAGCGCCGTGAAAGTCTCCTTCCGAGGCAGCTCCTTCACCAAAGTAGCAGGCTACTACCCTGGGTGGAAGTGAAGGATTAGAGAGCCGTTGCATTTTTAATGCGTAGGCTGCGCCGGCAGCATGGGGGATTTGGGTTGCCAGGGGGGATGATATGGAGTGCTGGCTTTGTTAGCCGTTTTAGTTCATGACTTTCTCATCTTTTGAATATCAAAGGTGCATGAAAAGCGAGGAACACTCACAATATTCAACTCCTTACTTCCATAATGCACGGGCATATTCCTTCCCCGTCCCTTATCCTTTCTATTAGCAAAAAGCTGATTCATAAACTCCTCCAACGTATATCCCCTCTGCATAAAGACCCCCGCCTCCCTATACTGACTGAAAATCACATCATCCTTCTCCAACGCAGCTGCTGTTCCCACGCAAGTGCCTTCTTCACCTTGACTGGGCATGTAAAATGATAACCGTCCTTGACGCTGTGCTTCAACCATTATAACGTCCATGATGGATACTTTGATCATGTTAAGGTACATTTCCAGAGCAGCGTCATCAGAGGGCAGGACAACAGATGGATCGAGAATTTCGCCTTCGGGGGACATAACGCGGTATGTAGGAATAGCGGTATAGGTTGAGGGATGTTCGAAGGAAAGGGCAGATGTAAATTTACTGTCTACTGCCCCTGGGAATCGTACTCTATTGACTTGTTAGCCATGCTATATTCCCGTTCTGATCAATGGCAACTTACCCAGCAGCACCAGGCTTCTGACTCGGTCCCATAGTCGAATGATATCTTCCCATCCATCTTCCATTTGGCATGCTTCTCATAGCAGAAGCTGCTATCATTCCCCTTCTACTGCCCCTCAATAGACATCCTCCAATTCTTTGTGAATTCATGACTGTTTGATATATCGATTGTGGCAAGTTAACATGAACATCCACATTGCCAAACCCGAATGCAAGCTTCTCAGAATCTCAATCTCAGAATCTCAGGGTGGATGTCTCAGTATCATGTCCTCAACAAGTATAATAAAGTGAAGCCGAAAGTAAAAAAGCAAGACGGATCATCATGGAAATCGTGGGGATTCTAAGTTAAAGCCGCAATCGAGGCTGAAATCTGGGGTAATGCCGGTGCTAACCGATGCACTCATCCTCCCCTGTTTCACTGAAGTTTAGCGCACCAGGCAAGGCTGACGAGGCGAGAAATTTATTCAATTAGTTTTGGGAACTTTTAGAGATTCCCATTGTCTCGAGTCTTCTTTCACTGCTCGAATTCCCACTGGATTCCGAGTCTCATCCATTCAAATGGCGTCTAGAACAGCATTCAGACCTTCAATCAAGTCTGCCAGTCATCACTTCCAATCCGCGTACACATCGAGATCTTTTTCGAGGTCGAGTGTTATTCGACAAGCCGGATCATCTTCGACACAAGCATCATCCGCCGGTGCCCCAAATAATGATAATGGACGGACTACACATTTTGGATTTGAGACTGTGCCGGAGTCGGAGAAGGAAGCTAGAGGTGTGTTTCTGCGAATGCTACCGCGGGAGAGTTTGGGGGTGGATTCGAGAGGCTAATTGTATGATGCACATACAGTTGCGGGAGTCTTCAGTAATGTGGCAGCCTCGTATGATACTATGAATGACTTTATGTCGTTGGGGATTCATAGATTATGGAAGTATGTTCCTTCTCTTGAAATTATCTTCGCCAATGCAATTATATAGCATAGCATCTACAAATGCTAATTAGATTCCAGAGACCACTTCGTGCGCTCCATAAACCCCGGCTTCACACCCCCCTCCTCTGCCTCCCCATCTCCCGGCTGGAAGATGCTCGACATAGCCGGCGGCACCGGTGACATTGCCTTCCGCCTTCTAGACCACGCCACCAACATCAATCACTCCCCCTCCTCCACCATAACCATCTCCGACATAAACCCCGAGATGCTCGCCGAAGGGCGCAAACGCTCCCTCCAAACCTCCTACGCCAACTCCCCACGCCTCTCCTTCCTCCTCGCCAACGCCGAGACCCTCCCCATGATCCCCTCCAACTCCCTCGACCTCTACACCGTCGCCTTCGGAATCCGAAATTTCACCAATAAATCCGCTGCATTGCGGGAGGCGCATCGGGTGCTGAAACCCGGTGGTTTATTCGCCTGCCTAGAATTTTCTGGCGTGACAAATCCGCTTTTTAATGCGATATACAAACAGTGGAGCTTTAGCGCGATACCACTGATAGGCCAATTGGTAGCGGGGGATCGCGATAGTTATCAATACTTGGTGGAGAGTATTGAGAAGTTCCCCAAACAAGATGAGTTTAGGGACATGATCAAGGAAGCTGGGTTTGTGGTGCCGGGGAAGGGGTGGGAGGATTTGACGGGTGGAATTGCGGCGATTCATAAGGGAATCAAACCTTTGGAGAAGTAGATCCTAGGTTGTGGAAGCTGACTTCCCTGGGGTGCCCAACTTAGCACCTGAAAATCGCGCTGGCATTATGAGGAATCATCCTAATCTGCAGGTAACTTTGCTAGAAGGTATGTAAATCCCGAGCATGTCGAATGTATATTTACGTCATTGTACGAATACCATAAATTACTCTCAAGCCTCCAGCACTCACGAAGTAAATTCAAATATCTCAATGATCACAAGTATTACTCAGAATTTATTGGTATTTTCTATGCATCTGCAACCACCAACTTCCCATTCTCCCGTTTCCCCCATTGAAATTGAGGCAAAAACTAGAATACATGTGCAACGCTATTCATTGATTCGTTCCGATTATCTCATTCCATGATGAGATAGATGATGTGACGTGACTCAAAGCTACCTGTATCAAAAGTACAGATGCGAAGGAAATAGAAGGAACTAGTAGCTATCGTCGCCTGCACATAAAGAAAGGCATGAAACGTGAAGCATAAGCAAGCGTTTAAAACTCCACTACCATACCTTGAGATATTTTGTATGAGGACGAAAAAAGCCGAAATACTAATATCGCCGAGCCTTTTGTCAAGATAGATGTCTCCTGTTCACAATGAGTGACCATTAAGAAGATGTACTGTGCGAGGAATATGACTTTTTGGTATAGGAAGCAATGAAAACCGTTGGTGTATGATGTCGAATATCATCGTTGATCAGGAGTCACCTCCAGCTGGAGTTGCTGATGCTTGAGCAGGAGATGCCCCACCATCCTTGTTGAAGCCTCGTCCGCCACGTCCTCCTCTGCCTCCTCTATCATTTCCTCGTCCACGGCTAGATCCACCTCGGCCTCCTCGTCCGCCACGACCACCTTCACTGTCACTGGCACCTCCGCTTCCGTAACCACCTCGAGGAGCATTGCTGTTACCACCTCGGCTGCTTCCCCAGCTACCTGCACCTCCACGGCTTGAGGAGTATGTCTTATTGTCCCTAGCCTGGAAAAGTTTCACCAAAGGTCTTGAACGATCCTCACTGCTACGTGATGTGACCTCTGAAGGTAGACGAGCTAAAGCATCATCTCTCTCTTGCGTTGTCTTGAAGACGGCAACCTTGTTAGATGCACCCCATTTATCAATTCTAACAATCTTTGCCTTATCATCATCATGGAACAACTCTCGAACATGATCTTCCGAGTTCACATTCATAACAAAGAGACCAATAATTTGTTCGGCTGAAGGCTTGGCTGCGGGGGATGTGTTCTCGGTTCCATTTGTAGTCGCAGAAGTCTTCTCATTCTCTTTGGCAGATGGAAGGTTAACTACGTTATTCTGAGCTGGTTGAGGTGTAGCAGGCTTGGCTTGGAATGGAGCTGGTGACTCTGCGGTACGTTCAGGACCAGCTGGTGGAGCTCTGGTTTGTTGTTGATTTTGTGCGCGCTGGCCGAATGGTTGTGCTGGCGGTTGTGCGGCAGGTGAACGCTGAGCTGGACCAGTGGGTGGTGCTGAGGACACAAGATTTTGGCTCGATCCAGGTGTTCCAGAACCGGTCGCAGGAGCTTGTGCTTGTTGCTGTTGATGACCAGGGTGTTGCTTCGCACCTCGGTGAGCAAAGTTAAATCCCTGAGCTCGCATTTCGGTACCAATACGCCCATCTTGAACCTCCAAGACTAACCATCCAAAGGCAGCATCAGCCAAGTTGAAGTTCCACATATTCTTGAAAGCGCTCTCATCGACTTGACCCAAAGTAGCGGCATTGGACCCACCAACAGGGCCGCCGAATGGGTTCCCTCCATGGGCGGTGCTTGGCATCTTCTCTACTATGCCAAGGGCATTGTTAAGAAGGTTTTGTTGAGCTTCATTTTGTGAAATGGCTGGTTGAACCTCGCTCTTAACAGTCTCCCACACGTCATTGAAGGAAGCTTTGGATGCCGCGAGCTTGCCCCGGTAATGATCCAAGGTAGGGTTGACACTGAATTCGTTGTAGGAGCTTCCATATCTGAAATGTAATCCCGCGGATATCGAGAAATCGGCCTTGAGAGTGACTGAAAGCTGGTTCAAAATACCTTCGCGAGCTGGTGATGCATGGGTGATGAATACGCGGGTTTCGGTGGGGTCGTATACACGATTGGCCGTATCTACCAACTCGCCCATTTGAAGAAGTGTGGTCCACATGGTTCCTTGCCCACCAGCAATTGTAGTTCGACCCTCGCCATTATCGAAAAGTTTGTGCATAACGACTGCGCCCCCAAGTCCTAGAAGTCTCAGTTTAACACCTCCAATCTCCAAAAGCATTGAGCGGGCCTCATCAATAATGTGAAGTTTATCGACCTTGTATTCGCCCGATCTGAACTTTTCGAGAACTCGCACATCTTCACATGCACCCCAGACTGTGTAAACTGGTACATCAAGTTTAAGACTGCCATTTAGGAATTGTGGTAATTCGGAAAGTGGGAGATCGCCAGGACTGAATCTTGACTTTACTGGGCCGCCTGGTGACGCGATTGCCTTTTTCGTAGCTTCTGAAATCAGTGGAGAGTATTGAGCGACATGTTTGAGGGTCCTAGTAAGATTTATTAGTGAGTAGCCAAGATGCTGCGCTAGCAGTTGAGCTCACTTTTCTGCAATGCGATCCAGAGAGGTGTCATCATAAAAACCAAAATCTCCAGTATGAATGATATGATCCGCGCGTGCTTGCTTTGCGAGCTCATTAAGTGATCTTAAATTTCCTTTCGATTCATCAGTTTTGCCTGAAAAGTTGAATCTTCAGATCAAGCTCACCTCGTACGTCTGCTACGCACAAAACTCTCACACCTCCGGTCTGTATGATTCTGCCGTTATTGGGAAGTAAAGGGGTAGCTCCAGGTGGAATACCAGTATGACCAGCGACAGCACCATTTGGCATATAAGCTTGGTTATAGCTGGGTTGTTGCGGAGGGAGTCGTTGCTGAAACATTGGATCTGTTAGCTTTGGATGTGCTGGAAACTTCTGATGATTAGAAGAGTAACTGGGTCGCTTCCCGACGAACAAAGATGGAACCATATTCATCCTCGCATTTATGAGAAAGTAGAGGATGGAGAGAGAGAGAGAGAGTGTGTGTGTGTGTGTGGTTGAAAGGTTGAGAAGGATGTCTTGTGGAAGAGGACTGGTTTACTTACAGAGTTGGCCATAATTCACAGATCGTGGATGGTTCGCCGTCAGATAAGGAAGGCGTCGAGAGGTGAATTTGTTCTATGCGCTCTCTTCTTCGGATGAGGCAGGGACGGTGTACGGTAGATGGGCAGATTGATCAAAGGAAGGGAGCACGGTGGAGGGAAAGGAATACGGTCGAGGTAAGGTCACGGTGCCCTTTTTTGGTGATGGCAGGTTGAAGTTGTTGCTCTTTCGCTCTTTCGCTCTTTCGCTCTTTCGCGCGGTTCAACCAACAACCCAAGCTAAATTGGAAACCTAAGGAAACCTCAACATCCCTGCACGCTTCAGCTTGAATTGGCGAGCTAGTTTTCTTGCCTTGAATTAAACTTCAACCTCAAACCTCAAACGTCAAACCTCAAATCTCAAACCTCACTCGCCGACGTTCACTTCACTTCACTTCACTTCACTTCATTTCACTCTTCAACGACAACATCAGGAGAAGAAATGAATTGAATTGAAAGACGTTATCATAGGTAATAGATCACCGTATATCGATTATCCTTACATCTACATCTACTTGACCTTCAATCAGTCCACCAGTGGTCCTTCCATCACACTCAAACCAGCACACACCGAGTACAATTCATCTTCTATTCCAGCGAAGCAGCAGATGAAGATATATACATTCCATCATCTCTCATATCCCTCTCTCATTTCATCTTATATCTGTATGTACTACATGGCGATGTAACCCTACTTTCTTCTGTACTGATGGTTGCATATACACTCAATACCTGGATATGCTTCATTGGGGTCAAAGTATGGCAAGAATTGATACGGAACCAAAAGACAAAGACCGTAGTAATTGTAGGGCTTGTGGCGACAGTAAGAAGAGCAATGCCCGAGTCTGGCTGTCGTTTACACCTATTTTGTGAAGAACGGTCGACACGGCTCATCTCGCTCTATGTTTTCGCTGACATCGTTCCAATTCTCATTTTATAAAATCAGCACATGAAACTATTGTATAAATCAATCAGGTGCAGAGATTTGAACCCTGCTTTCCTCTTCGAATACATTAGGGGGCACACTACTGAGGCGAGCCGTCTTCACAAATTGAGAATCAACATGTTGGTATGGCAATTCGCGCCTGAGACATGGAATGGTGAACATGGTATCCTCACCGTTCTTGCTGAGAAAGGTCCTGTCGGTCATGAGCCAGGGTTTTAAAGATGAGACCTCCGAACGAAGCCAGCACTGGCTTTCCCTCTAAGGAGTGTTCAAATCCATTACATCAAAGTGGATTATCGGTCTTCTGCAGTAACAACAGTTACTGCAAAGGTTGTACTTATTCTCGACAAGGAAACACGAATGCTTGGAATCGAAATCAAAATTTGGAGGTTGGAGGTTGGAGGTTGGAGGCTGGCAATGTCTGCGATTAATGATGATGATGATGATAATTATTATTATTAACGTCCGGGAGAGCTGGCTGACCTTCCCAAGGGTATTACAGATAAGCTAAAACTACATGATTTTATATACAAAAATTGCCTCCTTATAGATTTGGAAATATACTACTCAGGTATATACACGAGCATACGAGTACATATCCAATTATATCGTTTGCTTTTGCCTAGGTTTGGATTTTATTCCCTAATATATTTTGCATAGCTATTGTTTACCTTGTAGCTTCTTCTCCAGTTGAAAAGGTGTATCCGCATAATTCGAATTATTCATATATCATGAGAAGGCCTATTGTAATATACCAATCTATACTCTTCGAGAGCCATACCTCGAGAAAGGATATCGGTTGCAGTTACTACAATAGGAGGAGGCGCCTGATATCCATGACCAAGAACACCAACAAACATCATTATTGAATCTAGCACAAAGTCAGAAGAAACAATCAAATGTATTTCTTCAGTGAGGTGTCGGAGGAACCAATCCCCATGACGAGTATGTTCTCCATCGTTTATTCGCCAATATTGATGTTGGACGTTCTGCAAACCTACCTTCCATGTTTCCCTCTCAACATCCCCTTTCTTCTTCTCTTTGATTGTTAATTTCTGCATTTCACGATCCGGTTTGCTTCTTCTTGTTGGTGTACTTTTTATCCGCCGAGATTTCGTGGAATTAGAGTAGGGGTCGCGTCAATAGATACATAACCATGATAGGACTGGGTGCTTCGCTTCTGTGATCGATCACTCCATCCACCAACTCCAACGATTTCCGAGTGGACTGGTGGATCTTTCCTTCGTTTGTCTATCCGACGCTCGGCTCTTCATCTGATTACTTGAGCGTGTGAGTGGAAGTCTGAATGGAAGCTGAGTGGGTAAATTTCCTCGATGGCTTTCGGGGAACGGAACGGGGAAGAAGCCGTAGCTCCCTCTGTGCTGGATATGATCTTCAGCCGGTTTGTCGATTGAGTTTTTGGGGGGGCGGGGAGAAGGGCCTTTGCATTTCAATATACATATACAGATATAGAAGGCACACTCAAGCCGGATGGAGAAAAAGACTGGTAGTAGTTAGGTCGGCGCATCGCGCGAGAAGATGGAAAGAAAATGGTGGGTGATGGATGGATGGATGACGCTGTTTCGTTTCATCAACCGCGTCCAAACTTCAAGGTAGAAGGGAGAGCGGGAAATTCTTCGCTTGCTTGTGGCATGATATTCAGGTCCACCAATCAATCGATGGTGGAATATCACTGTGCCTGGCGAAGCTTGAAGCCACCTAGGTGAAACGTCATCGCTTGAGGTCCCTACTACTTGCATTGCAAAATATATTTGAATCCATCAACCCCTCTCAAGCCTATGAAATTTATCCATTCCCTACGATTATTGGCTTCACAAATGGTATTCTACAGAAGACGGCTCTCCGGGAGACAACAATTAGAATGAACCCTCTGAACCCTCTGAACCCTCTGAGTCCTCTGAGTCCTCTTATTCCTACCACGCGGGAGTTTCGAACATTGGCTCAATGACCCCAACTTGCCACTCCGAAGCACAAGATGAGCTTGACACGAGAACTAAATATCATCCCTCCTTACTTGATCCTCAAAACGAAGCTGCAGATTTGGGTTTCCCAGCTAGAGCTAAAGTCTGCAATGACCCAGACCCAAGTGGAAGAGAATCCGTCGAGGACCAGCTCCCAACGCACAATTCCGGTGCTCTATGGCAGCGTACGGCAACGGTATACTTCGATTTCCAAGTATAGTATGTGAAATGCATCTAGCAAGGAATGCAGTTCCTATTCTAAGCCAATGGCGTCCGAGGCTCCCCGAATTCTTCGCTGTCTTGGCTGTGGTGCTCGAGTCTTCAGTCCATGTAAACTCCCCATTCGCGATTTAGGTGATGCTTCTCACCCGTCCGTCCAAGAACTACATGCATTATCTCTCTGATCCGACGGCCAAATCTGTCACCCGTGCAACACGGGAATCTTACTGCCGTTTTCAAAAATCAAATAGACTGGATTCCCCTCTCTGCCGGCTCAGTCCGCCCCACTCAAGGTCATATGCTTTCCATGATGCAAGTTAATGGAGGCAGCCAACGCTTCAATTCAGTTAATTGTTTGAGGATTCTAGGTAGATGGATGAGAATGTTTACGGTTCCGAATCAGAGTAGCTTGGCCATAGCTTGAAAACAATTTGAGGGTGAGAGGGGTGATGGGAGTGGGAGTGGGAGAGCTAGATTGCTGCCTAGCGGGAATAGAGAGAGACTGACGAATTGTATTGAGGAGTTTGTTAGATATACAATTTTCCTACGTATACATTTGGATATGTTTGGAGATAGGTATAGTGAGAGGAGAAAAAGGGTTAAGAAAGAGACGAGGGGAAAGAAAATTGAAATTCCCATAGACAAGAGTTGAGACAAGCCTTGCCAAAAATGCATAATCTCAGCATGAATGATATATAACACAAGACATCCATCCACCAAGAGGTCGACAAAACAACAGGCACGCACCACAAGCACAGCGACAGCAAATTTTGCAAAGCGCATCATGACGTCGAAGATGAATCTGAATACGACAGCGACCCCGAGAGCTCCCACAATTTTCTTTTAGCGCATGATGATAGGTGCCCCTGAGATATATCCCATAACAAGCTAGAGAAACTGCTCTACCTGATCTGCATCTTTTGCAGACATGACTCGAATTCTCACATTGCAAAACCTTTGCGTCGAGATACCAAGCGGGTTTCCTGCGTGCACAGCATCTAAGAGCAGCAGCTTCAACGTATGGTCAATCAAAGTTGCCTTCTATAGGTATTTGTACGATGTGCAATGAATGTGCAGTGAATGTGAAGTTATTGTCTTGTTCAATGTATAACATTGAACGTATCAGAATGTTTACTACAATTGAAATCTTGTCCGTGGTAGATTTGAAAGTGAAGGTGGAGGAGACAATGTTCCTGGTAGACTTGAGAATGAAGGATGGCACTTGCCAAGATCACGATGAACCAGTACACGAAAAGCAGGAACAAAATTCGAGTGATGCGTTATAAATCTTGGATATCATTATGCTACAGTAAATCAATTTTTTCGATATTCTGAGGTGTCTATTCCTTCTTCTCCTCCGCTGCGATCTTCTCAGCCTCTAATTTTCTCTTTTCATCTCCCACCTCATCTACGTAGCCTTCGGTCTTCATGTCAGATAAACCCAGATCCTCTTCTTCCTCAGCAGTTCTCTCATATTCCACTATCTCGATCGATGGATCAGCGTCTGGCAAACACAAGTTTTGTACGTAACTGCTGGCCAATGGATCTCTAAGAATGATGGTGAACTTTCTCTCGCCCTTGATTGCAGCGTCAATACCATCAAAGAATATCTTCCAGTTCTTCTTGGACCCCGATTCCATACCATCTCCACCTTCTGCATCATCATCACCCACATCGAAGATCTGTTGATGTAAATCGTCTCGAACTTGTGTAAGCAGACCTTCAACAGTGGTAAATCTTCCTCCCAAAGTTCCGGGGTTAACCGAGAGTTTCAATTCAGGGCATTCCAGAGCACATGACTCTGACTTGAGAATATCTCTGGCTAAATCCACAGAACTTTCGACCTTGAGAGTGATACATTTACCCTTCTCTGGCACTTCACCTCCAGTCTTAACCTCATTAGAACGGTATCCACAGTGTTCACATACTGTACTCATAATGATAACTTGTTTGAAATGCGGGATTTCAACCATCTTCATATGTGTAACACAATGTTTTGTACATCCAGGGCAAGTAGCTGGGAAAGAATATACTTCGTTAGGGACAATATCCTCATCCTCAAAGTTTGCTGCTGTAAGTTGTTCTCCAGCTGCGGCATTTGTTTCCTGTTCACCACCGAGACCAAGAGCCTCGTTTTGTTCAGGAGTTCTTGGGTATTGAACCTTGGCAAGCTTTCCTACTCCATCCTTTTGATCCGGCTCAATCCATGAATTTCCTGCTGGATCATCAAGAGATAATCTGAATGGGAAGGCTTCGCCTGCGAGCATATTTCGACCTCTGGTAATCACAGCCTCGATTTTTTCATATACTTCTGGAATCTGCTCTTTTCGCTCTGGTTGTTTGAGGGCAAGATCATCTAAGATCATGCTCAAAAGACCTTCTACATTTGTCAACTGTCCTCGTCCTTCTGGAACCTCAAGGTCCAACTCGATGAACTTCACGGTACAAGTATCAGATTTGACTACTTGTCTGGAAAAGTCTTCGAGAGTGGTGAGACGCAATTCAAATCTCGAGCCCTGTTGTTGAATTTCTCCAGCAGATTGGATCTCGGAGTTCTTGAAGTTACAGTGCGGACAGAAGAAGGACATGAGGATGATTTCGCGGAAGTAAGGAATTCGTGTGAGGAGTAATCGAGTGATTCCCTGCAAGTGAAGAGTTAGCAAATATTCTTGACAGGAAAAGAATAGAGCAACTCACATTTTCATGGCAGTTCATACATAATGATTCGATCTCATCTACCACCTTTTGATCTTCATCTGCTTCCAACGTATCATTCGTCGCAACGCCATTTTTCTGGTCGTTGGACGAAAGGTTTTCTGCCTTTTTACCTAAACTCTCGAAATAATCGTCAAAGACAGCACCATCTGGCTTTGTTTCGTTACGGTTCGTCTCGGCCATATTGTGTAGATTTCTAATGTTGATTCGAATTTGTTGATGTTACGGCGCAGAATATTGAGTGTAAAAATTTGGAGGGGTGATTATTATTGTGAGGGGTCGGTCATGAAATTTGTTGTAATCATGTGTGGCGCTATACCTAATTAAGTGTCTCCATCTTATATACTCAATAAAACACATATGCCATTCCTAGCATATTAGATAATATACATTGTTCTCATTACAATAAAATTATATTTTTCGATTTGTTTGATAAGATTTGACCCTTGTTGTATATTTTAGCGGGGCGCGTTACCTCATCGAGCGTCAGGTAAGAAGGTTGTGGAAGGCACTCGAGTAAGGTTTGTCATGAAGGAGTTCGTGATCATTTTTGTATGGGACATTTGATTCTGCCTCATCTTCTTGTCGCCATTATCATGGAAGACGTGATGTCTCTTGTTATATAGAAGCTTTGTCGTAGCTTATGGCTGATATGGGTTTCAGCGAGCGTGGTGGGTAGAGCTTAACATCAACCACTTTCAATCATCAGCCACTTTTTTTGATTACCCTGGACATGATCCGGATATGTTCGAAGCATGGTTGTATGGTCGACGTCGAGGTCCAGTATGGATGGTGATATGGATGAGCTCGGATCGAGAAGCTCGATCCATAACATTTAAACGTCTTTCATAGCTTTTCCAGAGTAGAAAAGCTTATTTGGTCCATCATGTGTGTGTTGAATCGTGATCATGATCCCTTGAAATATTTCGGTCGCGCATCCAGCATTGTTCATACCTTCTTCATCAAATCCATCAGGTCGAGACCAAAACCCGATGAGCTTGCCTCCGACGCCTTTTGTTTTGCTATCAGTGCCCCCAACGCACCAAGCTTCCGATTTTTGGCCCTCTTCTTGCTACTTGCATTTGTAGATGGCACAGCCATTTTACTTGCCGTCGTCAGATTTTGGACCGGCATGGAGGCATTTTTAGGTACATCTCCACGATGAATTGGGCCCTTCTTAGGCCTGGATACTGCCGGCGCAATATCCAAACCGTGTCTCGTTCTCTTATTGCAAGAACCACATGTATAAATGATAGCCTTTTCCCCACTTGAGGCACCAGTTGCCTTCTTTCGGTGTTGTTTCTTCTTGGAGCTTTGAGACTTGACTTCTAACCTCCCTTCCCAGCCCAGTAGCATGATAGTTCCGCAAGCACCACATGATTTTCGTTTTTGAGCATCTGGTTGCTCAATTTCGTGATCGAACATTAGTGAATTGCATTGCGACATCAGATATTTTGAGGTAGATGGTGCTGATGTTGCTAAAAGATGTGCAGACTCATTCAAATATCGTAGACGCGCCGCCAATTCCAAATCTGCCATGATTGCAATATGGGGTGAAGAATTGAATGTTTTGAATCGTGGCGCGTTACGTGCAGAGAAGATATGATGAATTTTGGTTTTCGGTTTGCGCTTGAGATTGGCAAGCGAGACAAGATGAACATAAAATTATTCTCAACTTCTACACCAAGGGGTAGCCTTTTCCGAAGCCTCGCGGAATTACGAAAGCCATATCATTTCTGTCATGGAAACTACGGCTACATAGTTATCCGCAACTTGTCCAACAAAGGATCTTTCAAGGAATTTAAGGAATTGCCCACGATGGCTGCATCCATTCAGGAAGTCAATGGTTTGCGCATAGCTGTAGAGGGATGCGTAAGTCCTAGAATATGGCGATCACATTGGTTATTCTATTTGCTAATTCTTTTAAAAGGGACATGGCACTTTGAACGCAATCTATGCTTCCATAGAGAAAGCCTACGAAGCTCGAAGTTGGGATGGTGTTGATCTCCTCATCATTGGCGGGGATTTCCAGGTTCGCTATAGTTTCCTCGCATCTAGCACATAGTTCTTGACTGACGATTCTAGGCAGTACGAAACGCAAATGATCTCACGATAATGTCATGTCCAGTCAAATATCGAGAAATTGGCGACTTTCACGCATACTACAGCGGCCTCAAAAAAGCCCCATACCTCACCATCTTCGTAGGCGGCAATCATGAAGCTAGCAATCATTTATGGGAATTGTATTACGGAGGATGGGTTGCGCCGAATATTTACTATATGGGAGCTGCGAATGTGGTTCGATTGGGTGGAGTGCGGATCGCTGGTATGAGTGGGATTTGGAAGGGTTATAATTACAACAAGAGTCATTACGAGCGACTGCCTTACAACCAGGATGATATCAAATCGATCTATCATATTCGCGAATATGATATTAGGAAACTCTTACAAATAGGGACGCAGATTGATATTGGAATTAGTCATGATTGGCCGAGGGCGGTTGAAAAGCATGGAGATGTGAAAAAGTTGTGGAAAATGAAACCAGATTTTGAGAGAGAGTCGAATGACGGATCATTAGGGAACCTGGCTGCGAGTTATGTTATGGATCGTCTGAGGCCACCGTATTGGTTTTCGGCGCACTTACATTGTAAATTCTCAGCTGTGAAGACGTATGAGGACAGCCAAAAACAAAAAGAGCCGGAAGAACCAAAGGAAGATGAAGTCAAGGCCACCAAAGTGGCATCTACAGTTGGAAGCAACAACGCAGCTGTTGAGCCACAGCCTATAATACCGCATAACGATGATGAGATCGATCTCGATATGGATGATGATGATGATAGCCTTCCAGTTGAGGAAGCACCAAAGATTGCCACCGCTGTAACGAATAGTCCCCCAAGCGAAAACGTGCCTCTAGCCAAAGAAGAATCTGCACCATCCACAGTGCCCTCTGATGTACGGGCCCAATTACCAGCTGCTTTCTCGAAACCAGCACCTCCCGCTCACCGCGAGCCCAGGGTACAACCAGGGCAGCCACCACCACCAGAAATAACAAACAAGACGGTTCGCTTTCTTGCTCTGGACAAGTGTTTACCAAGTCGTAAGTATCTACAGCTGCTAGAAGTACAACCCTACGGCAGCACAAAAGAGACTCTGCAAGCTACTCCGCGCGCAAAACCCAAATTTGAATATGATCCCGAATGGTTAGCCATCACCCGAGCCTTCAACCCCGATCTTACCCTCGGGGACAGATCAAGCAAATTCCCCGAGGATTTAGGAGAGGCGCATTACAAAATGCTCATTGGGAGAGAACGGGCATGGGTGGACGAACACGTTGTCCGACAGAATAAACTCGAGATACCTGAGAATTTTGTCGTCACAGCACCGCCGTTCGTAGATGGTTCGCCGGAGATTGTGAATGAGGGGCCGCTGGAGTATAATAATCCTCAAATGCAACAATTCTGCGATCTCGTCGGGATGGAGAATAAATTCTACGCGACTGACGAGGAGAAGCAGATCAGGATGCAAAACGGACCAGCTCTTGTCGAGGAACGAAGGGATGGGGGATTTGGTGGTCGGGGG
>NGKF01000026.1:274454-331520 GCA_002162555.1 Monilinia aucupariae | reverse complement strand
GGGAAGTTTTGGTGGCGGAGGCGGAGGCGGAGGCGGACGTGGAAATCGAGGAAGAGGAGGAGGAGGGGGTAGTGGTAGGGGCAGAGGCAGAGGCAGAGGAAGGGGTGGTTGGTCTTGATTCGATATTACCCAAATTCTCCATGATAAGATGATACCCCCCCCCTCACTTACATCACGAAGCCGCAAAGCCGCACTCCTCCCATCTGCATTGCAGCATCATTGTGTTGCGTGATCTTGATGCGATGCTATCACGTTACAGATGTCAAGCCTCATGCAGCGAGCGAGCAGTCTCTCGGCACCCCGTGTTTGGATGATGCGTCACTGGGGATCTCATGATTATGCCTTGATCTTGATCTATCTGGTATCTTTCATACTCGGGTATGGCTGAGTATTCGTTCGTTGGTTGTAGGAAAGTATATGTATGTATGTACTGTATTATATATTATATTGTATTGTAGAAAATCCGCATACTTCTTGCATATTACATGTTACAGGTTGGTATTCTCATTTCTACTCGTAAATATTGTATTGTATTGTATTGTATTGTATTGCATTGCATTGCATTGTATTATATTATATTCAAGGCCGGATAGTCCGGGGTATAAGACCCTTGGATTGTTTTGAGTCTTGAGTTTTGAGTCTTGGGTTTCGCATCGTGAATTGAATTAAATCGAATTATACTTTCACCGGTGAATGGCTTTCGCTCCTTCTCTTTTTCTCTCTCTTGATTCGAGAGTCTTTGGAGTAATTGTTCATGTTCAATGTGCTCGTTCGGATTTGAATGGTCGGATGATCTTGGGGGCTTTGCAGTACTCGTACTTTTTCTACTCTATTGGAGTTGTGGAGGTGGGTGGGTAGGTGGGTAGATGGATGGCTGGAACTGGAATGGAACTGGAATAGAACTCCCGAAGAGCACGAATGCAGTACCTTAAGATGACCAGGGTGGCAGCATGGCAGGATGAAGAAGTTTCGCGGGATAACTGGGAATCTGGGAATCTGGGAAGAGATCCGGGTTGATCCATATGCTCGTACAGGACTTGATCTACCCACGGAAGCACTTACTGTCCTGTTGTCATGTGGTGCCTATGGTGCTTGTTAAGGCGGTGTGCAATATCACATCGATACCAGGGAGAGAAAAGAAAGTATATAGATATTGCGAGTGCCGTGTTATGCATTCGGATATTCGAGTCAAGCAGAAGACCAGACTACTCAGTGCTACGTTCTAACGGTCCGTAATGCACCTTGGAATTGGATAGGATACAAGTATATACGGCGGATGTGATGGGTCCAGGAAGCCGGGTACTGGAGTCCACAGGTAGATGTCGCTCGTACAGCATCGTGCCAGTTGCAACAACCGAAGAAGGAACCCATCCATCCATACGGATGCAGCACAGCATGAGCGGAAGGGGAACGATCAATCGAAGCAAAGCCCTTGGCCTTCTTGGCGCGACCCTGGATGATGGGGAAAAGAAAGAAGACTTGTCATTTAGAGTGTAAGACCGGGAGGATTGTTAAGGAATGACCGCATGCGTTGGTGGAGCTTAGTGTCCTTGGAGGTTGGAGTACACGAATGAGAGAATGGGGGACAAGATGAAGATACGATACTGGCAGTGTATGTATAATTGATGAGGGCATCTAGAGTGTAATCTCCTCACACATACGACGGATGAAAAGGGACAACTGTCGGTCTCCTCGCTTCGTTTGCGTAGTCTGACCCTTGTGAGGAATTACAGGCAGTCTAACCCTTCTGGGCAATTGCGGGTATTTAGATGGATTATTGATGAGCAGACCGGCCAACAGCCCCTGCCAATCCCAATCCCCGTTTTAGGACCCCTAATCGGATTCCCTGGTACCTTGCAAGTCCCAAGCGATCCACACCGCCCCAGCTGCTCTGCTCATTATCATTCATCAAGGAAGGCAGAAAACTGACCTATCCCAAAACTATTTTTCAGAACGTGAGGATTCATTGACTTATAACAGACAACAATCACTTCCACTTCCACTTCCACTTCCACTTCCACTTCCACTTCCACTTCCACTTCCACAATCACAATCAGAGAAATTAAGAAGAGGAAAGTGGTCGGCGCGATATATCTCTTCCACTCCCTTCCCTTCACTTCCCTTCAGTTTGAGTCGACAACCGTCGTTCATCGTTCATTCTAAGAGGAACCGGAAAGGTGACTGGATGGCTCATATAGCCCAATTCCTGTTCCATTCACGGAGCTGCATTTCATTTCCTATAAGATAACCCAGGCCCTTTTTATTATTCCTATTTCCTTCTTTCTTCTCTCAAATCGATATTCTCCTCTGCCTTTACTACTCCAGCATTTGCAAAAGGATACCCAGCATTTCCTACGCATTTTGTTCGCTTGAAATCCAGGCACGATGAAGTTTGGACGCAGGTAGGTGATAAAGGAATGGGATAAGGACAACATACTCACATTCGTATAGCCTACCTGCTTCTCAGGTACCGGAATGGTCCTCTTCATACATTAACTACAAGGGCTTGAAGAGGCTCATCAAAGCTGCTGCGAATAGTGCGAAGGATGGAGAAGATGTTGATCTAGCAGGTAGGACTGTGATGTCTTGGGCAACACTTTCCATCCTGTACTAATTCCGTCCGTAGAATTCTTCTTTTCTCTCGATCGAAATCTAGAAGATGTTGATGCATTCTATAACAAGAAGTTCTCCGACTCCTCCCGTCGACTCAATATTCTTCAACAGCGATATGGAGATTCAAAAATCTATACTACACAAGGATTGGATCGTGATGAGGTTGAGGAGTTGATGGGAGCTCTGCTGGAGCTGAGATCCCAATTGAGGAAGTTATCTTGGTTTGGTGACGTGAATCGAAAAGGTTTCCTCAAAATCACCAAGAAGCTGGATAAGAAAGTCCCCAATGTCTGTACCCAAGCCAGGTATATGACTTCAAAGGTCGACTTGAAACCATTTGCAGCAAATGTTGCTCTTTCCAAAGCTATGCAAACTACTAATGATTGGATTGCGGTCTTGGGAGACAAGAATGTGAACGATGATGCATTGTCGGTTCATTCCGTACAATCAATCAAGAGAGTGTCATCGAGATCAATCCTTAATTTGCCCAGTGGTTTGGTTGATAGGGTCGACCAGGCAATTAGAAATGATGATGTATCAATTCTGAAGGAAGCCATTACGGAGGCAGGTATTGATCCCGGGGATCTCTCGATGCAAAGGCTCCTCTTGAGCTTATTGCAACGTTCCATATCCTGCAAGTCCAAGAACTCAATTGTTGCCTTTTTGAAGATGATCAGCTCTCTGGATGAACCGGATGACATCAATGAACGGAACTGCATTCATCGTCTTGTTATTTCCATAAGCCGTTCAAAAGCCGCTATCAAGTCCCAGGAGAAGGAACCAGAGAATGTCTCTTTCAAAGATGCAGATAATTTTAGGTTTATTACACCTGCCCTCTCGCCTGACCCCGGACCAAAATCTAAAAAGCTTCAAGAATCGTCACTTTTAAGTTTAGAAGACGAGTCTGTCAAGCTTTTGTCTTTTGTGTTGAATAACTTGGAGCCCCATCAAAGGTCAGCATTGAACGGCAAAGATTCGTACGGTCGTCTTCCGTTACACTACGCTGCGGAATTCGGGTTTGTCGTCATTTGTCAATTGGTCATGAAATTCATGCAGGATTGGGGCCAATTCAATGTCGAAAATGGTATTGATGCACCAGAATGGCAAGATTCTGAGGGTTTAGCACCCCTTCATCTTAGCGTGATCGCTGGTCATCCTTTGACAACACAGGCTCTCCTTGATGGTGAGAATTGGAAAGGCACCAGCGATCAAAAAGCTGTCATGAGACGAGACATTGCCAAATCAAGTGCAGTTCTTGCTCTGGCTACAAGATCCAACTTCAAAAAAATTGTTAGGCTACTGGTCGATGCCGGGGTTGATATCAACTGGAAGGATGCAAACTCAAATGACGAAACTGCGTTGCATATCGCAGCACGAACTGGTCATGAGGAATGTGCAGATGTCCTTCTCCAAGGAACAGCGGATCAAAAGGCCGATTTTGAGCTGACTGAAAAGGTATACTCTTGGACACCATTACATGTTGCTGCGGTTGATGGTCACCTCGGCATTGTAGAGCTATTGATATCAGCTGGTGCTGATTTGTCAAAATCCGATGCCGGAGGTTGGACAGCTAGAGAGCACGCAGCTTTGAGAGGTCATATGGATATTGCAGAAAGATTGGCGCAAGTTGAATTGGAAAAGGGTACTTCCGGAAGTGACAATTCAACTGCAAGTAGTCCTTCATCCCCGCCCAACAACTCTTCGATCGAAACATTTCGATCACAGAGTTCGAATCCTCCTCGAGCCACCGAGCCTGTCAAGACTTTTGGTCATCGATATCTCAGAAACGAAAGTATGGTTCTTGTCAGTATGGGTTCAATGGATATGAGGAAGAGCATTCCAGCAGTGAAGTTGGAGAACATCCCCTTTTCGGAAGCTCATTCGACCCAGCTCGACACTGCGCTATCAATTGTAATTTCCGCCAAGGGGGCCACTGGTGAACCCACGACCATTGACCTCCCTATCCAAGAAAACATATCGACTGATCCTATCGTCTTTACTACGCCTGATGCTTCCAAGGTAAAATTATACTTTGATATCGTACCAACATATGCTGGTAGTGAGAAGCATAAGATTGGACGAGGAATGGCAATGTTGTCTAGTATTAGACCCACGATTGGGTTGAAACGAATGAATCTTCAAGGAGATGTTACTGTTCCGATCGTTTCTAAAGATACATTGGAGGATATCGGAACAGTGAACTTCAACTTCCTTGTAATTACACCATTCTCGCATCCAGAAATGGGGGTTACTGCGCAACAAACTTATTGGAAGGAGTTGTCTTCAACCATGGTTATTGGTCATCGAGGTCTTGGCAAGAATACCTCTGCAAACAGATCACTTCAACTTGGTGAAAATACTTTACAGTCTTTCATTGCCGCTGCCAATCTTGGAGCCAATTATGTTGAATTTGATGTTCAGCTTACAAAGGATCACGTCCCAGTCATCTATCATGACTTCCTCGTTTCAGAAACTGGGATTGATGCACCTGTTCATACTCTTACGTTGGAGCAATTTCTCCATGTCAACGAAACCACATCTCGTTCAACCCGATCTCCATCTCCTCCCAAGGATAGTCCACGAGTTCAATCTATCAAAAGAGGTATGGACCGTCAACGGTCCCTCTCCTTAGGCCAAGGAATGTTCGAGAACGACATGGCAGAAAGGATGAAACATACTCGCGATTTCAAGCAAAACGGCTACAAAGGTAACACTCGTGGAAACTTTATCCAAGCGCCCTTCACCACTCTCGAGGAAATGTTTCGCGAACTTCCTCAAAATGTCGGTTTCAATGTCGAAATGAAATATCCTATGCTTCACGAAACAGAAGAACAGGAAATGGATACTTATGCCGTGGAACTTAACAGTTTCTGCGACACTGTTCTTGCGAAAGTTTATGACATGAAACAAAAACGAAAGGTTATTTTCAGTTCGTTTAACCCGGATATCTGCCTATTGCTGTCGTTCAAACAGCCAAGTATCCCCATTTTATTTCTGACAGATGCGGGTACCAGTCCGGTGGGAGATATTAGAGCAAGTAGTTTACAAGAGGCCATTCGATTTGCTAGTCGCTGGAACTTGTTGGGAGTGGTTAGTGCAGCAGAACCATTGTGCAACAGTCCAAGATTGGTCAAGGTGGTTAAGAATAGTGGTTTGGTTTGTGTTAGTTATGGTGTTTTGAATAATGATCCGGTTAAGGTTCAGGTATGTGTTGCGTTTCCTCTTTCCTCTTTCCTTTTTCTCTTTCCCCTTTCCCTTATCTCCCATCCTCCTTGCTACTATCCTGCCCTCTTTCTACTTCACACACACATACCATTTGCTTTAAATGAGATAGATAAATACTAACAAAAGAAACAGGAGCAAGTAAATGAAGGCATCGACGCAGTGATCGTCGATAGTGTGCTGAAGATTCGAAATGGTCTGACGAAGAACGCCAAGGGCTCGGGAGCCATAACACCGGCTTGGGCAGATGGCTTATTAGGAGGTGTCGAGGGTTTAGATGTTAAAGCATAGATGTGGGGTTTCTGGTGGAACGGGAGTTGCACATTGTATTCGGAGTCATGGTGCGGGGAGAGAGAGAGGGAGAGGCAGAGGCAAGGCAGAGGCGGACTATAGATTTCCCTATCTAGATGCTGTGTGTGTGTATATATATATTTAGGTCAGGAGTGGAGTCTCGTGATTCAAATCTTAGGATTTTGGAATGTGAATAGAGAAACACTTGGTGCGATTTATGGTTTGTGGTTTGTGGTTTCTGGTTTGAATTGCAATGCATGCAATGCAATATATGGCGCATGGTTTGGATACGGCGTGGTATGGTTTCATAGTGTCATGGTGTTATGGTATCTACATGTAGAGCGAATGGCTCGCAAAATAGCATAGCATAGGATAGGATAGGATAGCATAGCATAGCATAGCATAGCATAGGATAGGATAGGATAGCATAGCATAGCATAGCATAGCATAGGATAGGATAGCATAGCATAGCATAGCATAGCGTGCGATGGATAGATGATATTCATTATAGGATACGGAGAAGAGAATAGAAAAGAAGAGTTATCAACTATACATACATACACCACGCGATTTTTTGTAAAAAAAAAAATCTAATTAACTAATCTAGAATATCTATGAGTAAGTTGGGTTAGGTATGTATGTAGGTAAGTAAAGCATATTCCCCCAAAATCCATTTCTTTGCTCTTTCTGTCCTATGGATATCTAGCCCTGTCGATTCGTTTGGTCCGAGAGTTGTCGTATGGTGTAATTATTAAACATATTTCCCGTTTCTCTGCAGCTCGTTTGTATACGGACCGTTCTGAAGAACCACCCATCCATCTATCCATCTATCCACCCGCCTGATCTATCCATCTCATCTAAATTCCCCCATGAATCCCTCGTGGAACTTTGTGATTCTACCAACCCACTCTGTGCCTGGGGCCAAGAATGTCGTTCTGAAATGTAATGTGTTCTCCCTCTGACCAAAGCCACTTCCTGGAACAACACACACACCTGTTGCCTCGAGTAGCTTGTGACAATAGTATTCATCCGGACCCATTCCCTCTTTCTTGGCCGCCTCGACCGCCTTCTCTGGTAAGTGGATCGTGGGGAAGAGGTACATGCTACCCTGCGGCTCTGGACATTCGACCCCCTCCATTTGCGAGAAAGCTTCATAGAGAGCCGTGGCACGCTTCTGGAGCCCGGAGAATATGCTGTCGTATTCTTGCTTGTAGAGTTCGTAGGATGGTTCACCTTGCTTGGGAGGGTTTACCATGAGCTCGACGAGACATTGTCCGATGACTGGTGCGCACAAACTGATACTGACAAATTTGTATATCTGCTCCACAACTTCGGGATCGAAGCCACAAATCTCGAAATAACCACCTCGGTGTCCACATTCACCAACCATGCCTTTGGATATGCTGTGGAGAGAGGCGAGTTCGACATTATCGTATGTTTTTGGCGTCTTGGATTGGAGATCGCGGAGAATTTGTTTGAAGGAGTGGAATTTTCCTTTAAAGACGTTGGTTTGGTATACCTCATCCGCCATTACTACGAGCTTCTTCTCGGCGGCGAATTTGATGACCTCTTCGATATCTTGGGGTGGGAGACTTGCACCGGTTGGGTTACCAGGGTTGATGATGACAATTGCGCGGACGTCGGTTCCTTCTTTGATGGCGGCGGCGTATGCATCTTTTATGGCTTGGAGATCGGTACCCCAGTTGCGGGCTTCGTCGAGGTAGTAGGGGACGCATTTTGCGTTGAGGAGGGAGAGGGAGGCGGTGTATAATGGGTATTGTGGGATCGGAACTAACACGCCAGTGTTGGGACCGGCGCAGATTACGTGAAGGAGGGTATTAACTCCAGCGGAGGCACCAGCGGAAAGGTAAATATCTTTGGGGTCTGCAGGAAATCCGTCTCGTTCTGGGGAGAGGTTAGTCATGCCCGTTACGTGAACAGCAGAAAACCGCGGAGAACTTACTCTCAATAAATCTCGCCACACTATTCTTGATGCCCGTCGCACCAGCACTAGCACTATAAGCACCCACACTGCCAACCTCCTTCAACAGCCACCTCGCCCTCTCAATAACATCCTTCTGATAACCCAAGCCATTCAACAGCACATCTTCCTTCTCCAACAATGCTGGATACTCCAACAAACTTAAGACCTGCCTGAAGAAGGTAATAGGTTGCTGATCTAATTGTTGCGGGTTGCCAATATTGGCACTTATGACAGTATCGAATGGGAGATCCGTATCGCCCTTTGCGAGTTTGGCTCTGTACTCTTCGGATTTAACTGCGAGGGCACCACGCACAGCATACTTGGCTTCTTTGACGTGAGGGTTGATATTGTTGATATTTAAACTACGGAGGGAAGTGGTGGACGACATGGTTCGAGCTTGAGGTTGCAGTAATGGCAATGAGTAACGGGGATGAAGAGGATCTGTGAGCGGGAGAGAGACAGTTAGAAGACTGATGTGAGGATTCACTTGTACAATCCAATCTGGGTTACTCGAGTGCTCGTAGTAGAAATCGAATGAGCTGTTTGCAACGAGAGAGAAACAAAAAAGGGTCAGAAAAGGAGAAGGGTGGAACGGAAAGCAAGTTGGTCGTAGATGAGAAAAGAGACAACAGGAGATTTCATCGTCTGATCATCAACCCAACCCCGGATAATGTCAACCCCCCACAATTCAACGGAGTCGAGTACGGTCGAGTCCCGTCCCGTCCCGTGATCGTGACTTCAATATCAAGCCGATGTTCGGAGGACTGACTCAACCTGTTCTCTCCGCCTCGGACTCACAAACTCAAATGATAACGAAGAGAGAAAAATTCCAACATTCCACAACATACCTGCATTGATGGATCGTGACAATCGACATGTACTCGTTCCGTATTGTCTTTGTGATACAGCGGTAGATATATATGATCTGCCACACCTTCCCGCCCCGGTACGCAGCGATGCGTTGAGAGAGGCCATTGTATGTACTGTGTACGAAATATATATCTCTCTCTCTCTCCCTCTCCCTCTCAAGATGTCGCCAATTGGGAAGCTCGAAGGGTCAGAATTCCTAGACAGCGAAGGAGAGTTGAGGCAGTTGAGAGGACGGAGGAAGAGACTAAAATGCCAGGTATATAGGCAGTTCAGGAGTCAAGATCCGTTGCGGCGGAAGTGAAGCGATAATGAAGGAAGGGTTCGTAAAAGAGAAGAAGGAGGATGGATGAAGAGGACAGAAGGAGAAAAAGGCGGGATGACAACTGATAACTGATAAACTGATAACTGATAAGAGTTTTGATAAGTGCTGTACTTTGTACGTTTTGGATCTACAGTACGAGAGTGTTCATGCTCCACATCTGGTGTTTGCTGGGGATATCGGTATGTAATACTAATACTAGTACTGGTAGAGTGATAATACGAGTACAGTCAGTACAGCAATGTGACTGAAGAGCTTTCGCTTTAGTTTCGGGTCAAGATCTCAATTGGAATGGTAGTCGAAGGGCAAATCATACACATACAAAGGGTTGGGGTGATGGATTGATTCTATGTATCCACCATTGTGCAAAAGTGCAAACCTGGATACGAGTATCTGGAAGGAGATCCTCCTGGTAGATCCCACGAATATTCATTGAACATGTATCCATCTACCGTCGGCAATCCATCCGCATAATATCTAATTTTCGGCTCCGATCTCATAAGAATGATTCTTCCAGCCCCAAGCCCATGTCCATGATGCAAAACTAGACGAATGAAATTCTCCCCTTGAAATCCCAATGATGCTCCAGATTTCCATCTGCTGACCCAAGAACCAGCTTAGACCTTGTAAAAGCAGAAGCCCACATAGAAGCTAGCAGCTTCCATTTCCTCATCACTAACGAGAAGCTTTCCATGGCCTCTTTCCCTAACATTCATACGCTCACTGAGAGGACCCAAAACATCGTCATCCTTTTCCGTTTCCCAAATCTGGTTAAACGGCTTTTGATACTGCAATTCGAGATTGTAATCTTCCGCGATTGCACGGAAAGCCTCCCAAGGTACGACATATTCGGGGACCTCTTCGACAGCCTCATGAAGGAAGAAGTTGTATTTCCAACCAAAAGGTGGTTTAAAGACACCATCAGTAGGGGTTTTGCCTGGAAATCGGACTTGGTAGACTTCATTTCCCCAATGAGCTGTTTCCTCAGCTTCTCCCTCCTCAATTTCCCCATCTTCAGCGTTGTCCTCGCTCTTCTCCTCAGCCTTCTCACTATCGCCGCTCTCTGCGGCTTTTGCCTTTGCAGCAACTCCAGCATTGAACTTCTCGACCTTATCCGAAATGACATGTGAGTTAGGTATACATCCAATGAGCCTGCCACCTTTCTTCAATGCACCTGAGACATTCTTCAACATGGTTCTAGCCTTTGCCTCATTCTCAAACGCGTAGTGTAAGCAAAACATCATGCTAACCACATCAAATCCACCCCCGCCAAATCTACCGGGCCCCCCGGAACTATCAAAACCAACATCTCGAATAATGGGAATTCTTTCAATTGATTCACCGAAACAATCTTGGGTAAAGAATTCTCCATGGAATATTCGAGCTGGTTGTCTGTTGTATCCACCTCGACCTCTACCACCCCGTCCTCCACCACGAGTTTTCATTTCGCGATATCGTTCCTTTGCCTGATCTATGGAGATCTCCGCTGGATCTAATCCAACATATAATTCCACTTTTTGCGGAGCCTGTTGCCATTTTCCCAAGTCACCACCTTTACCACAGCCAATATCAAGAACCAAAAGACCCTTTTCTTGACTTGGATCTGGTCCTTCGGCAAATTGGTATTCACCACGCGATCCACGTTCTTGTGCTCCTGGGGTGTAATCTTCATTTGGTGAGAATTTCTGAATGATCGTGCTTTTAACCCAATTGTTAAAGCTTCTCAAGCCCTTAATCTTACTATCCGTCTTGCGCCATTCTCTGCCTCGTTGTGGAACTGCATTATAATGCTCTCTGACCGTATTGTGAATCCCTTGAGCAGCTGCGAGAGCTGCTACTTCCTTCTCACGTTCAATTTGCTGTTGTCGGATGGCTTCGCGCTCTGAGTCGCCAATTCGCGCTCTTTTACCGGGACGCTTTTGTTTTCGGACTGGTGAAGGTGATCTTCGACTTTTATAAACATCGGAAGGAGATGGTGATCTTGCGACACGTTTTGCGCCTTTTGTAGGTGAACTTGATCTTTTACGTTTCTTTGCGGCTTCAAGCTTTGTAGCATTGAAAGGCTGAGGTTGCTCCTCAGGGCCACTATCATCACCAGTCATGTTGGATATTGACTTTGAAACGGTCGAAACTCTTGTTAGATCTGTAAGGTATGTTTTGAATTGTATTGTATGTGACTACAATAAAATAAAATAATTTTGTGATTTGTTGCGAAAAGAAGAAGAAATGGAGTGTCAAGTTCGAGAACAAAGGTTCTGGTCGTTGTAGAGTAAGACAATACAGCAAGTAAGGTTAAAGCCTTAAGCCTTGTCGGCCTCGCGTCGCACTAGTGTGCCTGGAATATGGAGAGTAGCTTAGAGCTTCAAAAGGTACAAATCGCATAGCAATAATAACCAAATCTTCTACTCGACTACTTATCACATCACGAAACGAATCTCAATCATAAATCCGATTACTCTCTTCATATTCCTCTTTAATTTCATACCATAGATAAGTTTTCATGATGGGTTCCGATCCTCAATACGCAAAGTATCCTCTCCTTCCTATCGCCCAACACATCTTCACCATTACAAACCCGTCCGCCCCCAAAGCAACCCAAGAAACATCTTTGAAAAGTCTCCAAGATGCAATCACTGAACACAAGATGGCCCCTCTGTACAGATACCTGGCACATCCACAAGAAGGTATTCTGAACGATGCTGGAGTTACATCTTCAAGTGCGACGAGCAATGTTGTTGGTAGAAAGCCAAGTGCTGCTGGTTTGGTGGCGAGCAAAAACTCAATACCAAAGGTCGATTTACCATGGGATGAAGCTCTATATCAGAAATTAACAAAGGAAAATGATGAGGAGTTGGAGGGGTTCAAGAAGGAGGAGGAGGAAGCGGCAGAAAAGGCTGGAGAGACTGAAGTACAAGCTGCGAGAGGGAAGCGGGCGGAGTTCTGGGCTCGAGTTGGAGACAAGGTATGGAAACGTGAGGTTTGGGTTTGTATCAAATACTAATTCAATGATTTACTAGGACCGAGCAATTGCCGCTTACGAAGAAGTATTTGAGAAGACTGGTGTTTTAGGAACCAAGATCGATCTTGTTCTCGCAATCATTCGTATGGGATTATTCTACGGCGACAAATTATTAGTCAAGAAGCACGTCGACCGTGCAAAGGCATTGGTGGAGAGTGGTGGAGACTGGGATCGTCGAAACAGATTAAAGGCATACACTGGACTCTACCTCTTGACTGTCAGATCCTACAACATTGCAGCACCACTCCTCTTAGACAGTCTCTCCACCTTCACCAGTTACGAACTCTGCTCATACTCATCCCTGGTTGTATATTCTGTTCTCGCTGGTTCTGTCTCACTCAAGCGTGTCGACTTCAAGTCTAAAGTTGTCGACGCACCAGAAATTAAGGCCATTCTCGGAGATGGTGAAGACAAACTCCTAGCATTGTCAGGAGCCATTTCCGCTGGTCCTGGTGCTGATGAGGATATGCAAGATGTCACATCAGCAACCCCTTCCGCTGCTAAAACCGCAGTAAACCTCACCACCCTTGGCACTGGTGTAGATGCCCCAGAAGCCGAAGCTGCACTCGATTTCTCCCCTCTCGCTCAACTAGTTTCGAGTCTCTACACCGGTAGCTATCGCTCATTCTTCGGCGCTCTCGCTGCCGTCGAAGTCAACTTCCTTACTCAAGATCGTTACCTTTATGAGCACCGTGGTTGGTTCGTCAGGGAAATGCGTTTGAGAGCCTACCAGCAACTCCTTCAAAGTTATCGGGTTGTGGGTCTTGAGAGTATGGCAAATGACTTTGGTGTTTCGGTTGACTTTCTTGATCGGTATGTTCCTACCTCTCCATTTCCCCCATTTTCCGTCTATGATGTAATCATGATCTAATATCCCGCCTAGTGACCTCGCAAAATTCATCGCTGCAGACCGTATCCCATGTACCATTGATCGGGTCACCGGAAAAGGCATCATCGAGACCAATAGGCCTGATGACAAAAACAAACAATACAATGATGTCGTTAAGCAAGGTGATCAATTGATTACTAAATTGCAGAAATATGGACAGGCGGTTAGATTGAGGGGAAGTGAGAGAGCTTAGTATGAGTTCCGCGTAAAGTGAGGAGTGACAGTGAGAGAGGAGATAAAATGGCCAGGAGGAGAGATACCAAAGATGAACCCGCACGCATGCATAAATACATACATTTTTGTAAGATTACGATAATCATACTATGCCATAGAATGAATGGATGGATGTTTATGAGCTTCTTAATATTTATACTTTTTGAAGCATGTGCAAGATAGGATGAGACGAGAACCTAACCGCGGATACACGAGGAGTGATATGGAAGAGATAACCTTGACCGGGGTATCATTCACTCCATCGCAAACTTCCTAGTACTAGCTCATACCCGCTTCTCTGTATCTCTTCATCCACTCCATTCCTGCAGATGTACCTTCCCAAGAGTAGATATAGTTCACAGCTATCAAGACTTCATCCGCGATGAAATGAGTCGTAGCCATCTGGAAAAGCCGCACAGCCCAGAACTCGAGGTCCTATGATCCCAAAGCCTCCTACCCAACATACCACGCCCTCCTCCAGATCATACCCGCCGCCACTACCGCACAGGCTGTCGCTCCAACCGCGATCCACACGCCCGTTCTATCTGGGGCCTCTTCTTCACTCTTTGGAAAGGCTGTGGCTGGATTCGTTGCGGCTTCCGCCAATGTAACGAAGAGCTCACTTATACTGTGCCACGTGACACTGACATGTAACGGGGCATTCATATTCATGAGCTGAGCGTATTCATCTGGTTGTTCTTCGCATCGCTGGGTTGTCTTGTCGAGATCCGCTTTGAGAGCTGTGCAAATTGAAGGTAGTTGGGAGAGAGCAGGGTATTTTTTATGCAGAGTGATGATGTGACTAAAAGAGTCCGGGTCAGAGGAATCGTAGGCGTAACAGAGGAGATCACAGGCGTCGAGTTTGGCTTGGTTCTCTAGGATGGCAGGTTCGAGTTCGCCGAGTTCCTCTAGGATTAGATAGCATTGTTTGCCGCCGGGGAGTTCGACACTGTTGACTGCGACACGGGGCTTTAGGGTGGGGCGGTAGAGGGGGTCGAAGGGGCGATTGAGAAAAGCGTCGAGGATGGAGGATTTGCCTGAGGAGGATGAACCGAGGACATAACAAAGAACTACGTTGCGTTCCGTACGGACGGGACGGCGACGTCGTTTGCGAGGTTTGGTTATTTTGAGGGCGGTGGTTGTGGAGGGTTTACCGGGGGTTGGTTCGAAACCAAGGTATGCTAGGTATGAGAGTGTGGTAGCGGGACTGACAAAAGTTGTCATGGACCATTGGGCGAGCCAACCTTGAAGGGTTATGTGGCCGGCTTCGTTGCGGACGGTGGAAGCTGGAAAGTTTGATTCCAGCCAATATGAGGGGAGTCCGGGAGTAGGCGCGAACAGAGCATTCAGCTCATTGTCGTTCAAGCCTCCATCGTTGTCTTTGTCAAACAGTAAAAAGAGGTCTACGAAGAATCGATAGCCAGCAGGACTGAGTTCCGCAGAAGCAAATTCAGGAATGTCGAGTTTGGGATGAAGGAAGCCATCCTTCAAGCTCAGACTATCAGTATAGTGATATTTCCGTAAAATTATCCATATAGTCTCATGTCTCCCCTTTTCCGCGAATATCTTGTTGAGATGAATAAATCCTTTCTGATCAATCCCCCTTTCCATATTCGAAGTTGAAGAAGCTCTACCAATCGATATCTTGATATTTTCGAGGTCGTTTGGAGCTAATGGCTTTTCAAAACACTTGGCTTGAAAGTCTTGCATTTCTTGATCATTTAGATATCCATCCTGATCTTTGTCGTTCAAATAGAATATCCTGTTTAATGCCGCAACACAAGCCGGCTTCAGGATGCCCTCCTTGGAATCGAAGAGTGGTGCAATTGGATGTGTAACCGCCTTTTGACATAGGAAGAAAACCTCATTGACATTGTGATGCTCCCTCGCACTCGTCCGTATGCATGAATCTATCTCCTTAAACTCTGCCATCACTGGTAACATCTCATCCTCCACCACCTGTGCCGTGTTCCCATTTGTCGTCGAGTCCGACTTATTGGCGCAGAGCACTACTGGTACATTCACACCCAAAGAGCGGAAGTATGGCATCCAGAAAAGGGCCACTCTCTCATAGCTGTAATGATCTGAATAGACCAATAGTATAACATTGGATTTCCTTATTTCTTTTCGTAATGTGTTTCGTTCTTGAGGTTCTGCAGAGGTATCGACAATTGTTGTGGTGACATTCTCTGGAGTCCCAATACTTGGAGGTATGGTGATTTGCGGAAGAACTGATTGGATTTTATTCGTAACAAATACATCTTTCACCAGCGATGTAATCAGACTCGACTTTCCTGTTCCATCGTCTCCGCAGACACATATCCGTACTGTTATATGCATGATGAATGAGTATGGTATGGTTTGAGGTTCGGGAGATAAAGGGAGCTTCTACTCTAGAAGTAAAGTAAAGCATCACTAACCTGTGGCCATGTTTGCAGCCTTGTATTACGAGGCTGTGAATTTTATACTTTGATATGCATATGCATCCTTATCAAGAGTTATGAGTAAGGTTAGGATGGGTTAGTTGAGAGGAACAAGGTCTAGATAACGTCAACGTCAACGTCAACGTCGCATTGATTGTGCTGTACTTAGATGGTTACAGTATCAGGGCCCAGCCACTTTCGTCCTGCGAGTACTCGTAAACGATGAACCTTTCCTCTCTCCACACTCTACTCTGCCGAACTGTAACATCTCTGAGTCTACGAGCACATCAAAGTACAGTCAGGTCGGAAAGGAGGTCATGATCATTAGCGACGTCAACCTTTGATATGCTCCGTGCCATGCTTGATGAATGCTCGGCAAGGCAAGGTTACTCAGTACAACAGTTGGAACAGTACCCGAGTGCTCGTAGACGGATTAGATATCCTTTCATGATCCTTAACCTTACTCCATTCCGTAATTACTCTGTACATCGATTTCCGTGCTCTCGTGTGGGATGACCGTAGTGTAACCTTATTGGATTGCCCTTTGATTTCAACCTCTACTCGAGCATATAACCTGACGCTTTCATCCCATCTTTCCTACGAGTCTCCTCATACATTCGTTCCCATTCACCTCTCTCGTCTCGAGTACACTCTCATACGATACCATACTTACGATATCACAGGATCCCTTCAATCAGAGGAGATCTCCAGGGTCAAGAGTCAAGACTCAATACAGACAGGCATATTACCCCACACTTTCCGTTCCTGCAGCCTTCTACCACCATACCTACTGGGTAGGTACGTAAATACTTACCAGGTAGATTGGTACGGCACAGTGCCATCACATCGTATTGTTGCTTGTTCATAAGGGAAATCTCTACCAGTCCTCATACTTCTGATACCTTCCTTTCTCGTATTTCCGTTGCAACTTGGTTTGATTGGACTCCCGATCCTGTAGTGCCCCTCCACGCCAACTACTATAGAAGCCGTCATGTTGTAAGTGTCGCATTTCTATTTACCCACAGTGTGTTGGTGCATCGAATGACCTCGTGCCCGATTTACCGATGGGTGTCGCTTTGTGTAGCATAGCTGATGATAGAAATAGTGTGTTACCACCACCGCCGCGATACCCATCGCAGGCAGCCTACAATCTCGCGGTTCAGAATGGAATGGCCGTGCCAATGATAGAGACTAATAACATTCTCAAACATCCAGAGGGGCTCCAGTTGCTTGTTGGTGAAGGTGGGATTGCATTCGCAGAATTTGGGTGCGCAATGCTGAGATCAGATGTATAGGAACATACTTGCTGCAGGATGACCTGCATCTTGCAACACCCCCTCATCATCCCTCCGAAATCCCAAACCTAAATCCGAATCCACTATCAACGGCTCCGCAACCCGCGACGGCCGGAACCAAACTTTCCCTTCTTTCCTTTAGCTCGAAGCCTTTCGCAACTCCTCTCTACAAACTCGATACGAATCAAAGTTCCCGGCTGGGATTGGCTCAACCCAGTATACAAGAACATCCATATGAAAATCGAAATTCTTCAGAGGTAGCTGGGAGCAGTGATGGTGGAGGAACTTCAGTCAATGGGAGTGCGAGAGCTGCAGTGTCGTCGATAGGGTCCGCACCGGCATTTGGTGAGGGAAACTCATTATTGTCGTTGTCGAGTAAAGATGCTGGAAAACGTCGCAAGCCAAAGAGTGGCATTCTCAAGAGCAATTCTTCATTTATTTCGCGATGTATTGTACATGAGAATTTGGGTAAAAGGCTACAAGAGCGTGCAAGTGATGGGTATTTTGCATTTGCCAATATAAATCGGGCTTTTCAATGGCTTGATTTATCTTCTTCAAATAAGGTCAGATACCTCGCAATCTTAAGAAAACAACTGCTCACTATCCCAAAAGCAAGATCATTTGCTCAAAATTCTTTTTACCAAAGCCCATTGTCTCTGCCATGATGTCAATCAAGTTACCAAGGGTCCTAATCATATAGATCTCATAATGGGATTTTCAACTGGCGAGATTATCTGGTTTGAGCCCTTCACGCAGAAGTATTCACGATTGAACAAAAATGTAAGCAATGTTCATGTCGTTGAATTCATAAAAGTCTAATAAGCTCAGGGCATCATAAATTCAACACCAGTCACTCAGATGAGATGGATTCCTGGCTCCGATAACTTATTTCTAGCCTCGCATATGGATGGATCTCTTGTTGCATATGATAAGGAGAAAGAAGATGCAGCCTTTATACCAGAAGAACCTGGGCCTGATGCTAATGACAGTGAAGAAAACTTGGACCCGCTTTCCAAGCCAAAAGCGAAGCTTCAGATCGACAAATCAGTGCATTCAAAGAACCAAAAGTTTAACCCTGTTTCATTCTGGAAACTTTCCAATCAGCCAATCAATAATTTTGCCTTCTCGCCCGATAATAGACACTTGGCTGTCGTATCTGAAAATGGAACCTTGCGAATTATTGACTATTTGAAAGAGCAGTGAGTGAACTACTCATACTGAGATTTCTTTTGCTAATTTACTTAGGCTACTTGATATTTACAATAGCTATTTTGGTGGCCTAACTTGTGTTTGTTGGTCACCTGATGGAAAGTATGTTCTTTCCGGTGGTCAGGATGATCTGGTTTCTATATGGTCAATGGCAGATTCTGCTATCATAGCACGTTGCACTGGCCATACATCTTGGGTAACGGATGTATCATTTGATCCATGGCGTTGCGATGATCGAAATTATCGTTTTGGTAGCGTAGGTGAAGATGGTAAACTTCTATTATGGGATTTTAGCGTTGGAATGCTGCATCGTCCTAAAGCCGTAAGCTCCCACTCTGCCATGCCCCAAGTGGTTCATATAGCACACGTCAACTAATGTAAAAGTAGGCTTCCGTTCGTAAGAGAGGTAGCATATCTTCTAGAATGCCTAGCTCTCTCCAAAGAGTTGAAACTCAAGGCACAACAGTTACTGCCAGTCGGTTTCGCTCAAACTCAAGTCTTTCCAATGCCGAAGGATCAGAGAGTACAGTAGACCATCCAGTAGAACCAAGGGCAAAGATTTCTATCCTACCTGCCGTTTGCGCGAAAACTATTGCCGATGATCCAATTTGTTCACTGGAGTTTACGGAATTGCATATTATTACTAGTGATAAGGCCGGTACGGATTTCTTCCTATTTATGTCTTCATGGTGACATCCTGAAAATACTCTCGGCTAATCATCGAATAGGACATATTCGCACGTGGAACAGACCAAAGGATCACGAGGATGTTGATGACGCTGACGCTGATGTGGTAACACCTTCTCAAGCTTCGTAGCAAAAAAGATTGAGGCGTTATAATTGAGGATTAAATAGGTGTCTATTATTTGGCGGAGTAGTATAGCAGTCTCAAACTATAGGGAGTCGGAATTGCGGCGAGCCCTGAAATGGATAGATGAGTTGGTAAATATTTAGCAGACGCAACTTCAGACTGCATAGGTAAAATGTAAATGGGAATAATCAAAGAACATTCAATGGGAAACTAGATTCCGATAAGTGTGAAGTATTCATTCGGTGATGTTGGATTATACCCATCAGAGACGCTGTTCAAGAAAGGGATGGCTGGCGAGTAGTGGGGCCACCAATGGATGTCTTAGGTATAACTTTCAAAAATTAAAATCGTTTAGTAATTCAACCTAGGATTGATTTTGTTTAAATGCTTAAATTTTGTTATTTGATCTCTATTATATCATTAATTACTGTTTTCAATCCTTAAAGAAACAAGTAGATACTGAGTAATCTATCAACTTCTGTATCGTTTTCAAGAGCTAGTAGGCTTGGCGATGGATGATGACTAAGTGCTTGGTGCGGAATGTTGGAAAAAACTCTGACCTCACTCATCACAGATCTCATGATCACTTCATAACTACCTTGGGATTCAAAGCACCGAACAATACACTTCTTTTCCCTCGAATCCTTATAATTGCGAGGCGATGCCGAAAGTCTTTGCTGGTTGATTCTCGTGCTCGTGTTCGTGCTGGGCTGCTACTGCTGTTGGATTGTTGATGAGAAGATACTCACTCAGCTCTACTTGGAGTATTGTAAGATGACCAGAAAATGCTCCCAGGGGATGCCTCTAGAAAGTTACTCAACTGAGTTGGATACATGGTGGTGACGCATCATAATCTGCTATGGTTCATCTTTACATCGGGAACCTGGTGGTGCATGGTCGGCTCGTGCTATTCTTCTCTTCCTTCGCCTTGCTATCCAACTTTGGTTGGTGCGAGTCAGCATCTTGCAGTTTGGCTATCTTCCACTCTTTTGGAGGATATGTGTTATTGGGGTTGAGGTCATTGCTTTCTCAGTTTAGGCGCTATACAATCACCCAATGGAAATTGTTAGTACCGCCAAAGAGAAGTTAATGACTCACTGCCACATAATCTCTCCGGTTATTTCGAAAAGGAACCATGCACTGTGTTTCGAACTTCACGGACTCAAATCAACGCATTCATGTCGACGACAAGAAAGTTGAGGAAAATAGATCAGATATGCATTCAGATGCACAGCTGGAGAAATTAACTAAACTAACGAAAACCAAAGGCACCAGAAACTGTAATACAACCAACATGCCTTCGAATCCTCCAACTCCAGCTTTGTCTCTCAAATCGTGGATCAAACCTCAATCACTGTAGTGATCGATCCTCATCAAAAGCTACCAAACTGGTTTAACCGCCCTGATAATGTTCCACCATACGTATGTACAAAAGAAAAGAGATGCACCAAGCCCTCGCGATGACCACGGTGGTCCAATCGCTCTACACTCCTTAGTAAATCGACATTTACCCATCAAGACCTCCCAACGAGCAGCCATCGACCATGTCTACTTTTGAATGCATCGAGATATCTCAATGTCCGGGTACAACGTAGAAAGTTGAAAGTGCTCGAAACTTTGAAACATATCGAGGGAATTAAATGCCAGGTCTTGATGCTGAGGATATTCAGTTGATTAGATCAACAGGATGAGACCACTCTGGCATGCCCTTGATAAAGCTTGCCATCCGAAACTCTAACCACTTGGCGTGCTGACAGTAGATTGTTGTTCTGTGGTTGTACGTTCGGCAGTTGCTGATGATTAGCTTGACATCGTCAACGAAGGCCTTCGGTGTCTTGTAAAGACCGTCGTACAAGTTCTTTTCAAGAGTTAAGAAGTCCATTGGTTTGGCTATTATCGTGCGATAATCTGGATTAGCGACTACGTCGACAGGGTTCAGAAAGGACGTAAGGTAGGCTTCGGAGTGCAGGCCGGTCTTCAAATGGTCCAAGAATTCTTTGAGGGGAGTGAAGTAAGGTCTTGGTCCAACAGATCTTGTCCAACCAGACTCTCGAATCGCTGGTATATCCATGGGGTCAATTGGTGCAATGACACCGTTTTGCCACTGCGCTGGAGGTGCGTGTACAACGTCATTCCTGCTGGAAGAGGGAGTTGCGGCGATCCTGGCCATTAAAGCTTCCTTCTGCAGACGAAGCATGGCAGATGCGTTGACGTAACGAATTCTCGGCAACAAGGTGCATTGCATAAGAACCGATTGATTGTAATGTTTGATGATTCCACCCCAGACTCTTTTCTCGAGCGTGATCTCCTTGGTAAAGCCATGCTTCTTGAAGAAGCCTATAGCAAAGTTATCAGCGTATGCCAATATTTCCATCACCTGCTCCGCCGTGGAGGACTTTAGTTCGTCCTTGAAGTGGTTCATCAGGCGTGAACCAAGCCCTGTCTTGTGTTGATCCTGGTCAACAACAAGATAAACCATCTCCACAAAACGACGCGGCTCCCAAACACGGTATGCAATACCAGCGATGACCTCTTCGGTCAGGGCAACTGGACCGCCGGTCTTCTTGACCATCACAAAGGATGTATGGTGGGGGTCGAAAATTGTCTCTCGGATAGCGCTGTGGTCCATGCTCGGCAGTGTGTCCTGCACCAGCTTTTGGAAGTTTGCGAGAGTTATGAGGCTCCTCTCGACTTCGTCGTTCTTCACGACTCGAAATTCGATTTGGTCGGCCATAACTGCCGCCTTGCAATTTGTTAGTTTCGATCTCTGTAATACTTGCTAACATTCAAGAGGGTTGACTTACACCTTCCATCTTTGCTGGGGGGTTGAAAAAGTAAGGGATTACTTTTTCTAGTCAGCGGAGATGGGTTGTCAAATCTGGTCACGCACTTGGTGTGCGTAATATCCCAAAAACCCTGTAGTGAAAACGCGTTAGATTTCCAAATTGGACGCTAGCTTTATATGTTCGATTCAAAGATCTGAGCTGTATTGTAGCCAATCACTCTTAAGGTTGTTTGACGGAGGTAAGATAAGCGAGCCGATATTTGCGTGAATGAAATGCAGTTGCATTTTCATCCTTCTCTCTTGCATCTCGATTTCCATACACTTGTTTTTTGTGCCAATCTTCTATGTCATTTGTCCAGCCAGTCTCTTTTTCGACGTTTGGTAATGCTGCTGCCCCCCAAAACTTGCTCACAGTGAGGTGGAGATAGATTTGGGAAGACAAAGAGCCAAGCAGGAACGTTCAAGAAACTTCAAGTAAAGCCAAGAAGTTGGGGGGTACGCTGAGCTGGATGGGGGATCAACAAAAGGAAAGATTGAGAAAACTTACTTGAAGTTACAGATCCGTCCAGCGGATCTCATACTCGACTAGACTCTCATCACAATCATCATAGTCGAGGCACACGTCCAGCGCGGCTATGGGAAACTGGTTGCATTTGCTACATACTGTATAAATACTGGTACATGAACAAGCGAGTCTCCCGAATATATTTCCCACCTTTACCACGGAACGAAACTGCCTGCTATAGTTGATAACTTCCAAGATTCTTTCAGGCTTTCAGATAATCAAACGGGGCCCAAATCCCAACCTCCGCCTTGATCTTGGCTGAAGCGAACGAAATCCTGACGCCCACGCCTACCCGGTGCAATCGAACTTGCTCGCCATATATCAGCAGAATCATCATGAAATCGAGACATCCTTTCGTCATACTCTTGGCAGTTGGATGATGAGCCTGCAACCGATACTTGCTGTGATTGGGGATGTACCCTGAATGATACCAAGGATCGCGTTGATCTGCTTCTACGCCATCTTATCATTAGCCTCTTATCCATACGGAAACTGGTGGAATTTATGATGCATACATACGTGGATCTCCCATCTGCATACCTGCTGGTCCAGCATATGAACTAAGGCACTATCTTAGAGAGTTTTTCAAAGTACACGAATGACACAATTGAGTTCAAATGCTGGGTCAATAAAGGACTTTTCGGCATCATCCTCATCCAACGAAAACATGCATTGGCGTATATCTGTGTATAGACGACTCAGGTATGACCAGAGGTTGTTTTCTTTGAAGCTGTCAAGAAACTGTAGTTGCTAAGGTGAAGAAGTCGGTGGTATACCTCTTTCTACAGGAGTTTCAAGTCCAATTGAAGAGCTTGGGTGCCTTGAAAATCCTCCCTACGTGGTTGAAAGTATTGACCATCAGAGAAGAATCCACAGATGAAAGCGGCCAGTGGATCCAGCAGCACGCCCCCTGAGTTTGCCCATCTTGAAATGGGTTGGTTTTTGAGTGAGTGGAGAAGAGTTTTTTTCTATCGTATATCATATACCTCGAGCCAGGCAACTTAAATGGTCGGCTGGTATTTGGGACCATGGAGCCGTCCAAAGGTATGGCCTTCGTAGCCCCTGCAGGGGACTGAAAATTCGATGAAGCAATAACCGGCGATTCTATAATCGTAAGAACATGTTCAGTCAATACTCTATATAGGTCTAAAAGAGCTATCTCGGCAAAGAAAACTTACCCAAAAGATTGGCCCCCAACCATCTTCTTGATATATGCTTGTATGCATATATCCCTTATGCCTTGCCACCGTGAGTATTTGTTCTCTTCACTTCCAAATCCGTGCTTCTTTAACCGTTGAAGGTTGAGAAGCTGGTACAAGATGTACCAGCAATCAGCAAATCAATTGAAGAGGCGATAGGAAGGGTATATATAGCCTCATAGGCGGGGCTCACGGATATTGCTTCCAGAGCCCAGCTATGGGGATGGGATGAAGTTGTCTTGTTCCGGAAAGGGTAGTCCTCCTAAGCCGTGTTTCTTTGTCCGTTCAGGGTTGAGAAGCTGGTACAAGATGTACCGGCAACTTCGTAATGCTTGATCTGCGAACGCTTCAACAACTTGAGTTTGATCTATTAGGGCATAATAACAATACTCCACCAACACTCCAGAATGTTCTAGCATTATCCATGACGAGTACAGCCATTGAAAGGCAATGCATCGTTCGCAAAGCGACGGATATGCAAACGAGTGACATTTCACCATATCACAAGGCAAAACATACTAGAAAATATAAGTAAACATCGCTGCAAGCAGCATTGAAGATCAATTGTAGTCAAACAATTCTATAAACCTTGTCATTTGCTTACATCAAAAGCAGCTCATGCCATACCCTAGGGGGACTAAAGGGTGCCATGAAATTGAGAAGGCTTCGAGCGATACCTGAGAAGCTCCAAGTTTGCGCAACACATCAGTCTCCCAGACCATGCGTCATGATGATGGAAAGACTCAAGAGTATAGTAAACACTTTCGCCCACAAGCTCCTGGAGCTGGAACGCGATAGTGGGCCAGAAAACTATGAAGTATCATCGTAAGCAGGTACAATTTTAAGCTTGGATCAATATCAACATCATAAAATGGCGTCAAACTTACTCCAGCAACCTTCACGAGCGCTTGCTCAAGGGTGCAGTTAGCTCCTCTTTTTTTCAGGGCTGAGCCCTCGAGCCGCCTCGAGGGAATATGTGGTTTTTATACCGGCAACCATCGAAGGTTGAGTCATCATCTGTATTATTTGTCAGTGTTGCTCGTAAATAAGAGAGAAATAAATGAGTCCATACCGCTGGAAGTCGTAAGTACAGCAAGCTCTAATAGCGTGGTTGGCATTGTTGGGCCCACGTTGGAAATTCTTCCCTGATGATCCGCATACGGACGTGGACCATTTGGTTTGGCGCAGGCACCAAATATTGCTTAATGTACCAGTGGCCGTGATATCTAGAGTCAGGTCAGATCAAATCTTACTATGGCTTGCTTGATAAGCATCAGCAATTGCAATTGGAAATTACCTTAGATCGACTGGTTGAAGTCTTTGAAACAGATGTACAGCATCGTTGAAGACATAACAAAGTGGCTCATTGTTTTCAGTAGAGTCAGTTCATTACAAGTAATTGTAGCCGCAGGAAATTGATGGAGGCTTACCTTTCTTCAGAGTTTTGCACTATCAAGTGCTTTTAATCTCCATGGAAGCTCGAGAAAGTCGACCTATACATAGAAGTTTTGATTAGCTTCCAGCTGTTTCGATTGATCGTTGTAAGCATTAGTAACTTACTTAATAGAGAAGAATCGATAGTTACGATTGAGAGATGGTCAAAGAAAGAGTATAGAAGTCAAAGTTTGAAAGTCAAAGACGAAGAGGGGGATAAAGTTTGGAAACTCAAAGTTGGTTGAGAAAACTTGTTTGTTTTGATTTCTCAATCTTACGATCCGAATCTAATCTATTATGCGAAGCGCTAGTTAATGACCCTGCAGTTCGCTGCTTTGAAATCTCAATACTAGAACCCACCTTTGAGTTCGGCATAAGGCGGGAAGAGTCTTGAGTGAGTCACTTGGGCGGCATTATTACAGGAGGCGGGAGATGAGATGTTAACTGGGGGGGTGTTATTGAATGATGCAGCTCTCTTTGTGGATATGGTTCGTCTCTTGGAGATGTAAAGGTTAATAGATGAAAGGGTTGAGATAGTGAAAGAGCTAGAAAGATCCTCATTCTTCTTGATTGTCTACCACAATAGGAGTCTAGGAATCTGGGTCACAGTTCAGATACCCATATAATGAACTATTGAGCTTTTACAGATCATTAATAGTCTACGTATTCTTGAGATAGTAGGGGAATACTGATTCTTATCGATACAAGTCTTCAAATCGTCAAGTGATTACCAGATTGACCCGAACACTTGTACTGTATATATTCATCAATATATCTTTTGAATATACCATAGGTGTTTATTCTTTCAAAGCACTTTCAGTGGCTGCATATCTGTCCTTCATCAATATAATAAGATGTGGCATTAGCTGAGTGAATATAAGACAATGAAACCTCTATACAGCTGTGGAGGTATTTCTGATATCCTAAGTTATCATGTCTAATACTCCAACTCGGCTTAGGGATCAGCTCGGCTCACAAGAGTGTATAAAGCGGCAAATATCCGAGAAGGTTAAAGCAGCAGAGAAAGGCGGGAACAGTTTGAAATTAGGGACGTTGAGAGTGAATCGATGGTCAAAGGAGTCCGAGGTTCGGAGTTTGAGGTTCGGAGTTTGTAATCTAAGAGGCTGTGAAAGATGCGAAAAAGTATCTTGTGCATGCAAACCGCAATTAGCACGCTTAATCCCTTGTTTATTCATACTTGAAGACTGAATATTATGGAGTTAGTTGTTCTTTCATATGGTAGTAGTTTTATTGGAATACCAAGAGTCTATATTGTCTAATATGGTAGAAGTGAAATATGTGTCTACAGTGTATATATACAGAGTGTATATACAGAGTGGAGCTACAGCAGTTTTTCGACTGCCTGCGCCTCATCAAGCAATTTATACTGGTTTGACTCGTCGTCTTTTTGAACTTGTTCTTGCCGAATGAGGATGTACCGTTGAACTTCCGAATGTTCCAATCCAGACAGATGCGGCTCAAGCACAATCTTTTCGTGCCGAATCTGCCATTTACCAGAACCAGAAGGATAATTTCCAGCAATATGACGTCTATCTCGGGTGGATTTTCGAACCATGTAGCAGAAAGAGCCATTGACAGTGGTGGTAGCAAACACAGCATGTTTGTCTTTGGGGTCCATTTCACTCGAATCCAACCAATAGCCGAGGAGAATTTCAGCAGATGATGCTATGCTGGATCCCTCGCCTCCATTGGAGGCCTTAGGGTCGTTATCTGATTGTTCATCCTCATAGGTTTCATGCGGCCAAGTACCAAAATTATAGTTAAGTTATCGCCGTTGCCGTTTTGGATACCGTGGAAGAATTTCTTCATCGTTCATTGATTCCGATATTTCAACAATTCGGTCGAACGCGAACTGTACGTCAAATTAGCATTGATCCAAGCCAGGGATTCTCAATCTTGAAAATTGAGCATTAGGTACTATAATACAAAATCCAAAGCTACTCGAATAACATTGAGCTATCAATTTTGAATTATGAATTCGACTTGAATAACGGTATAAAAGGGATCAAGGTGTATTGATATCAGTAGTTTCACCAGTCGCCATAAATACACCCTGTAGCGGAAGAGAAAACTCACTCTCATATGTTGGATTAGACGCTGGAGGTAAAATGACCTTGAGGGCTTGCTATAAATATATTATTTAAATTCAACTATCAATTCTCGAAAAGATTCAAGGCGACTAGTTTGTATCGTTCTGCAAATAAATGAAGGAGTAAAGAGAGGCAAGGGGAAGAGTAATGGAAATCAAAAATGAAAGAAGAAGAAGAGACTGAATGCTTTATATAATCCCTATCAATGAGCCGTACAATTTAAACTTTAATACTTCCTAGATTGTACAAGTACAATCTAGATATAATATTAATCTTTAATAGAAAACTAATGGGATAATTGTATTCACGTATTGGGCTCGTCTACATGATTGGCTCCGCATACATTACATATATTGATACATATACCACTTATATTGAATTAGATGATATAAATCCTTTTATTACTTCAATGATAGTAAACGAACCAGGAAAATATCACTCAATAAACAAAATAATTGTAAATGATCTTATTGACACCTCTATTCTCTTCGCTTATACGAGTATACAAGCGAAATTTTACGTTTCTCAATATTTGAACGAAGTATAAAAATCCGTTCGCGCGTAAACATTCGTTCGCTCATTGATGCAGAAGAAGGAGAAGACGAACGTAACCACTGCTACAATTGCATCGACGCCGATACCTTACGTCCTTGCAAACCAGCGTCACCTTCTATTGTAATTGCTCGAGAGAAAAGTAAACCCTCAAAACCTGTTGTACTAGAGAAGTCGATAACATGTGGCAAAAGCATAACCGAAAAAAAAATGAAAATAAAAGTAAAGCATTTATAATTAAATTATATGTTTGATAACATACAATTTCAAAGGTTAGTTCGAAATTAAAAGGATCGCAAGTTGACAGAACAAGAAAAGATTACATGCATTCATTTATTAATGAATTTTAGATAGAATTAGAATGGCCGTTGCGATTAATCGAATATCTGCATTTGGTTGAACACTACTTTATTATATAGTGTTTACACCGCAAGTATCTCAAAGAATTGATCGATATAGAAATACGATATGCATATTGCTACTTTCTCGATTTTCTTAGACATAAAAATTGATTTTATTTAGAATAATTAGCGGGAAAATATTATATTATATTATCTTCATTACTTTATCCCGTCCCCCCTTCACGAGAATGCTTCTATCTTCTCTTCCCTCTTGAAATTCCACGCAAAAATATTTCATAAACCAAATTTCTATTGCACTATCATTTCAATATGAATACAAATAACACTTCATCGGTTTTGGAAAAGTCAAGAGCTTCAACCTCGTCCGAATTGCGAATTGCAAATCCACCCGCACCGGAAGCTTCTAACTCGGCTATACATGAGGGTCCCAGTTCTCTGAGCTACCCTTCACCATTGTATCTCTCAAGCTCAGGACTGATAGATGCCAAAAGTCCCTTTATCGCAATGGCATCTTCTCTAGACCTTTGCGTTGATGAAGATATACTAATTATCATTTTTAGTATTCCCAAAACGTCCATGACGTTGAGAGAAAAAGCCTATTCATGATGCAACTCGCGGGTCTATATTGAATTTGAAGTCATTCATATCACGGTTAAACCCGTATACGTTAGTAGGTTATTAGGTTCGCTTAAAGCGGTTGAGCATCCAATAGGTTATGCGAAAGCGTTACGCCTTTGATTATATCATAGCCTTTACTTTTTGCAGTTCTTCATTGTGTGTTTTTAAATCCTAAGTGTTGATCCCATCCATATGTTGTGGCCTTCGTTACATTATTAAAACTCTTCAAATTCTGAACTCGCAGTCTTCATGCGTCTCTTGCTTTATATACTTCGCTTGCTTTCAATCTAGGCTCTCGCTTTTGTCTACGCTTTCTTGCTTGCCTAACCGCTAGTATACGTTCTTGTTTTTGTTATTTGTCCACACCGTTCGCGGCATCGGCGCAGTTTTTTGTTCTTCGCTCTCGAAGCGACGATGAGGTAGCTCTTTTGCGTGCGTATCATGAAGTTCGCACTTTTACGCGAATCAAATAGCACAGCATTAGCTAGCGAATACTACTCTTTTTTTGCAATCTTTCCTTTTGATCCTCTGGGAGCTCTACGTTCCTTTTCGATCCTCTATGGCTTTGTCATCGTACAAGGGTTTTGCTTTGAGCGCTGTAAAATATTCATCGGGCTTAGCTGCCGTTGTTACAATCCTTTTCGCTTTTATTCGATCCTTCCCCTTTTAATCGAACCTCCTGCTCTATCTCTCTTTACGAAGTCTATTTCTTTCGACTATTCGAAAATACAATGGATTCTACGATACGTACATTTCACACTAGGTGGGTTTCGATTAAAAATTAGCTTTTCTCTTTTCTTTTCAAATGAATATACGAAGGATAAATGATTCAATCAACATCTCCAATCTTGCATACCAGATACTACTAGACATTTTGATCATTCCATCTCTTCAATTCGAAGATTACCTCAATTCACTCGATCCATTTGCTCTTCATTCTTGCTTTTCTATTCCTTCGAATTGTTGTATTAGCTGGTCGCTAAGCACTAGCTTCGCTTACACCCTCGCTTTTGGCTCAACCATATTGATGGATCAACTTTGGCTCCCCTTTTCGAAGACCTAGCTCGCTTGGACTACCCAATCAGGCCTCTCGCTTGTGCATGTGGTTTGTGGAAAGGCTCTTCTCTTCTCCGATTCCAGTTCCACTTCGTTTAGGATTAGCTAGAGCAACCTTCATTTTCAAGGCCTCGCTTGGTGCTGTAAAACGCATGGATTGGAGTTGTTGTTAGTTTTGTAGTAGGAAGGGTGTATTGACAAGTAGTGAAACGAAGGAGGTTAGATAGCCCTAGTGGCCGTTGCGATTTACTTTCTTTCGGATCGGCTCGGGGAGGAATTTTCATTTTCGGGATCATCGCTAAGTCTATTATTTATTTATTATCTACCCCACTACCCCACGATCCCGCACGGACCAATGAGCAGTCGGCTTTTGTGTTAAACAGAAATGCAAAAAAATAGATGCATTTGAGAGCTGAGGGATTCGAACCCTGTCGACATGTTAGTAACGGTGTGTGGATTGGGAACGGACAGAATATTCACCTCGCCACGAATGATTGCGGTTTTGGTCTTCGTGAGAAGAAACCTAAACACAACGCCTTAACCACTCGGCCAAACTCCCGATGCTTTTGTAAGCTTTTATGGACGACAAGGGGCTGAGCTATGATATGTTGTGTTTGGCGGCAGAAATCAATCAAAATTGCAGCGATATCTTATCAAACAAATTTTTAATCCAATCTACGAATTTGCGACTTATAGCAGACCTATTTCACAATTTTTAAGCCTTTCTACAAAGCTGAAAATAAAACTTACTCGTAGCTAGGAAATCCCACCAGCACCTCTCGTTGCAGACCTCAATAAAAGCAAAAGCAAAACCTACAGAACAACAGACATGGACGAAGATGCGCCAATAACCTCCCTCTACAATCAGCCAAATGAAGACAATGAAGAAGGAGATGAGACCCAAGATTTTCGCCTTCTCGCATCCCTTAGTTCAAAGACTGGCTCACTTCCCAAACGCGGAGAGAAAGATTTCGAACCTCATGGCACGAAACAACAGGATGGTGTATTAGCTGCATCGAGGCAAGCAATGCATGATGCGCTCGACTATACAAGATTTCACCTGCCAAAGGCACACATAAGGGGTTTCTACTACGGGGAGGGTGTGGGGGAGGGATTGGATAGAGATGCGGTGGTGGGAGAGGAATGGAGAAAGGGTTTGGAGGCAGACCATGTTGTGGTGGTGGAAGGACCCAGAGGGCCACATTTTAGGACAATGGGAAGGTCGAATGAGGGGAAACACAAGAGTAGTTTGTGGCTATTACCTGAGGAGGCATTGTATTTGGTCGAGAGAGGCAACTTGGACTTATGGTGGCCAAACAAATTTTCGTACCACGGAGTGGAAGATGGAGAAAGTGAGAAGCTTGAAATTACAGATGATGAAGACGATGGGGCACCAATGAGTTTACAGGCTGCTTATGCTATGCTTATTGGTCTGGACGGCGAGAGAGGAAAGGTCAGTCTGGAAAGGTATAATGTTTATGCCAATCTGAAGAGAAATGGGTATGTTGTTATGAGAAGTCCAGATTGGGATCCGAACGTTCCAGCCAAGCCTTTCGAACGTGGACCCACACCAGGAGGGGCGAATGGCATGTTCGATTGGCTTTTTGATCTTTTCGCAAAAGATATCACACATTCTCCATATGGTCCATTGGTAAAGCCAGGTCTCTACAGATCTTACGATTCTATCTATCGTCAAATGGCGATAATCCCCCGCTACAAGCCGTCTCCAATACCCAATGAATCATCACAACCTCCATCTCACCCATTTCGAGTTTGTTTCCATATCTGGAAACCTAGTAGCATCCCTACATTCGCAAAAACCAATCCAGGAACGCCAGATTTCCGCATAGCAATTGTAGATGCGAGGGAGACATTTGTGCCTACATTGCCAGAAATGCTATCGTTGTTCGACAGCTCACCTTGGGATCCACCAGGAAAGAATATGGAGGGTCCGAATAAGGTGTATCACAGGATCAGACATGGGTACAGGAATGTTATCCTAGCAGTCAATGATCAAGGAATCATCAGCTACCTCCGAATGGGAGATTGCGCATTTGGGGAAGAGAAACTGTATGAGAGGTTTGACGAGGGAAATTCACGAGGAAACAAGAGAGGTGGCAGACGTGGCAGAGGGGGTGGAAGAGGGCGAGGTAGAGGCAGGGGTGGGAAATGAGTGCCTTGCATAATGGTAAGGGTATTCGTTGTTTGTATTCGATATGTGGTTAATGGTGATCTAATGGAAACGTATCACTCCAACCTGCCAGGAAAGTTGGTGCAGCTTTCCAATATATGTTATGCTTGTGCGTTTGTACCCGTGCAAAAATACTGGATAATACATTTTGGTAATATCTCCCAAAGGGATCAATGCGCTCGAGCAATTTATACTATGGTTCTTTGGTAGAAATCCAAACACTGTATTATTATGGGATTATCTAATTTACGATTGACGCAGGTAGTCGCACTCAAGGATATACGACACAAGTATGAATCAGGATCGACAATTGAGCCTTCTAGCGAAGATGATCTGAAGGCTATTTGCGAAGCTCAAGATGCTGCTCGAAGAATCCAACTGGCTTCCCAATGGACACAGAATGAGCCTACGAGTACATGGTGACTCTTATCATTTTCTGCAACGGGTGAACCACAAGTCCTGCTTGGCTCCTGGCGGAAGTCGATCCCTAACCAGGCATTGATTCGAGCGAATAATGCGCTGAAGACGACCGTGCTGTTGTTGGCATTATTACTGCCAACTTTCATCCCGAATATTATCTCAGGTGTACTGTTGTTCGGAAAACTTGTGATGGCCGATCAGTGAATGCAATTTTCCTGTTAATGGGGAAGCCTGCATCAAGTCTGAAGATATAGTGCTCGAGTCACATCTTAAGGCGAAGAGCCGAATGGAGATTCAAGAATACGCGGAGCAAGAATCTCAAAGAGTAGGAAAGTAGCCCGAGAAGTTTCAGTCGTGATAACGCAAAGAAATATTGGCAATCCTACGGTTTCACGGGCAGCAGATTATCGAGCAACTGCCATTCCAGAGTCCGAAGGCCTTAAAAGGTTCCAAAGAAAAGGAACTCGGCCCGCAAAAGGGGAAGAGCTGGGAAGATCTTCATTTCCCCGAGAAGAAAAAATCGACCAAATACCATGATCTTACTTTCATCAAAGGTGATTCGGGCAATGATGGCGTTGGTGAAGGCATAACTATAGCTCCAGCAAAAGTTTCTGGGCAGTCACTAAGTACAAAAGTAGTCTTGCTCATGTAGCAGCTTCAATTACAAAATCAGTTCTGTCTTTGAGCTCAAGGCCGTCCTCGCTCCAAGCTCCTCGTTTTGTTAATGAGCGGGTCGACGTTCGGATCTTCGAGGGTGTTCGCTACCTCAGAAAACAAACAGGAAACTTTAAGAGCAGATTCGTTAGTCTTCTAGGGACTTAATTTCTGAGGGCTAAGATTACGTAACGTATAGAGTTGTGATGCAAATAAGCGAATAAAAGGGGGGCAATCAAGTCTTGATGGTTACTTTTCTTCTATTTCTGTAAGCGCGGAAGTCACGTATCTTGTCAGGTATGATCACTGGTAGCAGTTACATCAGAGTGGTCTTCTAGTAATGAGTTTAGTCCCCGAGACAAGATTTCAAATTCTACCTGAGCAAGAGTATTGCTGTTTGATCTTGATGAAGACAAGGACCAAATTTGAATTCTCGGGGTTAGCTTTATATCTCAGAATTTCTGAGAAATTAGATAACTCATAAAGACATGTATGTACTCGTACCATAACGCATATGGTTTCGAGTTCTACTCGAGTATACCGGCCGATAGTTTAGTCCGATATGGAACTTTCAAAACTCCGCTCGGACTCGTTATTACCCTGGTGAAAAGGCTCTACAGCAATACTCGTAGAAATGTACGAGTATATATATACATCATTCATCAACATCGATCAATATGTTCGTTTGGCTTCATTTATATAACATCTTCCAAACCTCAATCGATTACTTCCGCTTTACAGGACGACTTGGAATTTTATACGAGTATTCTGAGTTGAGTCTATGACATCACCATAACCTTCACTCGTGCAACATGGCCTATACGCTACACCTCAATATATAGCGGGCAAGAGTTTATTGTTTACTGAAGACTACCATACATAATGCTAGCGTTTATATATCAAGCATAAAATAGCTTTTGATTGATATCGAGAACTATTCGACTACAATAAACTCATAACACCCCCCCACTTGGACCTAATTCCCCCCATCACAATGTCCACCCAAGCCTCCACCTCAACTCACAAACCCCACGTCCTCATCTCAGGTGCCAGCATCGCCGGCCCCGTCCTAGCCTACTGGCTCCACCGCGCCTCCATCCGCACGACCATCATCGAGCGATCGCCCTCCCTCCGCTCCGCCGGACAAGGAATCGATATTCGCGGCCTCGCCCGCACCGTCATATCCCGCATGGGACTCGAAGGCACGATTCGCTCCAAGGTAACGCACGAGATCGGGCTCCAATTCGTAGACAAGGATGGTTACCCGCGAGCGACCTTTCCCGTGGAAGAAGACGGGCATTCGTTTACGAGCGACATTGAGATATTGCGCGGAGACTTGGCGGAGATCTTCTACGAGAGTACGAGGGAGACAACGGAGTATATTTGGGATGATCACGTTACGAAGCTTGAAGAGACGGATGAAGGGGTCCGCGTTACTTTTGCCAAGGGGGAGCAGAAGACTTTTGATTTGGTCGTGGGAGCCGATGGGTTGCGGTCGAAGACTAGACGTCTTGCCATTCCCCTCCCCAACGATGGATTAAAATCGCTATTTCAATATACGGCATACTTCACCATACCCAAAGCACCCCATGATGACGAATGGGCGAAGTGGTACAATGCTCCTCGTGGACGATTGATATTAATGCGCCCGGACAACATCCACAACAGTACCACCATGAGAGTGTATCTAAGCATCACCGACCCAAACAAAACAAGCCAGCTAGTCAAATATCTCGACATGACACGCGAAGAGCAAAAGAATGCTTGGAGAGAGGACATGAGCGATATGGGATGGGAGATCACGCGAATCCTAGGTGCCATCGACGAGGCTCCAGATTACTACATGCAAGAAATCGCCCAGGTAAACCCGCCTCAATTCTTCAAGGGCAAGATCGCATTGGTAGGCGACGCCGCGTACTGTCCCTCTCCCATTTCCGGAATGGGCACCAGCTCCGCCATCCTGGGGGCGTATTGTCTGGCCGGCGAACTGAGGGCCTGTCGAGGGAATTGGGCAGAGGGACTGGGGAAATATGAAGAGAGGATGAGGCCGGTGGCGGAAAGCGTACAGAAACTTCCACCTGGGGCTCCTGGGATTCTGAATCCGCAGACGGAATGGGGCATTGGCATTTTGCATGGGATTTTGGGCTTGGTTTCGTGGACTCGGCTGGCGACGTTGATGGGGCGGTGGCTGGGGGGTGATGCGAAGGAGGAGAGTTTGGTTGGGTATGAGTGGGTATGAGTGGAGGGCGGGGTGAGGTTGAGGTGGAGGTGTTGGAATCTCGCTTCTGTTCATTTTAGCATTTAGAACTTTGTTCGGTTCGCTTTCAAAGGATATAATTTCACTTGAACATGGTGTACTATTCGAGTATAATATAAAGACTAAACAATCTATACCCATCCATATATCAAATGCTTCTCCACATACACAGATATCAAACCTATACATTATTTGCTAGCGGCTCAATAGCGACTTTAACATTCCAAGCAATATTTTCTTCCTCTCATTAATTACGAGCACCTTAAACGGGAGACGCCAATAGGACATAGGGATAGAGAGATGAAGATCGACGGATACACGTCCGGAGGGTGGCCATTTAAAGGCGTTTGGTTACAAGCCACATACACCTGGTGAAGCGATGAAATCTTTGAGTTTTGCCTGGTGAAATTCGTAAAATCAAAACAAAAACACCATATCAGTATCCACAATATAGCCCTTTCTTCCTCCCTTCGACCAGGACGACTCAGATCATGTGGGCACGCTAGAAGCAAAAGAACCCATATGTTACAATATTATATTAACTACCCGAACCCATGAGTAACTGCACATCTGTACTGGGTATCCCAACTCATCCTGAAAGCGAATTTCCCATATGCTACACCCATTCCATTCCATTCCATTCCGCTCCGCTCCGAATAAGAAAACTGAAAAAACAAGGCATGTCGTTATACTTCCTGGATAGAGTCATCGTCGCTTTTATGAACGAATAAACCGCGGAAAACCACATCCATGCCCGCTAACCTCGAAGAAATGAGCAAAGCGCAAGTGGAGGAAATAACTCCACAGCAAACGCCAACGCAAAGAAAGTAATACCCATGAACTCTCCTATCCGTGATCATACATCATAACTTCACTCCTTCATATCCAATCAAGTAGCACTAAACCTCTTATTTTTCACTTCCTCGCTTGGGCGCTTCTTCAATGCAATAAACGTCTTGACCCTCCTGAGTCTCGTCATCAAATCCTTATCCTTCGCGTCTCTAATACTCTTGGCATCCTCATCATCTGCAAAATCAGGGCCTAAGCCAGTCCCATCTTCATCACCACCCTCATTTATCGCAGGTGAAATATAGCTCTTCCTCGAACCTTTTTCATTCTTCTCTCGCCCAACCCTCAACCCGTGCTCACTCTTCAATACTCTCAACACAACCTCCCATCCAGCAAGCGCTCTCAATTTTGAACCTTGTATCGCAACGAGCCCGTTTTGTGATACAGGGTCGCGCCAAGGACAGTATTCACGATGTTGGGCAATAGGATCGAGACCGGAAACGATAGCTGGTTCAGTCTCTTCGCCTGTGGCAGAAATAGATTTACTTTTGAACATCCAGAGGCCAAGAATTCGGTAACATGTTTGACAGGAGACGGATTCTAATTGGTGGCCGAGACGATCGTGTTTGTAACCTTGCCAGCCGCAAAGGGACATCATCAAAGCTACTTTGTTGATTTCGCTCGGAAGGCTCGCTTGTCCTGTTTCAGGAGAGGATTTGAGAAAATCTCCAGGAAGGTAAGTCGTTATGAGATTAATATCGAGTGCTTCTGGGGGCGCCATGTTAGAGAGATATGGCAAGTGGTCTGCTCTTTGTTGGAGTTCATCGTAACGTTCGCGAAGAGTCTGTAAAGTAACTGCAGGTTTACTGAGGGGTAGTTTGAATATAACATCTACAACATAGTTAGTGCCAAAACTAGGAAGGTAGGCTAGATTACCCACCATCGCATCCTCTTTGCCTCCATGGACAACTCTCATCATGCGAGGTGATGATTAGTTCAACATATTTGTCCACCAACGCATTTTCTACTGAATTAGTTAGCATTACATCACGAACAGATGTGCGATCGAAACCTTTACCAATATTTTCTGCAATATAAACTTCCTTCTCTTTCCCATCCTCTTCCTTCTTGTTTAATTTGACCAGAATCTCGACATTGCAGAAACAACATCGAACCCTTTCCTTCTTCTGACAAACCCACCCCCTCTTCGCCCATTCCACTTCATTAACTCTGGTTGGCTTTGGCGTCCAATCCGTAAGATTCGAGAAAGACTTCAACCTTCTGAGGAACTCTGTGCGATCATATGGCACCCATTTAGGAGGTTCCGTGGTTGAAACTGGAATTGGAGATAGCTTAGCAACAGGCGACAAGTTCCTACGGGCATTAGTGGGTTCGACGGCTGCGGCAGATGATGTGCGCGAAAGTGAGGATGGTCGGCCCGCAGTTGAGGATGAATATGAGATTCGTGGTTTCTTCATATTGGAATCTATACTGTTGCTCGCATCGGTTTGGGGTTTCTCGGGAGTTTTGTTTACTTCATGTGCTGCTGATAAGGAGGAATCGGATTTTTTGTTTCCCAAACCATTAAGGAGCGCGTTGAACTTTCTTTTGGTTGTATTCATTTTGGCGGCTGAGACAGTGACACTAAGTGACACTCTCCTGATGCCGTAAAATTCACCTTCGCGGGTGATGGAATTAAGTTGAAGCTTCTCTTTTATTGACGAGATACGGCGGCGGCGGTTATTTGATTGGGCGTAGTGATGGCGGCGGCTGAGAAGACGAAAGGTTACCCCCTTGCTTGGTTAACCTTGGTTTCAAGCGAGTCCAGGTCCGTGCCAGCCTTCCCTTCCCTTCCCGCCTTGCCTTGCACTTGCAGTAGCGCTTCGAAGTTCGTCCTCAAAATCGGACAGTACTGCTCTGGTAGTACGTCTTGCCTGCTTGCCGAGCTTGCGGAGACAGACGCATAATACATACAGGACGAGTCCAATACGAGTAGAGGAGTTGACTCATGATCCGCCATCTACTTCATTTCATCCTGTACTGAACCCCACCACGAAAATTGGGATGTATGTACGCGAGTAGCAGCAACAACAACGAAGAGACCATATACCCTTGAACCCCTTGAATGCCCTCAATTCGCTCTACACTTCCCCTACTGCTCGACTAATCAATTCATGTCCAAGATTTCACCCAAACATAAAATCCCATCTGATTCTTTCTTAAGCTTACCGAACAGAATTTTATTTGCGTCTTTCTTGCTTATCATCCTGGCTTTCATTACAAATACAAGTAGACTTTGGCCCCGCATTGCTCTCACATCTCTGCATTTCTCTCCCATCAATACCACATCAACACTCTTCACAGCTTCATCTTCCAAGATGTCTAACTATAGCAAAGAATTGGAGGTGGCCCAGTTAGCCGTTCAGAGAGCAGCTATCTTGACCAAGAAGGTTTTTCATGAAAAATCCAAAGGAACATTATCCAAGGACGACAAATCACCGGTTACGATTGGAGATTTTGGTGCTCAAGCCTTGATCATTCAAGCCATCAAGAAGAATTTCCCCGATGATGAGGTTGTGGGAGAAGAGGAAGCAAGTGATTTGAGAGAGAACTCCAAATTGAGAGATCAAATTTGGGAGTTGGTTGAAGCTTCTAGACTTTCGGATCCAGAAGCCGAGAAGATTTTGGGTGGCCCGATTGAGAACGTGGATGCTATGCTTGATGCTATCGATGCAGGAAACAGTGCTGGTGGAGCTAAAGGAAGAATCTGGGCTTTGGATCCTATTGATGGAACCAAGGGATTCTTAAGAGGTGGGCAATATGCTGTTTGCTTGGCATTGATGGTTGATGGAGATGTCAAAGTCGGTGTTCTTGGATGTCCTAATCTTCCAATTGATGACTCTGCACCATTATCGGCTGATGCTGGTAAGGATGCTTCAGATGATGAAGGAAAGGGTGTTCTTTTCTCGGCTGTCTTGGGACAAGGTGCTACAAGTCGACCACTGGGTACTGGAGCATTAGGAGATGGAAAATCTATTCAAATGAAGCCCGTTACGGATTTAAGTCAAGCTACTTTCTGTGAGAGTGTTGAGGCCGGCCACTCTTCCCATGGCGATCAACATGCTATTGCTACCAAATTGGGTGTCACCAAGGCTAGTGTTCGAATGGATTCTCAAGCCAAATATGGATCAATCGCTCGAGGTGCTGGAGATATTTACCTCAGACTTCCTGTTAGCGCGACGTACCAAGAGAAGATCTGGGATCACGCTGCTGGGGATCTTATTGTGAGAGAGGCAGGTGGACAGGTTACCGATTCCGTTGGACGCAGATTGGACTTCAGCAAGGGAAGAACATTGGCTGAAAACAAGGGTGTTGTCGCAGCCCCTGCGGCCATCCATAGCCATATTTTGGAGGTGGTTAAGGAGGTCTTGGGAGCCAAGAAATAAATTGTACATATATATCCATCACGAATAAAAGTCATGATATTTTTTTCCATTGGTATGCCAACGCTACTGATGTATCCACAAGTGGCGATACTTCTATACAGATAATTTGGATATTTAACCTCTACTTGATCTTTTTGTTCTTCAGCTTAATCTCCTCTCCATTAACAAAGATTCCCTTGCCCTTATACGGTTCCGGTACTCTCCACTTTCTGATCTGCGCCGCAAAAAGCAACACAACTTCCTTTTCTGGACCTTCTAACAATATACGTGTAGGTTGTGGTGTACTTGCTTTCATGAATCTTGGGACGGGTAATTCGATAGGGTGGGAGTATCCTACTTTCAGGACAACAAATTGTTGGCCTTCAAATTCGGGTGTTTTTGTGGTTACATTGGAGGCGGGTTCGACGGTGGCACGGTATCCGACACCGACGAGACGGAGAATGGCACTATGGCCTTCGGAGACGCCGAGGATGTGATTTTGAAGGTACGCGCGAGTGGTTCCTATGGGGGATTTGTTAGAGGCGAGGGGAAATAGACGAATGGAAAGGAGAAAATGCTTACCCCACATCGCTCTTTGGTGCTTCTTCTCTCTATCCTCCACACTGACAATTGCTCTCCGTGTATTCGTATCATAATCTATTCTAACAAATGGCTCGATTGACATAGACATCTTCCCCAGCGGACCCTCAATCTTAACCAACGGCTTCCCCACCACCGCAGAGCCTTTCGCCGGCGGCGGTGGTGGTATGATTGTGAAATTTACTTCTGGGGGAATCGATAATACTGCGCTTCCAATGTGAGAGTTTCGACATGTTGATGAGGAGAAGGATCGTGAGGCAATTGGGAAGGCGGGGAGGAGAAATGAGGGGATTGAGATGGAGGGCGTAGAGTTCAGAGCCTGGCTTAGGCCTTTGGATCGAGCGGTGGACAACATGGCGGGTGGATTGCTGCCGTCTTGGTGTCAGGGTCGCTGTCGATAGAATTTGAGGTTATGGATGAATGTGGTTAGCGTGTATTGAGATTACGCACGTGCTTTCGTGAATTTTGAGCGAGACTGGCGGACATGAGTTTTCAACTTCGAGTCTAAAGGCGTAAATACTCACCAATAGCTAGTATTTATATGACAGGAGATTGTCAAAAGTTCTAACTCCGGTTCTATAAAATGGATAAAATCCTTACCAAAATGAAACATTTGACGTCTGGTACAAATATTTCCATTAATATTCAAAGGTGAAAAGTATCCAGGTAGTTGGGGGTCTTCCGATACATCTCAATGACATATCACTTTAGGAAGGATCAGATACTTCAGATTCACTCTCTTTTCCATATCATACAATTCACTCCTTCAAGATTCGTTCATGATCTGTATCTGCGACGACGAGGACTATCGAGTCGTCCAGTCTAGTTTTCTCGATTTCGTCTGTCCTCACCTGTTTTTCTTGACCTGTTCCTTCTTCAATCTTTCAATATCCTCAAACCTTTTCAAACCTAGTTATTTTTTTTTCTTTCTTGAAGATCTTTATCTATTCTACCTCGGCCATCTATTTCTTATTGAATTTATCTCTAGCGGCCCCGAATCACGACGTGCCAACTACCAGAAAGTTCTTCGATCTACTGTTTCGTCAACTCTACCTTGCTTCTGAGACGCAATTCGGATTGATTGCTGATCCACAACTCAGAAAACTCAAAAGAACTGAGAAATAGAGCGAGTTCCCCAAAATGTTATTTCTCAGAATCCTTCTTTTAGGCACATGGTTAGTATCAGTATCTGCTTTTGGATGGAGGTCTAAAGTTGTCGATGGTTCCACTCCTGAACAGCGACAAAATGATCAAAAACAAAAACAGGACAGTAGATTTGAGCTAGCAAATGCTCGATCTAGAACCAATGAACTTTACTCGAGTGCAATGCTTGAACTTAAGAGACTAGAGGAAGAGCCAATTTGCCATCGCGTGGCTGCGCAGCTTCTGATGAGCAATTGTGAAGGTCTGGAAGATATCAGCCAAAAAGAGTATGATTTTTACAGTGGACGTGTACAGCGACACTATGTGGAAAGTCTCGCCGCAAGCTTGGCAATTTGTGATATGGAACGAAGTAGTATGATTGTTCCTGATGCTTGCGAGTCTTTCCGGCTTCCGGCTTTACTTCATGCTTCCCAGGAGGCGGAGGGAAAATTGCAAGTATCCCAGAATGAAGTTGGAGCTTGCTTGAAGGGATTGGGTAAAGATCCATCCCATTGGTTAAGTTGGACCAGTTATCGAGACAATTGCTTGTTGATATGCCAAGCTGCTCGTTCCGATATTGACAAGGGTATGTCGCCAGTCAGTCTACAAGAGCCTATCTAATTGTTACCAGATCAATCTATTCTTCTACAGAAAAAGCTCGTGGAAATCATGAGCCGGTTTGCAGCGGACCTTGAAAAAGATCTCCATGAGCTCAAGCGAAATATGGCAGATCATGCAAAAGCCGCGAACTCTTACTTCGAAGGGGTTATGACGCAGGCTGAGGTACTCAAGACTAAGATTGAAGGTGCATTCGATATCATTTCAACTGAGGCAGTGGTGAGTTTGTTACCCGGCTATAGTTGCCTCCCCAATATTGACGTGTATGTCTAGGACATTGCGAGCGCTCTTCGGTCAGTTCTTGCTAGTACGGGCGACATTCAACGAGTGATGAAAAATGTTGTAGATACGGTTCTCCAAAGTAATGCAGAGATGGCTGCTGCGCAGGAACAAGCTCTTGTAGCCACAACTGTAACTGCAAAGTCAAGGTTGGAAGACATCAATGCACTGGCAGGAAATGCTGAATCGTCATTTGAGCGGTTGACTTATGCAATTGTGAGTCACTGTCATTTTTGGATAACATAGCTAATTATATGTAGGATCTCTTGATTCCTGTGATCACTTCTATGAGTGACCGACAAGATACATTAGATCAGGTAAGGCCTTTTGATACAAGATGCACAATATAGGACTAACATCTGCAGAGGTTCGAAGCACTTAGTCATGTCGTGGTGAATATGACCACCTTGATCCAGGATCATTCGGAAAGTCTTGAACAAGCCAGCTTTACAGCAACAGGTATTCGAGAGAGTCTTGGAAAAGCCGCCGAGGCCGCAAATTCATGGAATGGAATCATTAGTATGGGCGAACCATTTGTTAATAATGCTATTCGAATATTGTTTCCCCCGGTCACTCTCTTCTTTGGAAGCCATGGTCTCCCACCATCTTTGCTCCGAAATTTTGGTCTTTTCGTTGGTGGTACGTTTTTTGATCGAATCTCCATTCTATAAATGCTAACAGAAATAGGATGGGCAGTCGCAGAAACTACGATACAATTACGCAAAATTGAGCACTGGATTCCCCGAATTCAAAGACCAAGAACATTAACCCAACTGGCACGAGATAAAGTTTTACAAGCAGAAGCACAAAATACCTTTGGCGCTTCTAGTACGACATCACACCATGATCTTGAATCAATCAAGGAAGCCCACACCGAGGAGATGAAGCAATAGATGAAAGGGCTTACAACACTTCGTCGCTTTCGCTCCAAATTAAATGATGGTAGAAAAGGGGCTTCCGGGAAACATTCTTTCCTTCAGATGGCCCTTTTCGGTCATTTCCAACCACGAAATTATTAATTCTACAAGAGGGACCATACAGAACCTCTCAGTCGACGACTTTACGACCTCATGACTATTATGTGGTCAACTACAATATGAATGGGAAGGGTAACAAATATCGCTATTTATCAAACAGGAACTATTTTTGAGGAGCATTGCATTTGCTGGAACAAGATCATATTGCTTGCTACAGGACAGGAGAAACAACGGAGTAAAGAAAGGGGATACATATTGGCATATATATTTTTAGGGTCCAGCAGCTGGTATGACTTTGATATTTGAAGGAATCCCCTGGTAACCACAATAACAACATATGGGAAAATGGGAACACATCTGTAAATAGAAATCATTATTCTGCTGCATCCCTCAGGGGTGAGGAGCTTTCCACACAAGATGGGTGTTCTCCAAAATCGGTGTCGGTGAAGACAAACAAGCTTTGATATGAAGCTTTCCCAACCCCTATTCACTCACTCGAACACCTACTCTGCATACGAGTACTTGGATTTGTAATGCGATAGGATAATCAATGATGATAGATGCAAGCCGATTGTTATGAAGAGGGTTACAGTATATCTAGACAGGTATGGACTTCGTATACACCGGACAATCTGATCTCAAACCATCTGGTTGAGAACCATCGATATAGTTACAGTAGTGACTTTGTACTCGAGTAGTTTACAGACTTAGCAAGTCTACTATACGAGTATATATATTTACAGTAAACTTACTCATATCTATCCTCTTTTTTTAATTATACTCAAGTATTACTAACTTTTCCAATATATATTTGATACGGGTTAATTTCGTGATAAATTATAGATGGGTCCACGGGTGGTTCTCTTGGGAAAAAACGTGGCGGGTCCATGTAATCGGCCGCAGGGGCAAGTCCCCTCTAAAATTTAACTGCTTTCCTTCTAGAAGTCCGCAAGCTCCCTGCCCGTCCCCCCAAATACTCATCGACTTGCATTGATCAGCTCTTATTTTGGCATTGCACATCGTATTCTGATACTGTACTTACTTTCTTTTACGCAAAGGTCGTCTCGAGAAATAGGGCAAAAGGGAAGAGGAAAGAGGGAAGAGGATAGAGGATAGAAGATAGAGGATAGAGGAAACGCTACTAGGTTGAGAGATTCAGGTCAGTTGTTTCTTTTCTGATAGAACCAACCCAATCCCGTACGAGAGGCAGAACCCAACGTCGCGCGCATTTGTTCATTGGGCCACTGGATTCTTCTCGATTGGAGGGCACGATTGCAAGATAGGTGTGGTTCATATTGCAGTGTGATTGAACACGTCGTAAGTCTCGGATCACACTGAGATATCTGGTGTATCTATCCGTTTGACAAATTCAGTGTTTTGCGCTACTCTGTGACATTTTGGATCTTTCCATTGATCAATTTTCTGTTACATGTCGCGCTGGTTGGTGGAGTGCATATGCACATGTGAGGCTAAGAGAAAATCGGGCGGGGGAAACGGGCGTTGGTGAATCATTCGTGGGTATCGCTGACAGATAATTTTTCACAACTATAGACTATAGTCGCCAATATTAGCCATTCGTTATACAATCTATCCCATCCTCGATTGTTGTCAATATGGCGGACGTTGCGAGCCCAGTTATTCCCCAGACGATTTCTAAACCAGAAGAAACATCTACAGACATATTAGAGGATACCCCCGTTACTCCCGTCGAAGCTTCTGCTGAGGGCATGGCAGATGCTGTACCAGAAGAAGGTACTAGGGCAGCATCGGAAGTAGATACTGAGACGGAGAAAGAATCTGTCAAGAGCACCGATGCAGATAAAACCTCAATAGGAGCTACAGGTGGTGCCAAGAAGGAAAATGCAGCTCCCAAAAGAGCTGGCTCATCGGCGGCAGCAAGACGTCCCATTTCAGGCAGCGCAACCAGGCCTACTGCTTCGTCCAGTGTCAAACCAGTAGCTTCATCCGCAACAAAAATTACTGGAGGTCTAAGCAAACCCCCAACACGCCCAGCAACTGCGTCTGTTGTGCGAAAACCTACAAGCGGTGCAACAGGACTTACATCTTCTAGTGTCAGTCATAGAGCTCCCTCCGCGGCTGGATCTCATACAGACGAGAAGAAATCTACCACTGCCGCTCCACGACGGGTTTCTCTGGCACCAAGTAATAATAATACCTCGAAAACTCCTGGAACAGCAGCTGAAGCTAGGGCTCGGCCTGCGTCGATGCACGCTACTACCGCTGCCACTACAACGGCTGCAAGAAAGCCAGTTCCAGCAACGACAGCAACGACAGCGGCTGGCCAGACTAGTCCAAAGGCTGTGAAGACTGCTAGTACAACTGCTACCAAGCCAGCATCCACTTCTAGGTGAGTTTTATTATAGCTTAATCTCAGGTTTATAGGTGCACACAATACTAATGATGTAACCAGCACTGCTGCAACTCGCCCAGCACACTCTTCCAAACCTTCTATTAGCGCCCTTAGCAGTGGAGGTGCAGTTTCAGAAGCCAGAAAACGCCTTAATGCGCTACAGGGTGGCGGATCGGCCCTTGCACCACCAAAGCCATCGCCATTGGCAACTACTCGCTCCATCAGTAGCACATCCGCTGCAACTGCGGCGGCATCCACAAAGGAAGTCGAAGAGTTGAAGACAAAGCTGGTGGAGAGCGAATCCAAGGTTGAAGAATTAAAGAAAGAGATTACTACATCACAGGACAAACTTGTTGAACTTGGCAAAGTAGCTGAAGAAGAATCGAAACGTATCTCAGATGCCGAGGACTCTATTCGCGCGACCCATAGCGAGCTTGTTGAGAAACTAAATGCCGATCATAAGGCCATTTTGGAAGGTTTGCAGGCTCAATTGGTGGAAGCCGAGAAAGCCAAGGCAGCAGCTGAAGAAGCCTCTTTGGCCGCCATTGAAGAGGCGAAAGAAGTCGCATCTTCTAGAGGTGCTGCGGAGCATGCCGAGGCTTTGGAAAAGCTAAAGGTCGAACACAGTGCTGCCTTGGATGCTCTTAACGCAGAATTGGCGGCCGCTAAGGAATTTAATGCTACCGAGCACGCCAACGCTTTAGAAGCTGTCAATGCCGAATTAGCTGCTGCTAAGGAAGCAAATGCTGCCGCTATTGCCGCAGCTACTGAGAAGGAGGCAGAGATTGCAGATTTGAAGGTTCAACTCGAGAAGGCCATCGCAGAATGCACGGCAGCCACCGAGTCCCTGAAGGCTTTGCAGGCCGAGCACGATGAGAGAATCAAGTCATTGGAGTCGGATTTCGAATCTAAAGCTAGCAAGCACGCAGATACTTTAGAGGAGTTGAAGAAGACTTTGGCGGAGGAGCACAACGCTGCTGTAGAGGCATTAAAGTCCGCACACCTGGAAGAACTTGCAAAGGGAACTACCGATGCTTCCTCCACTTACGAAACCCAAATTGCTGAGTTGACCACCAAGCATGAAGAGAACCTATCTGCAATCCAAAAACAACTCGAAGCTCAAGCTGGCGAACATGCAAATGCTTTGGAAGAATTGAAGAAATCTTTGACGGAAGAGCACACTGTTGCCCTCGAGGCCTTGAAGTCCGCCCATTCGGAAGAGCTTGCGAAGGGGAATACCGATGTCTCTTCGGCCTACGAAACCCAGATTGCCGAATTGACTACGAGACATGAAGAGAGCTTGGCTGTCGTTCAAAAACAGCTTGACGAAGTTCTCACGGCTCAAAAGTCTCTGGAAATCGCTCATGCTGAGAAGGTTTATAGCCTGGAGGGAGAGGTTAAAAGTCTCAGAGAAGTCCTCGAACAAGATACCATATCATTAGCAGCATCAGAGAAGCAAATTTCAGAAGCCAAGGCAAATGCTGAGACTGCCGAAAGAGAACTTGCTTCCGCTGAAGAGCAAGTCGCTGAGTTGACCGCAAAACTTGATGGTTTGCAATCCAATGGCACCGAGTCGGAGTCTGCGTTGGTGGCTGTCCAAGCAGAATTGGAAAAATACAAGGGAGAAGTCATTGCACTTCAAAGCGCCTTGGAACACCTTGCTTCTGATGCAAAAGAAAAGGATGAATTAAACAGCAAGATTAAGGAGGAGCTCGAAATAACTGCCGAGTCATTAGACCAGAAGACTAAGGAGATTTCAGAACTTTTGGAGAAACACGCACTTGAAACTTCTTCCCTTAATGAGAAGCACTTGAAAGAACTGGAAACGATTTCCAACAATTATCAAAGAGAAATCGATGCAGTATCAGGAGATTCTGGTATCAGAGATGAATTCAATGCATTGAAGACCAAGCATGAAGAACTCACCAAGGCACACACCGAGATTTTGGCGGCTCATGAGCAGGAACTTGAGAAGGCAAAACAATGCCACGCTGCCGCAATCGTAGATCTTGATAATAATGACAAGGCTCATCAACGTGCATTGGAAGAGTTGAAGACAAATCATGCCAAGGCATTGGATGAAGCACATGACAGAGCTATATCTGCTAGTCATTCCTCCCATTCTTCAGAATTGCAACAACTTGAACAGAGTCATGCTGCTGCCATTGCCGAGTTAAAGTCCGAGTACGAGAAGAGTCATGCAAAGGCATTGGATGACGCACACAGTCAAGCAACATCTGCTGCTCGACAAGCTCACGAGCAGGAACTGGAGAAATTAGTTCTTAGCCACGCTGAAGATATTGCTACATTGAAGGCACAACATGCTGCAGTTCAATCAACTCATGACGAAGCTATTGCTGCTTTGAAAGCAGAACATGAAATTAATCTTGATACTGTCTCATCGGATACTGAGACCCAAAACGCTACTCAAAAGGCTCATGAAGAGGAGTTGGCAAGATTGAGTCATAGCCATGCGGAGGATATTGCCGCATTGAAAGCTCAATATGCTACAGCTCAATCAACGCATGAAGAGGCTATTGCCGCCCTCAAAGCAGAGCACGAAGCTAATCTTGTTGCTGCTTTAGCCAATCTCGACAACCAAAAGGGCACTCAACAAGCACACGAAGAAGAGTTGGAAAGATTGAGTCGTAGTCATGCCGAGGATATTGCCGCATTAAAAGCTCAATATGCTACAGCCCAGTCAACTCATGATGAGGCGATCGCCGCTTTGAAAGCAGAGCACGAAGCTAATCTTATTGCTGCGACAGCCAGCCTTGACAATCAAAAGGGTACTCAACAAGCCCATGAAGAAGAGTTGGAGAAACTGATCCAGAGCCACGCTCAAGACATCGCTTTGTTGAAAGCTCAGCATGCAGATGTTCAATCAACTCATGATGAAGCGATAGCCGTTTTGAAAGCAGAGCACGAAGCTAAGCTTATTGCTGCGTCAGCCAACCTTGATAGCCAAAAGAATGCTCAACAAGCCCATGAAGAGGAGTTGGAGAAACTGATCCAGAGCCACGCTCAAGATATCGCTTTGTTGAAGGCTCGGCATGCAGATGCTCAATCAACTCATGATGAGGCGATCGCCGCTTTGAAAGCAGACCACAAAGCCAGTAATGCATCTGCTTCCTCAATTTTTGAAAGACAAAAGGCCGTTGAGGCTGAGTTGCAAGATGAGATTACTAAATCCAAACAATCTTTACACTCAGCACAAGATGAGTTGGAAGCACTGAAGAAAGATTTGGCTTTGGAGAAGATTGCCAAAGCAAATGCGGAGGCTGAGTTGGAGGCAGCAAGAAATGTGAAGTTAGATTCTTCTGAGCTCGATGCTTTACGTCGAGAATTACAGGCTCTCAAGAACCAACATGAAGCTGATCTTGCATCGGCCCAACAAGAATTAGCGAAGGCTGCCGAGGATCTTACTGCTAGCAAATTGCAACTAGAGACAGCAAAGAAAGAACTTGAGAAAGAGAAAGCTGCCCTAGAACAAAAAGTCAAAACCAGCAAGGATGACTACAAAACAATGCATGAGTCTATGACGGAACTCCTTGAAGAGACTAGCAAAGACTGTGAAGCACTCGATGCCCGTTTGAAGGAAGCTGAAGCTCAACTCAGGGTCAAGGATGCTGAACTTGCTGAGGCAAAGGTATGAATTCAATTTTCCTTGATATCATCTAGTTATAATAGTACTAGGTACTTGAACTAATACCATCTGGTGAAAAACAAAAGACCAAGCTTTCAACTACATCCCCACCAAAAACACCAACATTTGGAGGACTTTTCTCTAGGGGATTCGCCGAAACTGATGGTAAGGATTCCGAGGGGACGGGTGAAAGCACAGATGCGGTGGCGACACCTGAAAGTGAGCATGATAACTCATCAGCGGCGTTAGCTTCGGTTGGCCAGCCCTTTTTCTAGTGCTTCTGTTGCCCTATCCAATTCTCTTTTTCCTTGGTCTCTCTACACATATTCCAGATCATCTTCCTACTCCTATTGACATCTTGCCATTCCCTTCCGTCCTATTTGGATCAAGATCACTTGTACTCGAACTCGTTTGATGAGAAAAGGACCATTCACTAACATGTTTCTTCAATTAATAGTTAGCAAAAGCTAGAGTTACGGTTGAACAATTGGAGAAGATGAATGAGGATTTGAAGAAGGATAATATAAGGTAGTTATTTGCCCCGACCCCCCACTTCCCGAGAGATTTGCTGCTTGCTTTTTAATTGCTATCTAAATTGCTATGAAATTTGCGAAGTGTGGAATCTCGGCTGATATTAGGCCCTGTTTTGCTCACGCATAGGACATTAGAATCAATTTCAGACGTCTCTGGGCAAGCTCGTAATGGATAAATAAGTCTTTGGGTTGTCTTGTCCTTTTTCTCATTCAACAATTTCAAGACTTAACACTTTCGACATTTCTTGCGCATCATGTCCCAAGCCCAACAACACATGTCAACTCAACTTTTCTTCAGCACCTTTCTACTTTTTTTTTTTTTTTTTTTCAAATTTCGTTGATACTTTCCTCCATTTTCCGATTGTTTAATTCGACCTTTTTTTAATGCACCACCTACCTGCATCTTCAGTTCATGGCGGTTTTCGTCCCAACTTTCAATCTTTTCGCTTAAGATGCACCACACACTTGCGCGATACCCTAAACATAAAAATCTTTCTATACCCAACTTCTTTTTCTGCATCGTGCTACATTTCTTGCATCTTGCGTCTCGATGGATGGATGGATGGATCTGGTATCATCTTTCCTCTTCTTGGGTGTTTCGTTTAATAGGGATGAATGAATGGGCTGATAGGTGGATGGTATGGTATGGATGATGAATGGATAGGATGGATTGGAGCAAGGGATTAGAAGGTTGAGGAATTTGTATGTGAGGGGAAGTGAGAATGCAGCGGGAGCTGGAGAGTACATACTATGAGTGAAGTGAGGTTTGGTGTGGACTGAAGGCTGAGTAGTAATGAGCATGAGGATTCACGTTAATTTGAGAAATTGAGAAATATCTTTTTGCTTGTCTGAGTGTTATTTACTAGTGATGAGGTGAAATCGATATGTAAAGGTGAGGTTCAAGGTGCGAGGGCTATGGTTAGTGGTAAGAGTGATAAGTGTTGATGAAGTTCTTGTCTGGCATCTCATTTCTCATTTGTAGTTGAACAGAAAGAGAGTATATCGTACTGTAAGAGTGGGAGAGAGGAGGTTTAGACGTATATTTGTGAAAAGAACTTCATGAGATTTATTTCTATCACATCAAACGCATTTGAAAACCCCATTACTCTACTCGAGGACTAAGCAAGCACTCGAGTAGCATGTCGTATATATGATAAAATACTTGCACTCTACGAGTCGCACTCAAGTAACAAACACTCCTCTAATAACACCCATCGAGTCCGAGTACAGTAGGAAATATATGTTGTACCAAGTGGACACACCCCACTTTTCCCCCTTCACCCCCACCTTCCCATCCCCTCCTGCGTCCAGCGCATGGCACCCGCTCCACCTTCCACACGTATATATCCTCTCTTAGTGCGCGGAATGATATCAAAAACAAGCAATCAAGAGCGTTTGTGGTTTAGTGGTAAAATCCATCGTTGCCAGTTCAGCTTGCTCGTCGGATAAGCTGATCCAACGTCGATGGGCCCCGGGTTCGATTCCCGGCGAACGCATCGTTTTTTTTCTTCTGGTGATTTTTGGGGGGAGGGGGTGTGTGCTGGGCTGGGCTGGGAAGGGAAGGGGATTTGGGGTGCGGTGCGGTGCGGTGCTGTGTTAAAGGGTAGGTAGGACTTTGGGCTCAAGGGATTTTCTTTCTTTTGCATTGGATTACCTGGTGGGTGGATGCTGATGATGGTGCTTGTCTGCAAGTAGATAATAGGGATTTGGATCAGGGTTAGCGAGATGAGATGGGATGATCGGGTTGAGGTTTGGGTTTTGGTTGTTACTTGTAGCTTTATACTTGTAGTTTTATACTTGTAGTCTTCTACTTGTCATCCACCATAAGAGTAGATACGATAGAGAGGAATGAATATCTTTAAATCTGAAATCGTAGTGTGGTTTCTTGTATCGAATGATGTAATACTGCTAGAGTTAGGTATCTGGATGAGTATGGTGAGTATTTGATTTGATTTGATTTGAATGTGGATATGGATGTTATTCGTTTTGAAGTTTTGGTTTTGGTTTTGGCTTTTCGAGGTGGAGGTGGAGGTGGAGATGGAGTTGGAGTTGGAGTTGGAGTTGGAGTTGGAGTTGGAGTTGGAGTTGGAGTTGGAGTTGGAGTTGGAGTTGGAGTTGGAGTTGGAGTGTGTTGTGTTGTGTTGAGTTGGACTTTTACGAGTTGTATTGTTGAGTGGTGTAGTGTAGAGTAGAAATGAGATTTCGAATTTGTATGGGGGTTGATGTTGATTCTTCTTCTTCTTCTTCTTTTCCTCGTTGACGTCTATAAAGAGCTAAGAACCCGAATCTTTTCAATTCGAGAGTCTTTATTTACTACTCTGTTACTCTGTTACTCTGTTACTCTGTTACTCTGTTACTCTATGAATATAGATGAATTAATACGGTGGGGTTTTATATACGGAGGTTGTTTCTTGGTTTTTGTGTGGTTTGGGGTGGATGGGTGGATGGGTGCGTGGTGTGGTGTAGTGTGGTTTCTATATACGAGTAGTATGGTTTCGCTATTTTGGGGTTATGTTTGGAAGAGGCGAGGAGGGGGAAGGGGGAGAGGAATGGGAGAGGAATGGGAGAGGAATGGAAGAGGAATGGGAGAGGAATGGGAGAGGAATGGGAGAGGAATGGGAGGGGAATGGAAATGAAAGAAAAGGAAAGGGAAAAAAAGGGAAAAAGGAAAGGATTAATATTTTACATTGAAAGCGTATAATTGAGTAAAGAGTGCATAATATGTGATGTTAAATTGAATTGAATTGTAAATGGGGGTGTATACGAGTATACTCTATAAGATGTTGAATAAAAGGTATTAAGAAAGAAAGAAAGAATCATTTTAGCTTTCGTTTCAAGTAAAAATATTCATCATGGATTTCATTGTAGTCTCTCTCATCGCTTCTTCTACTGTGGTTAGGGCTAGGGTTATTTTTCTACCAGCTACCATCTGATTCCGACCCTTCGACCCGAATCTCGAATCTCGACTAACTCTCATCTTCCCCTCTCCCTTTCCCTCTCCCTCTCCCTCTCCTTTTCCCTCTCCTTTTCCCTTCCCCCCATCGCATCCCTCGAATCTTTCTTCCCATCCGGATACTTCTCATCCCACCTCCTCTGCTTCTCCCTCGTCTCCTCCCTCCCATCCTGCCACTTATCCACCACCGCATTCATGACCAATCCCCCGGCCGCCGCCCCAAGCAACGTATAGATCTTAGCGCGATCCCCCATATCCTTCCGATCCCGTCCCGTCTGCGCCTCTTGAAGCTTTTCCGTTGCCCATCCCCCCACCAACGCACCAAGTGCCCCTCCCGCGAGTCCCTTGGGTGAATCGGTAAAGAGTCCCTTGACTTCACCCTTGAGTCCGTATCGTTCGGCGCGATCTTTCATGTTTTCCATGTGAGAGTCGTTGGAGCCGTTACCGTGATCAGATCGCGGTCGACGATGGGGATCGCGAGTTACAGGTCTTTGCTCTGAATTGAGAGGATGGGATTGTCGTTGGTCGTGGATGTCGTCGTAGGAACTACGTCTTTGAATGGGTTTTGGTCGACGTGTTCTTTCTCTTTCTCTTTCTCTTTCGTATCGCGCATCTGTATCATAATCTCGTGCAGGGCGGTTCGAATCGGGAAATGGTGCTAGGGAAGAACGAGGAGGGGAATTATATGGGTTTTGGCTAGCCGAGCTTGATTGTGGGGGTGCGCTGTATTTTGGGAGGTATTCTGGACGGATGTGTGGTGGTTGGTGGCTGTAGGGGAGTTGTGAAGGTGAGTGCGAGCGATGGGATTCTTCGTAAGGATATCCGTATCCATACCCATCATATCCAGCACCAGCACCAGCACCAGCACCAGCACCCGCACCACTATGTCGCGGTATATCTCTTACATCTCCACCATTCTCTCCTCTCGAATCCCAATCCTTAACCCTCATATTTCTTTCTCTTTGCCGAGAGGTATAATCCGGTTCGGAATCATAGCCAGCCTCTTCGATTTCCGGATCCTTATATGGTTCTTCTTGTCTCCTCTGCCCTCCCCGGTGACTATCTTCGCCCTGATCCCTGGAGTCTCTCCTGCCTTGATATGAGTCCTGATCCTGATCACGAGAATTTCTCCGTTCTTTTTCCTCCCTGCGTCTTCTCCTACTCGCTTTGAAGGGTTTGTAGGTTTCTGCTCTAAATGCTTTGTCTGGGATTTTGTTGAAGTGTTTGTCGACGAAAACGTCGGTAGCTTGGAGGGCAATGGGTGCATAATCCATTTTGTTAGATTGGGATTTCTCGGGAGTGAATGATGTGGTGGTGTAGTGTGATGTCGTATCGTTCGTAGTGGTGTGTGCTAAGGTTCCGTTCCTGAATCCGGCTGATGCAAGCAGCAAGCAGCAAGGTCGTATTGGCGATTCGTATTGGATGGATGAATTGAAAGGAAGTTGAGGGGGAAGGGGGGTGAAATCGAGTTTAGAGGGGTAGTTGGATGCGGGATGATTCACAGTTGATGTCTTGGTAACTTGGTAGTGAGTATGTTTGGTATCAATCGATGAATATCAAAATAAAATGGTCATCAGTGATATGGATTGCATGTAATAAGATGGAAGGAAAAGCGAAAGGGGATGGATAATCCTTCGTCAATATATCCGACTTCAAACTTCCTTCCAGCTTCTACCGTGTTACAACTTAAGGGTCATAAGGTTCGTTTTCCTCGATATTCACCTTCTGCATGCGTGGCAACGATTCAAGGGTTCTAGTGGAAGTGTAGACGGCGGCCGATAGGCAATTCTTGAATCATCGTGCATATTGACGGGGACGACGACGAGGATGTAACCAATATCCAATATCCAATATCCAAAATCAAGGTGAAGGGAAGATGGAAGAGGGGTGGATTGCGCCTCAGCTACGTCATATGCACGTGACTTTTCCGGTTAACGCAGGAGACCGGCGACCACATCCAAGGACAAGCCTCTAGGTTAGCCGAGAAGTCGGACATGCAGCGTCCATTCAACGGCCCAGATGATCCCGATGGCCCAGAATCCAACACACAATGCGTACAAAGCAAGAGATCAGCAAGATCATAAGACTGCAGTGGAGATTCCCGCACCCCGAAAGAAATACCAGTCCCGTGGGGAGTGCGTGGAAATGGCGGTATGATCACTGGTGGATCGAAGATGTCGAGATAGCCACTGTGCCGTTCTTTCGCTTCACCGTTGTACTCGTACAAAACCAAAGTAGGTACGGTACGCAACTCGATGAGTGTTCAGCACGGAATCCCAGTCGGTTGCTTGCTTACTTATGCTCGTATGAGCATCGAGAATATTGACCGCCGTTGTTGCCGTAATCTAGATTATGCGCCATACAATCTAGACCCGCTCAAATATGTGTTTTCACATCCTACTCGTACATCGAGAAGAGACCATGACTCGATCTATTCGAGTATACGAGTATTGTCTTCATTGAATTATCATTCAGGCTAGAAGATTGTTAATCAGAAAACCTCAATGTCGATACAGAAATCATATTGTACAATGAAATGCTCTCTTAAAGCTTTGATCAACGACATTCAAGATAAAAGTAAACTCAAGAAGTCCATATATCGTATCTTGAAGAGTTTCGTTATTCATGCAAGCTCACCAGGCTCTAGCCGAGAAGAACAAGTACATATCTGACTTATATCTACTCGGGTAGCCATTTTCGCATTTGCTGCGTGGCTGTTGGAAATGAACTTTGGATGGGTTGAGGTCAACGATGGTTCGGAATACAATAGTAAGTTACTTTCAGATTGTTGTCGTTAAGTCTTATGTCAAGAATCTAAGCTGCAATCGAAGCTATTTGAGTTCTATCAACCTCTATCTCTTTACCGATATGGCTCGCTTGTCGGCTTTCAAAAAGGATTGCATTGCAAAGACAACAAGATACATTGTAACTGATTGGCTTCGGTAGATATAGAAGTGTACTCTATAGCCAATACATCTGCGATGTATAGATTTGTCCTTCACTTATTGATACAAGAGATATCTCGTTTAGTACTCGACAAGAAGCCTTCAAAAGACTTTCTAGAAGAGATATATGAATAAGAACTTTCTTTTCCAATGAGGAGTATACGATATGAACCCCAAAGATACTTCAGCATGTAAACAATACTACGCGAGTAGATATCATTCAAGAAGCCCGATCAACTAGATGAGCCTCCATCTAGCGAAGTCTCCAGCTGGACTTTCAGTTTGACTTGAGTATAAAAGAGCGTAGAGCATTACGAATAAGAGAGAGAGAGATATACAATAGCTTATACAATACTACTCTAGTATATTCCTGAGTACGTTATACACGTGACATCAAACTACTGACAAAGAGATCTACTAGGTATACGTAGCCTACCTCGCTCCAACCCGAAAACCATACCTCTCACTTACCCCAAGCTCCTTTCAAATCACTAACTCCACACCTCATCCCAATCTACCCCTACACCACTCTACCCCTCCCAAAATTCACTCCCACACTTAAGCGCGTCTCCCTCATCTTACCTCTGGACAGACATACTCGTGGACAACTCGTGGAGTAGAGAACAAGCAAGCAAACAAACCATCAACCAACCAACCCCACCACGCCGCAGTTATACTACAGTACGTCCTCGTACTACGAAAAGAAAGACAGCCTTCTTCCGAACCCACCATTCATCATTCATCAGGAACCAACAAACAGCAAGCGGCGCAAACATGGGCGAAAAATCCTATTTCGAACAGCAGCGCGAGATTTTACTGGGGGAAATAGCTATTGTATGTTACTTTCTTTCCTTCTTTCTTTCTTTCTCTCTCTCTCTGATCACCCCTTTCATTCAATATATTTCTCAAAACCTGCTCCTCCCTTACCTTGCTTCCTCTCACTTCCTCTCACCTCCTCTCACTACGCCGTCTCATCTCGCCTTAAACTGGCAGGCAGGCACATGCCATGCACGCACATGGATCTTCGTCGAGATGAGATGGCATTGAGGAAACAGGCAAGCAAGCATACACACACATGCACACACACACACACACCAATCAAAAAAGATCGAAAAAGATCCCACTAACTCCAAATCTCTCCCCCCAATACAGAGTTTCGAGCATGTGCTATCAAGCATCAATAAATTGAATCGATCATTAGAGGGCGTAATCGCGGTTTGAATCCCCTGTCCCCTTCTCCTGTCCCCTTCTCCTTTCCTCACCCCCAAACTAACCCCCCCTCCCCCCTCAGGTCGGCAATGAATTCAGCTCCGTCGAAGCCCTCTGGTCACAATTCGAAAATGTAATGGCAAAGGAGAGCCCTGCGACGGTGGCGACGGAAGAGAGTGGACGGGAGGCGGAAGGCGAGGGAGGGGAAAGGGGGGG
>NGKF01000026.1:196960-260276 GCA_002162555.1 Monilinia aucupariae | reverse complement strand
AGGGAGGAGGGAGGAGGGAAGAGGGAAGAGGGAGATACTATAGATAGGTCGCTGATGGGTGAAGGTTTTTCGTGGGTCGCTCGGGATTTGTGAGGATTGCGTACTCTACATGCGCTCGTAATTCGCACCAGAAGTCTTTTGAAGAGTTGGCCAGGGATTGATCCGAGAAAAAAAGAATTTATATTGCTAGGAGATGGGGATAGATGCATAGGTTGGAAATGGGTCACGATCCCATAATTTATGTATGCACTCTATGCACGTCTGTATGTACGGGCGGAGGAACGACAACTAACGCGACACGCTATGAGATAAGATGGGATGATGGGGATTTTTTGATATTTCGATGTTCGATGTTCGATTTCGGTTTCGATTTCGATTTCGGTTTCGCTCACGGCTTGGGAGAGGAGATGTGGTATATTTGCTTGTATCTACAGTATTGAAGAGCTAGCTGGATTAACCCATCACGTATATAGAGAGATAATGAGGCGAAGAGGAGAATTCTTCCAAAGAAGCGGAGAATTAAGCATTCGTTTGGAAATGCTGTGTACTGTACAGTCCAGGCAGGTACTTCTCCTGCTGTACATTAGCATGGCATGGCACGGCAAGGTATGGCTGTACTTGTTCTGTATTGCTTATGGCGGCATAGCTGCATGGCTGCATGGCTGCATGGTTGGCTGGCTGGCTGGTTGCAGAGCTGACAACAAGGGGAAGTCAGAATCTCCTGTCTATCAATGGAAGAATTATCATTAGGCGAAAAAAACCGAGTCTTTCCATCGTTACCCCTTCATTTGGACCTTGGACCACCCACACCACATCTGACACCAGCACACCAGCACACCACCACTCATCACCGCGGCATCATTCCCTCCTCCACTCACCATCCAGAATACCGTACGTGCAATGTCATACATACATACATATATACATACAGAGTACCGTATCTCTCAACCTCCAACCCACATAACGTACCCGGAAAACGAAACCCCTACGAACCTAACTTCACACGATAACAGGATATGGGGCAGGGCATCGATAACACGCGACCCAGCAACCCAATGAGATATCCCTCCCTCACGCACCCTCATGCATCGAAGTGGAAACCCCGCTCGACCTACAAGAAATGCATCGTGTCGTCAAGCTTCTGGTCGAACAGAGCCCAGAGAAATATGTGCGTTAGACTGGTGGACTCTCATGCACCTCAGCAGAACCTTTTTTCCTTGGAATTTCTTCGCCTCGGTGGCCCTTTGCTCCTGTCCCGTTGAATCATCTCCTACCCTCTCTTTCCTCTTTTATTTTTTGATTTTTCGCAATCCCGAAGCATGCGAGGTTGAAATTCGCTATTGGAGAGGGCCTTTTTTTGAGTTTTCTCTCGGAGAGAAGGCTTCGTTGCTGGAAGAATATCTTGACTGACTGACCGCACTCGTGCTTGGTGGTAGATGGGTACGTACGAGTAGTCTATTATTATATTTATGTATCTTTGCGGTACAGTATGTGCGAGTACGAGCACAATACTCCTACCACCATTGAATACAATATCCAACTAGTTATCCATACGTTACCGCAGGCGCGCGGTGTGGCGTCCACGACGTAGTTAGTCTACGCAGGTAGGTCTGACTGACCACATGTACATACATGTACTTCGTACATATGCTGGAGAGGAATTATGGATGAACGAGCATGAAAGAGTAAGGCTACCAAAGCGGCTCCTGTAGGAGATGATATGATGTGATGTGATGTGGTTTATGCAAGAGAGGGGTGTGCAGCACATATGGCATAGCATGCACCGTTTGCACAGTATGCACAATGTCAATAGGTAGACGGAGATCAGTAGTCCGTCTGCTGATTTGCATTACAGCACATACGTATAGAGTACAGTACAGCAGGATACCATATACCAATAGAGTACTCGAGTAGTGCGGAGACCACGCCCTTCATATGCAACCTCTCAAGAAGAAGAAGAAGAAGAAGAAAACACACCTCGCCGTATAAAACGAACATAAGAATATCAGCAGAGAGAGTAAGACCAAACCCGTGAATAGGGTAAAAAGATAAGATAATTAGTACTGCTCGAGTATATAAGTATAAGGATATCTGGGGTTTTGATGGAGTTTCATTCGTCTCCTCGTAAACACCAGCGTCGTGGCTAAACTCTGGAGTGGTGGCTGTGTGTATTTTGCACTGCGCTGTATTGTACTGTACGATGTGGCTGATGGGTGAGTAGAATTGTGTTTCTCGCGTATTGGTAGAGACAGAGAGAGAAAGGAGGGCTTATCGATTCCTATCCTGCCTCTACTCTACTCCAATGCAAAACCGATAGAATGTGATGTCGGAATATGGATCATGTGATCAGGGATCATGTGACCGCAGGTCACGTGACCACCGATGGTCGGACATAGGAGATAGGTAACTAGGATTATGTGATCGAAGGTCACGTGATTATGGGATTGTGCCATTAATGCATCGATACTAATGGAAGGGAAGAATATAAATAGGTTTATTTGTACTATAGTTTTACAATTTTCGAGCTGTTTTTACTATATTGAATTACAAGTATATAAAAAGCAACTCTATTTATATATATATGATCGAAATCCTTTTTTTGAGTTTATAGTTCTTTTAATACTAATTAGTGTAAATTCACAAATTAAAGAACAAGAATTTCGAACTCGAAAGATCAATTTTGAAAAGGCACAAACTTTTTTGTATTAGCAATTACTTTTATATATATAAATATAGGAATTACGATCTATTGATCGATTACATCGTGCATTTGGTAGGTTACTCGATTTCTATGCGTTAATTATAACAATATTATTTATACTTTTAGGATTCAATAATTGAAGCATTACGCTTTCAACGACTTTTACAATATCAATTTGAGCTAAGCAAAATCATACAATTCTTTATTTTATACTTTTTACCCTATATTTTTTTACTTTACACTCCATTACAGTATACTAATATAACAATACTAATACAATATTTTTAACGCATAAACCATTTAGTCTTATTATAACTTTACTCAATATTCAAATTCGAAGATACAAACTTCAATATAATATTTATGCATAATCTACAATTGCATTTCATTTTTGACAATACATTCTAATTCAATATTATCGATTCTATTTGTAGATCAAGATCTATTCGAAACAGCCGATCGTTAACTTTAAAATTTAAAATCGAAAATTATCATTAAAAACCATTCTGTATTTAACTATTCTGCATTTACCCTATTATTCTTTTACACAACAAAATTACCCTTTTATATTTACTTTACTATTTATTTGCATTTTTACATTTTTATATTATAACGTTTATATATCTTCATAAGTACGATATAAACAATATAGAAATGAAAAAGATTTTGTTGAAAAGCATAAATAATATATTTCGCTTATCTTTTTCGAAAGATGGATTTGTACCATTAAAAGAATCAATAGTTTACAACGAAATCGATAATCAATTGTTTGTTGAATGGTAGGAATTTTACAAAAAAAAGATTGTAATCGATAAGTTAATATTTAATAACATTTACGTATTCGTTAAATACAAATATTACTTTTATCAATATTAAACGGATTTGTTAGATAAAAATATATTCGAAGATTACAAAATATTATTTGTAGGATTCTTATTACTTTAATTTGCAAATATCAGCAAAAACCTTTTATATCGATTACGAAAAGAATTAAACAAATGCAAAATATAGATAAATCCAAAAACGAATAACAAAATCAAAATATAAACAATATTATTTGTTGTTTTACAAGCAATTAAGTATTACAAATAAACGAACAATAAAATCGCATATTGTTACAATACCAGTATTCATTTTAAATTACTTTCCGTTCTTTAACGATTTTATAAAATAAAAGCTATAGTTGAAGAAGATATAGATCGTTTATTATCGAAGAAAGCTAAGAAAAAAAAAACAAGAGGATAATGTTTAAAAAAGAGAAAAAAGAAAAAAGATTTATTATTAATTTTGTTTCTTTCAAAACTTTTTAGAATATTCTATTTACCAATACTATTTGCTAATGAATAAACATTATTCCTATTCTCTAGATTATCAATAAAAAAACCAAAAAGCAAAACGGTATACAACAAACTCTTCGATATACCAATCAATGAGAACAAACAATACAATACAAATAATATTCAAAGCCAGTATTATAGAAACAACGATGATAACCCATTTATCGAGATCCAAAGTAACAAAGAATATAAAAATGATCCATTAGAATCAATACCATTTCGATTATCGAATGAAAGCAATATATAAGAAACGGAATAAAGAATAATATTTAGTTTTAACAACTTCGACAACTTCGATTCCTTCGATTCTAATCCCGAATCCAATCGTTTTAGCTCTCCAAAACGTATATCGAAGAAATATACAAAAAAGAAAAGGGTATCACAACCAGAATACAAAAAACAAAAATAAAAGGTTAAAAAAAACAAATCCGATTCAAAATTAGAAGAAAAGCTATGCAAAAAGGATTACAAATAGAAGATAATACAATTGAAGAAAACCTACGATAAAGAAAAGAAATACTCCAATAGAGATAACGCTTTTGATTATAAATATCGCATTTTTATTTACAAATGTTTCAAAAATAGTATACCAGATTTATACTTCAATAAAGCATTTAACTTTATATTAACAAACAATATTAAGGATTTCTATTACGATAATATTAAAATCGAAGAATATAGAACAATAGTGAAACTTTAAAAAATAATAAAACGAAACTTTAAAGAACTTTAATATCGATAATGTATCACTAACTAATAAAAGGCTATTTGATTTTGTTAATATATCAATAAACATTTTAATCTTTCTATATTGGAAAACTTTCAGAATATAATAAAGAATTTAAAAATATTGTTTAAAGATTTACTATTATCATTACAAAATGATAAGTACTTCATTATCAAGATTGTTATTGTTTGCCAAAACATCGAAGTATATCGAAATATATTTCACACCCTTAGCATTGACTTTGCAGCACTTCAAAAAAGTATTTGAGTTATAATCAATATATGGGATAATAAACCTTAATTTTAAGAACAATTTTATATTAATCGTAGATACTATAATTCAAAGAATAACAATCTACTATATAAATCTAATTATTACCCTACAAAAACATTCGCGAAAATACTTTTCAAATTACAACAAAAGGATAAATCGTGTTATATCTATAAGAAAATAGAATATTGATCCGATAGATATACAAAAAAAGAAAAGGAACAAATTTGCCAAAAATATCGAAAAAAGTTCAAAAAATCGAATATCACATTTAATTAAGTATACAAAGCGTTTATCCTTAAAAAAAAAAAAGAATACTTTAATAACCATTATAAAGATATGGATATTAAAGAATGAAATGTATTTCTTTCGGAACGATATTTGGATACGGAATAATATATCGCCGAGGAAAAAGAAGAATATAAGAAAAACATGCAAATTTGGGCTAATTTCCTTGGTTTTATCGATAACGAAAAGATCGCGACAAATCTATTCAACAAATCTGCAACATATGCAATCACAAAGTTGGAGATAGTAAAACAAAAATCATTGCATAGATACAATAATATAAAGTTCCAGGGTATAATAATTAACATAAGCGTTGTATAATGGTTTACGATCGGATATGGTTAATACTAAACATTCAAATTATTTGTCGAAAATATTCTATTCAATAAAGCAATAACAAAAACTACAAAGATTGTTTTCGGAATAGATATAGCAAGTTCTATTGGATCTATTAAAGTCGAATTGCTAATAAAAAACATATAATTTTATATTCTCTACTTCGAAACACCCTTTTTACTTTCAATCACCGATATAAATCGATTTAAAGTATATTTCAACAATATTATCGATACATTTGTATCACCAATAGAAAACTTTCTAATAATCAAAAAATATAAACACTTTATACTATTATAGCATATTGATATTCAACAATTTATTCAAGAATCGATCGATATTGGTGAATACTATTTTACAAAAATAGAACTCCAAAAACTTTATCAAAGATTCGACTATTTTGCGATATACAGATTCTATCGAATATTACAACAAGCAAAGTATAATAACATTCCATAAAAGAATATTGATAAACTAATAAAATTCTATAAATATTATCAAAAATACAGAAAATCATTCAGCAAATTCAAATTCAATTTTCGCGACAATGTTCAATTCAATCAATCCATTATTGTTGATATTATATATATTGATTCGAAATCGATCCTTTATATTATTAACGAAACAATACAATTCCAAGCAATACAATGAATAATCGAAATAATTTCGAAACATATATAGAATAGATTGAAACAATGTTGAATAAATATATACATAGAACCCCCAAATCAAATCGTTTATAATATTAATAGCAACTTTATTAATAAGGAATTTATTAACAATATAGCAACGTTAACTATTACTACAAAGATAATTCCGATCAATTTATTTATTTATTTATTATGTTTAACGTCTATATAAGCTAGCTAGGCTCTTGACCTCCCGAAGGGTACTAAAGACGGGTAATACACTAATGAGTCGTAAACCCAGGAGCTCATCATTTAAGTACATATTATACAACGTTGCTAAATTGAAGCATTAAAGCCGCTTCCTCCCGGCGATCTTTTACAATTTTAATTTTGTTAAACAACCTTTTTTCGCCGTTTAAAAGAGTGTTTTGTATTGAAAAGGTTAATCTTTGTTTATTATACTTAAAAAGAATAAATATCGAGTTGTATAATAATTATATTGGTAAAGAACGCTAAAGGAGCAATTATTACGTTAAATTGCAATCTTTGTATTATCGTATAAAGTATTATACTACGTTTTATAAATTGCGCTTTAGATTAAGTTCCAGGGTAAAATAAAGAATAAAAAAGAGGGGGAAGGGGTAAAGAAAAGGTTGAATAAAGCGTTACATTAAATACTATCCGGGGTACCGCTAAGTTTTCGATTGCAAAACGTAAAATATCGTATTATTGCAACAAAACGTTCGAACTTTTTTGGAAAAACAAAAAGTTGTTGTATATAGTTGTACCTTTCCCAAGCAATCGCTAATAAGCAAATGGGTTTAAACGATTACAAATGAAACCTTTTAGTAAAGATCTTGCAAAAAACGAAGTGTTTAAAGGTTTTAGTTTTATTGTATAAACAATGGGTCTTTGCGTTTTCGTATTTGAAATGTTTATAATAAGCTTTAAAGTTGCTATATCTAAATCGTAACGTTAATAGTTTATACAATATTGATTTAATAAGTCTAAGCTTTATAAACTTTTTAAATACATAGTTTAATTGCTATTTGCAATATCCTTTCGTTAGCGTAAACTTGTTTTTGCTTTATTAATCGTTCGTTGCATTGCGGATTAGGCTTTATGCTATTAAGTTTATCTTATTGATCATTAGTTACGCGATAGGCTTTGGGTTTACTATATCACTTTTCGCATTCACATTTGCTAGTTTATCCGCCGATTCGTTGCTAGTAATCCTTTAATGCTCAAAAAACTATTGTATTTTAACCGCATATTGATCAATAAATTTATAGCTTTTTAGAAACGCTTATTATAAAATATCCGAAGCATTTGCGCATTTACATTATATTACTAAAATGCTATCGATACAAAGCCATTTTTATATATCCATAGTGACTAACAATATTAACGCTTTTTGTAGCTTTTTCAAAACGCTTATTACTTTTGCGTTAAAGATATATAAAAGTGTATTAATCGCATTTTTATCAATAGTAACGAAATCTTATCTTTGATAGATCATATAATTGTAATCTATATGCTTATTTACGTTATTATACGATTCGAACCTATCGAAGAAAATGGTAATCGCATTAGGGGGTAGAGCGTTTTATCAATCAATAAAGCTTTTCGCTATTATTTCTTTGTTTATTCCCTTTATAAAGTTTGTTCTACATCCGAGGGTATAATACAAAAGGGAGAAGATTAAACAAAGCGCTTTTGAAAGTAGCCGGTCCGTTATCCGTAACCTTATATTGCGTTGTGTATAATGCTTTAGTGCAATTAAGCGTATAGTAAGCAAATGGCGTATATCCAGCCTTTTAAATCGAAAAGCTATATTAATACAAATATGTTTTAAAGCTATTTTGCAAAGCAAAAAACCTGTATCGCATAAATTAGTTATTATAGGTATAGTCCTTTAAATTAACAATACGCTTTTTGTTGCTATATTAATTATTTTGTTCATTTTCGTTATATATAACCCTATACAGGTATTTATTGTAATACTTTATAAATAATCGCTGTCTATGCTCAATCTTGTTTATCCCGGGTATTATATCTTTGCTTTATATAGTAACGAAAGCAGAACGTATATAATTATAACTTTTTGTAAAAATGTTGTAAAAGGCCTGTATTGCATATTAGCAAAGTATTTGATATATAACACTACTTTCCGTACCTTTTTTATTTGTTCCGCAATATACCTTTTAAACATAAATTTGCGATTAAGCTATACTCTTAACCATTTCAACGCCAATTGCTTTATATTGTTCGATGCGTTTATTGTAGGCTGTATGGTTAATATAGGGAAAATAACAATTTCTGGGGCGCATATATAACGTTTACAAGTGAAATATATTATCTTCAATTTTTCTAGCGCAAAAGCGATTTTATTAGTTTATTTCTATATTTCGATTTTTTGTATATTTTGTGCAATCGCTATAGTATTCTTTTCCAATATATTGTTTACTTTATAAAGCGTAATATTGTTTATATACCTAAAACAAAGAACTTGATTTTGATTTAGAAATTCTGTTAAATAAAGCATATAAAGCATTAGGAATAGAGGTGAGCTTTAAAAGGTACTATATTATACCCGCGATTTATTTGTATATATATTCTTTAGTCTAATCATTACTTTGCAATCTTGTAAAAACAATCGAACCATTTTCAAAAGAGTTATAAACCAACTTTGATCCTGCATCCTTTTTAATAGCCGTTGAGGTAATAGCGCATCGAATATGTTTTAAACATTCATTATAATCAACGTAACCTTTCGTTTTTTGGTAAAAGTGTATTCCACATTGTATACAAATATTGTAACTAGATCCATAACCGATCGTTTAAGCAATGCTCTGCAATGTTAAAGGCTCAACGTATTGTGCATTAACAATATCTACATTACCTGTTTTATAATGGTTCGTTTCAAACTTTTGTTTATATAGAATAATAGAACTATCGGACACTAAAAGCGTACAGAGCTTTTATCTTTTTTGCCGATTTTGAATAATATTATTATTTCGATTAATCGCCAAACTTTGAGAAAATAATTTCTTTTGAAATAGTATTCGAAAAAATCGCATAAATATTCTTTAATATTATTCCAATAAGTTTTCAAAAGTTTAATTATAATCCCGTTAGTTTTTAACAAAATATTTAAAACCCCGATAATATTTCGTTTTATTTCTTTAAGGAATACAATAATATTCCAAAGAAGAGTAGAGATATAACTTTCTAATATTGAATCCGTTTCTAAATCGTTAATGCTATTATATCTATGCAATACTTTGTTCAATAAAGTTTATACTTTCTTCTTTGTACTTTTAATCGATTGGTCGTCAATTATAAGCGGCGGAGCTTTAAAAAAGAAAACCGTTTTATGTTAATCTATTACTTTATACAGATTTGCATTATTCAATACATTATTAATTACTCTTTTCCAATATTTTCTTTTTGCTTTGTACATTGCAATAAATATTCGTTTCCTATTCTTAAAAGTTTTGTTAAAGCGTTTATATAAATTGTATACTATTGCACTTTTGTTGATCCATCAAAGTATTGATTGTACTCGATTGTTTGCCAATTGCTTTACAATTTGTATTAATCGTTAAAATAGATTAATAAACCACTTCGCAATTGTTTTCAATTCGATATTTATAACGATACTTTCGATTTTCGATAATTAATATACTTCGCTTTTTATCAGATTAACAAACGTATATAAACTGTTTTCGATAACCTTATATCCAATGCGTTTACTAAATACTATACTTCGTCCTGAAATAGTAATGATTTATATATAATAGTCCAATCCGCAATCTATATCCCGACATATTATCGTTTTTGCAAAAAGTATATTAGAGAAAATAAAATCAATTATATACTTTGTGTAATGGGTAAATATATTTATTTTACCAATGAAGTTTATACTAGTATCTTATAATCAATTAATAAACAAAGTTTTTTAAATAACCAATAATACTTTTGGTTTATAGATATTATATTTTGTATTAAAGTTCTCTTTAATTAATATACAAAGCATCAAAATGATACTCGTTGTGTAATATATTATTACTATAGTATTAAACTCGCGGTAGATATTAATTATATAGTAATTGTTTACTTCAAACTATACTATATCTCTATAATATTCTCTATATTGTTATTGCATTTGTATCGCAACCCTTCGCTATATATATAATATAATCCTTAGTCGTTTAGCTTTTCTTTTAGTTGTCTCCTTCAATTCCTACAAATTGTAAAGAGTATAGTATTTGTATACCGGGTGATTCTATATTTTAATGTTTAATAAACTTTAAAGTTCTTAAATACAAACTATATCCGCTTTGTTTTTATAAACGAGTTAAAGCAGAATATTATATACCTTCGCTTTCTTTTCTATATTCGCCCATACTATTATTATATATAGGGTTGAACTATCCTCGCGGTTTTCGCCGTTATACCAATTCGGGCTTTTACTCATTAAAAGGATCGATGGTTTTAATCAATTATATGATTATCGCAATATCGTTATCGTTAGTATTTATCGCATTTTTAATACAAGTTTTGTATACGCTATTTTGTAATAAAAACTTTAAGTTTATTTGATCCGAAGTTGCTTTAAAGCGTTTCAATACTTTATTTTGCAATATTGTTGTATTTGTTGTATATTTAACGTTGTTATTTGTTTCCTTCGAAATTGTTAATATTTGAATTTCGATGCGGGTAAACGTTGAGGTCCGAACGGCGTTTAATTGTATAAAGCTTTGTATACTTTGAAACGCTTAAAAATTTTGAGTTTTTGTTTGAAACGTATATATTGTTTGTACAATGCTTGTAGTTATCCTTAAAGCGCACGTTTTTTAAATCGTTCGATTGTTTCTATGGATTAGTTTCCATTTAAGCTTTAATCAAATTGCATTGTAGTTTATTTTCGGTTATATTACAAAATGTTAAAAAGCAACCTTTGTATTCTACTGGAAACGGACCGTAATATTCATTACACTTTGCAAACGTTGAGCATAGTTTGTGCATTAATCCTTGATATTTAGCTTTTGCGATATTACAATTGTTGTATTGTATAGGTTTTGTATAATAATAAATATTGCAATAAGTTTGATAGTTTTGTTTGTAAAGCTTCATTTAGTTGCGGGGGGGTAAAAGAATGAAAAAGGGGGTAATTCCAAATAAACGAAAAGGAACGATTGGGATAGTAAAATTAACTATTCAAGTGTTTTTTGCGTTGTTTTCGAAGCTTTTGAAGCATCTTACTGAGGTGATATTGGTTTGGATCTAAGCTTCTTTTTTTATTATCTTTTTGATGATTTTTACTTGTTTATCGATTGCATTGAATAAAATGTTTAATACCAAACGTATATGATGGTTATACTATATCTTTGGAAAATCGAAGTGTATAGCTTTAATGATTTCGCAGATCTTTAATTTGTAAATATTCTTTATTAAAGCGTTCTTTATCTCTAAGGATTTAGGGTATAATACTTAGCCCGATTTGTATTTTATTATCTCCGGGATGTTTCCGTTTTTGATACTTGGGATAGCTTTAATTAGGTTTTTTTGGATTAGAAAAGAGTTATTATGATATAGATTTGCAAAAAGGGCGTATTTAGCAAAAATGCGTTTATTTATTTTTGTTGTTTTAGCAATGTTTTTCTTTGTAAAGTTTACTTTAAAGGCTTTGCTTTGAAAAGCGGTCGATAGTCTACTACCTTTGAAAGTCTTTACAATTCCCGCCCATATTATAAACGTTTCGGTTGTTGTTATACCTTTTTGTATTTTAAGGATTTTTGGGCTTATAATTGTACTTGTTACAAAAGTATTTGCAATGTATATTAGGATTGCTTTTTGGATCGATATAATAGTATGCATTTTTTCTTTAATAAAGGTTTTAACAATCCTTTCTAAAAAGTTAACGAATGCAATTGTATATTTACAACGGATTGTTGTTTATTATTCGGCTTTTTATAAAAGTTTGTTGATCCTTTGAAAAGCTATTAATCGTTAAAGCCCCTTAAGTACAATAAAGAAAGGCGATGTATTTCTAGGTTTCTCTTTAGTTCGATTTTGGAAAGAGATAAGCGAGAAAGGGTTTCGTTGCCGCATATAATCGTTGTCGACCACCCGCGATCCCCTTGCCGATATAGTGAAGCCTGTTTCCGCTATAATAGCTTGAAAGGGCGCTTTGTGTCTCTTTTGTACGTGTATCTTATATTATGCGGCGCTGTATCGTAATATATCGTCGTCGTTTTTTGATTATTGAAATGGACTTGTCTAAAGGTTGATAATTCCGATCAAAGCATATTGGTTAGTTGAAATGGTTAAACGATACCATTTAATACTCCAATAAATTTACAATATTATATATGCAAAAATATAAAGATTTGGTTTTACAAAGAATATGAGATTACAAATGATTGTAAAAGCAATTAACGATATTACAGAACCCGACGAACTAGTATCTATACTCTTAATGTTCGGTATATATCTAAGAATAATCGATTTTGATTTAGCATTTATTGTTATATAACGATTATTAGTATTTAAGAAAGTAATAACGGAAATTACAAAGATATATGCTTAACAACAAGTTTCCGAAACTTTGAAAGCACGAAATAAACCAAATACTACCTCGATATATAATCTTTTATTAAACTCCGATATATTAGTATAAAGAGAAAGCTATTATAGTATTAATAAATGAATTGGATTGTATAAACTCATTTCGATTGAAAACGAAATATATACGATTAAGATACCAAATAGATTTAAACAATTCAGATCCATAATAATTAAACCATTCTATTGTATAGAACTATAAGTAATAATTCCATTAATGAAACAAACCCGGAGTATTATTAATACAATACCATTTTCAATATCGAAAAACTATATTATAAATAAATTATTCCTTTCAACATATAATTCAACTTCTTTTATCGAATTACGACAAAAAGAAATTAATGAATTAATAGAGAATAATGTATTCGAATTAGTTCGCTTTAATTCCATTTTATCCGGAACAAAAGTTTTCAATTCCAAATTCGTTAATAAAATGAAAAATGAAAATATTAATTAAATTTTCCACAAATTACGATTGGTTATTTAAGCTTTCAAAAACCAAAACAAGAATATAATACTAATCCAATTATTTACTATTTAACGAATTAATTAACGAATTATTTTTAATATTATAGCCATTCTTTATGTTTAGAACAAGAATATCAAAATATTTATCCGGGATATTATATAAGCATATATACAATCAATTTCGGATTTGGTTTGTAAATTCTATATTCGATCATTAGCCGAATTAAACGTACCAAAAGGATTCCTATTTCGAGTAATACGATCCCTTTATAACGTTCCGGAAACCGGAAATCATTGGTTTAATACTTACTATAAATATTATACTAATGCCCTTGGAATAATCCAATCAATATACGACCCGTGCTTATTATATACAATAGTAAAGGATTCAACATTCGCTATTATTGGATTTCAAACGAATGATATATTTATCGTTTACAATAAATAATTCGCTATTCAGGAACAAAATCAACTTCAAAAAGCAAGATTTATAGTCAAGAATAAAGAGGAACTTATTATTAATAGCCCATTCAAATTCAATGGCGGCACGATTATATTCAATAAAAACGGAAGTATTTATTTCAATCAAAAAAAACAATGTTAGAATCTTCAATTGGTTTAAATTTAGCCAAAGGATATACCCGGAACACAAAGGAAATTCAAAAAAGCCATCGCTTCGAAGAATCAATATATTGCATAATGTGTACAAAAAGTATATATTGCCATTATAAATCAACCTGAAGCATTTTTCGATTTATTTTTTGTTGCTTAAATAATTAATTTGAATAAAGATAACGCAGATTTTCTTAATAAACATATTCAATAGCAAATAAACAATAAAACAAAAGATTTGAAATATATAGTATTAGATTTGAATTCGTTGAAGTTAATGGTATTTATCGATATGTTCTTTGCTAATAATAAAAATCTCTCTTTATAGATCGGATACATCATTATACTAATGAACAAATATAACAAAGCAAACCTAATTTATTAATCTTCAATCAAATACAAAAGAATTACAAAAAGTGTATTGGCATCGAAATTATATACAATATCATTAAAGTTCAACGTTAATATTACAATCAAAAGCATTATTAATAAGATTTTCATTAATCAAAAGATTTCATTCACAATTTACACGAATTCCAAATTACTTTATTAATGCTTTACGAAACTTGAAATAATATAGAAAAAGAGATTGATAATCAATATAATAGCATTTCGACAATTATATAAACGTAAAAAGATTATAGAGATTAAATAAATTAACAAAGAATCAAATCTAGCAAATGTTATAACTAAATCAAAAGTGTATCAAACTTTGAAGGATTTTGTCGATAACAATATAATCAATATTAAAATAACGAAATAAATGGAAAAAGGAATAGGGAAAAAGAAGATTTCTATATAAAAAAAAAATGATTTTTAAAAAGTTATTTGATTTGTTTCTTTTGAAAGTTATTACCACGAATATAATCCAATCACTCTTTTAGAGAGTTGCCAATATCGAAATATAGATTATGTGATCAAGGATTATATAACCACAAGTTATGTAACCATCGATGGTTGGATATAGAAGATAAATAACTGGAATTATATAACCGAAAATTATATAATTATGGAACCATGCCATTAATGCATCGGTACTAATGGAAAAAAGGAATATAAATAGATTTACTTATACCATAATCTTACAATCTTCGAATTGTTTTTATTATACTGAATTACAAATACATGAAAAGCAACTTTATTCATGTACACATGACCGAAGTCCTTCCTTTGAGTTCATAGTTCTTCCAACATGTGAGCGTTAGAAAGTTGGAAAGTTGGAATCGTTGCTTTCTCACGACTCGATGGACTCTACTTGGGTCGGTTTTGTTTTTTCGTTGGAAATTCAAAAGAGGGGTTTTATTTGCTTTTTGCTGATTTGGTTGCATATGCTTCTTAGTGGTCTGGCGAGTCTAATGTCTACTAGTGATGATGTTTGATATTCCGGATTTGGGAACGAGGCACAGGCACAAGCACAAGCACATGAAGATGGCTCTATCGTTTCGGTCGTAGATGATATGGTTATTTGGGGAATCGGTGCCTTTTTCGGTTGATGATTTTCTTGTTATCGTTTTCAAGAGGGAAGAGATCTCTCTCTCTCTCGTCTAAGAACTCCACGATGAACATAAGCTGACTGGTAGGAATCAATCTCCTTGCATTTGACGAACGTCTTTACTCGTCAAAGCTTTCAGAAATCCGTCGGAATGTACGAGTATATCATGTGGCTTCTACAGCCAGTCGCGGGGAGCTCGGCATGATCAAACAGCTTCGTTCAGCAGTTCGTAGCTTGAGATTCTACCATTCGAGCGATAATCGTAATCTGAATATAGACCTTATTATGGACCTCATCTTGCTCAAACCTATTCCAATGGAATCATAAGGCGAGATTACATTGCGAGTATGCAGTGCATAGCCGCAACAGGGTGGAAATGTAGCATACAGCTTCTCTTGTGCGGTGCATCGGTTAGTGAAGGGATCAGAGGAGATGTTGATTTAAACTACTGCTATAATGAAAGAAGGTAGAAGTCGAGATGTAGCTGGGCATCAGAAACGGAAGAAGGTAACTGCGAGTATACGAGTAATAGAACCATGTTCTACTCGAGTAGATGTTCTAATATAAATCTTTGTTCTAAAAGAGAAAGAGAAGGGACACAATAGGTCTGAGGCATATATCAAATTTATGGAAAAGAATAAGTTTCGTTCACAGCGAAAATGGGTGTTAAGATGTCGTTAAGATCACGCTTGCTTTATGGTGTAACTAGTAGTAAAACGCGTCACTCTAACCACTTTGATTGCTATCAACTACACAAAGAAAGCAGTTCGCTTTTACCCAGGCTGTTTTCCTTCTTCCGGCATCATCTCTCTCGCTTGTTTGATCAGCTCCGAGTCACTGCGCGTATCTTTGATCAAACCCACTTGACTAGGAACTCGGGTTCGGCTAATATATCTGTATGCTGTGGGGTGATCCAGAAGCTCAACTCTATCTATAACATAGAGTTCCTTTCTGCAAAGGTCAAGGGCAGGAGAGCACAGTTGTGTGATTGGTGATATAGCAAGGGTTGCGTATACATAACTAGGATTAGAGTCAAGATTAGAGTCAAGCAGGGCATAGTGGTTTAGCGGTAACAATGTTGGTCACCCTTTCGAGCTATATGTATTCCTAGCACCCAAAAACAGCCTCGCGGATTCGATGCAGAGACAGTGACGTTTCCAACCCATAAGCGATACCTTGCCACGCAGATCCTTTGCCCATCATACCATGGCCATCTTGGTTCCTAAACACATACTACAGTTGTATGCAAAACCCCTCAAGTATAATTTGACCATTGCTCCGAGCAGAGCAGCAACATGCTTCCATGACTTTTCTACTCCACAGAGGATAATCTTGGCTTGGAGATTGATTTTGATCTGGGCGGTGATCCTGTGGACAAGGGGTTTCTGCGGGGACCTCGCAGTTTTCATCCTTGCTTGGTACTTTGGGAGGCGGAAGCGAGTGCTTGAAGAACATGTCATTGAAGCTATCGAAGAGGCTGTTGAGAAATTAAATCCACTCCTCGCTTTCAAAAGTGTCGAGGTCGAAACGAGAATCCTCGCTCCTGTCCTGGCTGGCAACCATTCTCTTGAGACTTCTGAATGAGTCGGCCTCAAAAGTAGCATAAGTGGTATGCGATCTTTCCCATCGAGGTATCCGAGGACTGGGGGAAATCGAAATTTGGTGCGAATTCGAATATATCGACCTTTTGGGAGTCTTGGGATGAGGTGCCTGGTACGGAACTGCTACCCACAGCCTCATTGAGGAGTTGGGGGCCGGGTTCTGGTACGAGTTTAATATACGAGTAACGGTATGTATAACCAGCTCGGAGACTAGATTTGGGGCGTCGTGACGACCTGGCGCTAAACTCAAAATCTGGTGAATCTTATATTCTGGTGGTTCGTTATTTTGAGAGGATCATTAGACGAAGGGGCCCGAAGGAGCTCGTGATAAACGAATGTCATTTTGACTTTGGGAGAATTAAAGAATCTGATATGATATATGGTTGTGCAGGAGAAGAATTTTGTATGGCGATGGGATTTTTCGCTGGCTATATATTGCATCTATCAAACATCAAGTTTGAAGGAACCTTTTCGTTGGTTCTAAAATTTGTAGCATGTTCGCTAAGCGATTTATCCCGCTCAGTCATAAATCCATTCCAACCTACTCGAGTGACGACGACTCGAATGTATTGTATTGATCAGGAATTGTTAACTAAAAAATGAAGTTAAATCTTGTGAAAACTCGGTTTGTGTTTAATAAATCAAGAATTTAGTATTTCATCTGGTTATGGAATGAAGTAGAAGTGATGAAATCATTGATTAGAGGGGTGTGAGTTGCTATTATGATGGCTGGCATTAAGACTTTTCATATTACTCGTATAATAATACATATAAATTATAGCATTACTTACAGCTACACGTATTATCAAAGTGAAATATGTGGAAAATACAACGTATTCTATTCTTATAAATAGATGAGATTACAATGATGAAGGTATAAACAAAGAAAGCTAATGTCTACCGTGTAAATGAAACGATATTTTCCAGTCCTCAAAGTCACGAATTATTCCTGCAAGTTACAAGGGATGAATCTTATACTGATTGAACAACAACTCATCTTGTATTGCGCATTCATAGATCTTGTATTTAGTTTGCATTTTATGATTTCTCTTATTGTAATGATATACGAGTAGATGTTCAGTAAGAGTGTCTTTTGAGAAGCAATTCGTCTGCCTTATATAATGATGAATGGTTTGAATGTTGCAATCAATTTGACATAGAGTGCACGAGAGCTTATTTTTTGCGCTCATCGATCAGAGACAGCTCTCGTTCCCCAGGTTCCCCTGTTAAATTTCCATGGGTTGGCGCATTCAATCCCAAGGAAAGTTATCGTTGAAGCCAATAAGTAGACCGTCGCACTCGTGCAGGTATAGTTATAAAATAATCAGATATTGGAACTAGGTTATGAAGTAACATGAATAGTTATACTGGATCAACCAAGACAGGGCGCATCAATAACGCGATGGAGGTGTAAAGTCACGCAAGTTTCATTGCTCAAATGCTATTTAATACATGTGAACAAAAGATCCCCCTATGATATCGATCCTTCAATATCCAGGCCCAAGTTCCTATTCTCAAAACCTGGTTCTAGCAAGCATCTTCCTATTGGCTTTGTCTCCAATCAATGATGCAGTCTCTGGTTGCCAACCCCAATCCTTGAGCGGCAACTCAAGTACCGCCTTGTTAGGCTCATCACAGTAGCTCAACTCCCGCACACACTCCTCTTGTCTTCTCAAGCAAACTTCGGAGTCAAGTAGCTTTTCCATCTCCTGCATGAGCTTAGAGTTTTCTAAGTTGTATGCGATCTCTTGCCACGCCTCTCCTCTGTACGAGTAACCACAAGCCGCTATATTTGCTGTGCAACCCTCCAGGCTGCAGCTATAATACCGGAGAGAGAGTTCGATCATTGCCCCTAAGAGACTACCGAACTGATATTTAGCATTGGCTCTATAGATTTTGATCCTGGGAGATTTAGCATCATCAATCTCAGGGATGTCGGGTGACTGTCTGATGAGGGTACGCAGCTTCATAAGTCTGTGAGGTTTGGGATCTTTGTAATCGACGAAGACCCCTGGTGGCCTTATGGGGGACAGGCTGCTATACTCTAGAAGGATTTCTACTTTCGGGAGAAGATCCATGAAGAAAACTTCGTTGAAGACATCAAAAAGTTTTGTTAGGGTTTCAAGGGATGTAGTGCCGGCGGCATCGCGATCTTGTAAAAACTCTGAGTGCGTATCATCTTTATTACGGAGAGATGAGATTGCCTAAAGTCGAAGTGCATATCCCGAATCAGGGTCGTTGACAGTCCTTTTGTGGATCGTGGCTAGATCTCTAGGAGCGTACTTGGGAAATGTGCCAAAGATAGCCTTTCCCATTTTATCATTTTTACCAAGCTTGGTATGTTTGCAAGGCATTTTGACTTTCCGAAGTGCTCAAGCAAATACAGTCTGCTGTCTAAGAACGTGCTGTGTCGTACTGTGTTTGGCTTCGATTTGTTGCGCTTTGCTGCGTAGATCGAACATCGAAGGATAATGCTTTATTGCTGTTGAATTTTGCAAGATTTGAAGAGAGGAACAAACTTTAAGCAGTTGATTAGGAACCATTATTACTCGAATAATGACTCGAATTTGCTACCTTGACCCTTATGAAATTCAACGGGAACTACGAGTAAAGTCATAGATCTCGTGATATTGGACTGAGGCATTGAGATTGATTCTCGCCCATCACATGCAATTTGTAAGAGATGCTTAACATGATATTATGATTTCCCTACATAATGGCTTAGTCGTATGACCCCTTAACGTCGCTAACCGAGTGAATTGCTCGAGTAGTTGACATTTAATCCATGCAAAAGCTCAAGCTGCCTTCTTTCAACACTTCAATTTACAGATGATTTAGTAGCTTTTCATCTTTGAACCTATCAAAGAATGGATAAATAAAGAACTCAATTTGTAGTAGTAATCATAAGCTTCAACTTAACCAAAAACCGTTTACAAATATTAATTCTTATACATACGAGTACTCATATGCGAGTATACATAACGACTCTTATATTTTACTCTCGATTTCATAACTTCATATTAATACACTATAATGAACGGTCTTTTCTCTTTCTGCGACCATAAACTTACAACTATATAAATAATACACAACCCGTATAGAAATCTGATTTACGAGATTTCCATTCTTCTTTAATGGATTTCCAGGATTGAGAACTCAGAACTCAGCATTATCTTCAATTCAGCCTTGTAAAGCTTGCATCTTCAAATCCAACGACGTATTTGATATTTTGTTTGATGGCGTTGATACAAGCATCTAGATCTGATATTAGCTTCGAGGTTGAAGAAAGAGTATGTGATAGATGCCTGGGTGGTGACTGAGAGGAAGCAAATTTTAACGAGACGATTTCTTGGTATTAGGGCTCGGATCCAGATGTTATTTTGTGGATTTGAAGGGCTAGCTGAAAGGATGGATGGATGGGAATTGGCGATGAGGGAATATCTATGGGGGTAATGATTGGAATTGATGAAGACTAATAGAGTAAGAATAAAACGTTTGATGAAAAATGTATGGGATTGAGCGAAAATACCAATCAATCAACCTTCTATAAACGCAGAGTGATTAATTAGTTAATTATAAATCAGTTTTTAAATCTTCATTTATTGATTAATCACTCAACTTACTCTATACTTATTGCTATTAATCAGCGCTATTAATCAATTGATTAATCAACAATTACGAATAACGAATCTATGTTTGTTAAAATCGTTATAAGCCACTAGCGGACTTATTTGTACTCGTACTTGCAAAGTTTGTTGTCAACTACTCGTATACAAGTAGAGTACTCGAGTAGATACTGGCAATTGAAGATGCTTATCAATGATTATCAAATGATGTCTTCTACTATGAATATGCAACCTTAACTCCACTAAAGCATTACACTAGCATCATCGTCGTCTCAATAGAGCTGGACAAATCATGAGCTTAAGAAAATAAGCAAACATCTAGTGATCTCGTGACGAACAAGCTCAAATACATTTTCGATTACTCGAGTAGATGTAGCGTATACCATTAGATGCACGATATACCGATCATTTGATTCATTGAATGTCAAATAGAGGGTTATGGGAACATAAATATGCATTTCTCATAAAGATAGATATATGATGTTTACTCGAGTAGAGCGAACCTCAAACGGTTTTGATATCGAGCCTTGGAAATGCTTAGATGGCCCTCAACTTGGCGACGAGCCACTATAGTGGCGGCATAAGCCTTCTTCAATAGGCAACTGGGTAGGCTACGGACTAGTTACCTAGGAACTTAGGATGGATAGCCTAGCATATATACCTAGCACTTAGGAAGTGGCAAGTGCGGGGTAGGTCAAGTTCGAAAGCAAGACTATCCGGAAAGCAGTATCCCTCTAGGAATAAGAAACTGGCGATCGATGTCTTGTTGACTTCCTAGGATACATCTTGACGTGCCCTCGACGAGACGCTATATCATTATGATCTTCTGACTCGTGTTTCTGCACCTCTTGATGAGTTTGTCGAATCTCAATGGTTTGGTCCTCCATCTCTTTCACCGAGTATGTAGGCACCGACAGCAGCTTTATCTTACCTTACGGTCGATCGATACCAACTTATACCTCAATATCGTGCTATCTTTCGGTCAGTTCAAGACTTCAAATTTGCGCGTGCATACTTCGTGCTAAACAGGGATGAACGTATCCACAGCTAAGGATATCCTTCCTGAGGATCACAATGCCGAGCACTAATAAGTCCTCAACCTTCCGCTCCCGCAAATAGCAGGTAGCAGGTAGCCTTACGGCGCTGATGGAGCACTATACTCGTGCTGTCAGAAAGTATTCATATCAGTAGCACAACAGTGGTATGAGATACAGGGGAAGAGGCTGATTATATTACCCTTTGGCAAAGATTCATTTATTATTAGAATCCTCTACAAAATCTATCATGCGGGACTTGATCGTATAGTATTAGCGTACTAATTTAAACACTTTCTGGCAGCGCGAGTTTAGGAGCATGTGCGCGGGTCGGTCTAGTATAGGGGTTCAAATGTCAGCCTAATATATAAACTCGCGAGTTCGTGGATGAAATATGAGAACCTAAATCATATATGGAAACTTAATTACCAAATGAAGCATTACTTATTCAGATCTTCTATCATATAATAGAGCAAAGTCTCTATTTCTAGTGTAATATCATAAAAACAATGCTATCATGTATGTTATTATATCTACTACTAGTAGAAGACCAACTTTGGTGGAAATGAATTCAAGTGATCTGGTATTGTTTGGCTGTGTAATATTATGAAGCTTATTTTTACTTTTACTTTCCTTTTTATTTCCTCAAGTAGTAGTAATTTCATAAACTTTCAATTCTTCGTTCATAAGCGCAGTTCAATCCGTGATCCGTTCCTAACACGCCAAGTGATTCACTGTTGTCATCCTCGACGCGAAATATAAGATTGGGTCGTGCTATTTTTTTTTACTTAATTTCCGTCAATCTTACAGTACCGTAAGGTGTTACCGCATTCTATTTAAGCTCCGTCGCACCAGAACAAGACTGAACGATTTTGTCACTTTGGCCAAAGGAACCACCACCATGGATTCGTCGTCTGAAGTTGTCAGGAGTGAGAAGGTCTGGCCGTTGAAGGATATCAGAGAGTTGGTGGAGCAAGGTCACGCGATTGTCATATCGGGAGGGTATGTTTTGAAGCTGGATTCATGGCTCAATCACCATCCCGGTGGTGCGAAGGTTATTCTACATGTTGTTGGGAGGGATGCTACCGTCGAGTTAGATGCGTGTGTTTGCCAAATGTCCAAAAATATGGGTGAGTCGTAACAGCTGATTCCATCTAGATTTCACAGTAAGGGCGTCAAGGCCAAAATGCACCGTTATCGAATTGGTAGACTGGAAGAACCGTGGGTGAATATTATACCCCCGATTCAAAGACAATCACTTCGGGTACCAGAAAATGAGACTGAGAAAGAACCTTCAACACCCATCTCTGAAATACCTTTAGTGGATGTCACCGTCACCGAAAATCTCCTTACCGTCCCTCGACTAGCAACAAACCCGGACAGTGATGCAAGCTCCACGACTTCTTCTATTTTCGATCATGAAGGATTGAGATCTCGAATTCGAGCGGAGGGGAGCTCAGTCGGTTCCGAAGATATCCCCGAACTGGAGTCCAAGGTATTAGATGCCTCAGAATTAGAGACTAAATTCCAAGCCCTAATTGCAAAACTGGAGGATGAAGGTTTATACGACAGCAAGCTCTCCGCCTATGTGACGGAGATCTTGAGATGTGCGATTCTGTTTTCCCTTTCGATGGTGTTTCTTCGCTTGGAGTGGTACGCCACCAGTGCAGCTTTCCTGGGTATGTTTTGGCATCAAATTGTAGCTACGGCACATGATGCAGGCCATCTGGCAGTAACGCACGACTATAACATCGACTTCTTAATCGGTGGGGTTGTTTTGAATTTCTGTGGTGGACTTTCGATAGGCTGGTGGAAACGCAACCACAATATTCATCATATTGTTACCAATTCACCAACACATGACCAAGATCTGCAAATCCTTCCCTTCATCGCCATTTCCCCGGTATTCTTCGATTCCTTATACTCTACAGCTTCTGAGTGTATCATGCACTATAACTGGTTTGCGAAATTCATGGTTCCGAAACAAGCATGGACGTATTACTTCCTCCTTTCCGTCGCCCGCTTCAACCTCTATTACCTAGCCTGGGACTTCATCCTCCGCGACCTCGGCAACAAACTCCACCGGAAGCAACGAATCTTCGAACTCGTCGGGCAAATATTCTTCTGGACCTGGTTTGGATATTTCCTCGTCTACCGCAGCATCCCCACGAACTCCCAACGCCTCATCTTCTGCCTCATATGTCACATGATCACCCTCCCCCTCCACCTGCAACTGACCGTCTCTCACTTCTCCATGTCGACCGAGGAGTCGGAACCCAGCGAGCATTGGATCCAACGCATGTTCCGAACAACCATGGATGTCGATTGCCCCACATGGATGGATTGGTTCCACGGCGGCCTCCAATTCCAAGTCACGCACCACCTGTTCCCACGCATGCCGCGACATAATTTACGAAAAGCCAGTGGATTTGTCAAGGAATTTTGCGCCGAGACCGGGTTGAAGTATGAGGTTTATGGGTTTGGGGAGAGTAATGGGCGGATGTTGGATCGCCTGGCTGAGGTGGCGAGGCAGGCGAGTTACCTAAAGGATTGTCAGGATAGTATTGTTAGTAAGGGGGAGTATTTGCATGGACATTGGGATTAATTGTGTTGGATAGATTAGATGATAATCTCGTTTGATGCTCTTTTTCGCGGGGGGAGATAGAGAGGAAGAGAGCGCACTCGAGAGCATTTGAAAGCATTTGATGGCGAGCGAGATTTTTGGATACTGGTATATAAGTACGCATATATGTATGCTCACCCACCTACTTGCATGCTTCGTGGATAGATCTTTATAGATCCCATAAGTATTTAGGTACATCTACTCGGTACATATACACATATAATTCTTAATACCAACAAAGCTTTTTGTTTTTCGAGAAGATATTTAGATAATCTGGTTTGTGAATATAAGCAAGGTACTCGAGTAAAGTATTCAAGTATTATGGTTGGTATCACATCGGTGGTGATAAAGACGTCTTGATCAATAGTTATACTATTGTTGTTATGATAAATGACATTGTTCTAAATCCAGATCGCGATGAAGAATATATAGAGGCGAATCACGTGCATCGTTAGCGTAGAGCAATTATATTTCACGTGACCATCACGTTCACCCACGCATGAGTACATCGCAACAATCATAAGGGAGAAAATACGAGTAGTACAATAATATGATATACACTATACTTGTATGATTTGTTGATTATCAAATTATTCATTCTAAGCATTACTTGATTGAGAGAGAAATATTCATTAATAGAGACGTTCATAATGTCAAGAGATTGACTAAGAAAAAAGATTAGAAAATATGTTACTTTTTTCTTTCTTTTTTAATTAATTGAAATTTCTTTTAGAATTCTATTTACAGTTATTGAGAAAGATGGTATTTTAGTGACGAGTTGTTAGCTGTTAGCTGTTAGCTGTTAGCTGTTAGCTGTTAGCTGTTGATGTAGATATCGATGAATTTATTTCAAAAAGCTTAACGAGGAAGTAGAGTAGACGATAATTATAATGTACGACGAAATGAAAATAGAAGGTTTATAAATGAATGGGTGAATGCATGAGTGCATGGATTTGTTATTAACGATGATATGGTTTCATGATTTGGAAAAATAGATGTAAACTTATGCGTGAGTGCGCAATACTGTTTTAGTGCTGATGAATCAATTTGATGTTTTGATGCTGAGGATAGAATATAAAGAATGAAATTGGGATTGAAATTGAAATTGAGTGGTAGGTAGCTAGTCAAGTAGACAATGGTCTTTATGTGATGGATAGGATCGTGATTATGAGTATGAGGATGAGGATTCATAGAGGCTAATATTGGAATGTGAGTGATTTAGTGATATGGTGTTGAATGCTGAACTTCCAGAGAGTAGTTTCCTTTTGGCGATTTTATTAATGCAAGATCAATGGTATCTATATTCTCTTTTTCAGGAGACTAGGATTTTGATTGCAACCTGGGAATCTTCTCAAAGAGAACAATATTTCTATATATTGTACGGTTCGTAAGATTTGAAGTTGCGATTATAATAGATGAAAGCTATTGTTTCTTCTACCTTATCAAAAGTTTCCTAGTGTTTCATGATTTGCCTATAATATTAGATGGTATATTCTGGATAGGGGTCCTCGTTTCTGCTGATGGGGTAAAGGTAGAAGAATAGGGGCAGCCGATAGGTCACACTCGAGTAATTAGTAGTTAGTACTCCTTTCTACTCGCATCCTCTAGTACCATATTAAACGAGAGGCGACTACTCGTGAATGTCTGTTCGTTGAGTATTATAGAAAATGAGCAAATGAGAAAGTGAGAATACAAGGGAAACTAAAGAAGATAATATTATAAGATTTTGAATAACTAGCTTTCCATTTCTATATCTAGTTTAAACAATAAGTTTGTAGATAATTAAACTCGGTTTTTAACACCAATATGGAAAAAAGAATTTATCTTGTAAAGATGTTCTTCTTTAAGATATATGTTTATGAAAACGAATCTCATCTCTAATTCAATAACTTCACTTGAAACCTGTTAGAAAGTGAAATTTTACTTCGTTTGATCTTTTCATTTCCTTCGATTCATCGTTTGAATTTATTTCTAGAAGATGAAAAGTCACTAGTTTACCTTTAAGAACTTCTTTTGAAGACTTCTTTTTTTCTACTTCTTCTCTACTTTTGCTTCTGTGTTACACAATATTCCATTTGCGCCTATAGGCATAGATTTGCATTGATTCCTTCCCTCTTGCTTACCTTGCTCTGCATCACTCAGTCACGTCATGACCTCACTCTCAGGGATCGATTTCCGCAAGAAATTTGCAAGCCTTTTCGAGATTGATCCTACTTTGAGCAACAGTGAGTTCCGTTGCTAATCAGGCCTTTCTTATTTTTTCAAGGTCGATTCTTTTCCGTGCTAATATGACTTCCAAGTTGAGGCCTACAGTGCTCTAAGAGAGAACTCTTTCGATGTAGCCACTACTTGCCTAGAGGTCGCCAAAAGGGCTGGAAAGCGATCAAAGCAGGAAGAATTCAGGATCCCACAAAAAGCTCTAAGCCAGTTGGAATGTTCTGGAAGATGGAGAAGAGCAAGAAGTAGACCAAGCTGGACACCTGAGAGCTCCGAAATAGATGGACTAAAGTCTGTTATCGACAAACTGTCTCCATCGAGTCATGAGGTGAAACTTCCAAAAGTGAAGCAAAAGTCTATGCATTCATCCGATGATGATGAGTCAGATGATGAAGTCGAGTCGGACATTGTTGTTTATGATACATCTACTAGTCAAATAATTTCTGACCTAAAGAAAAGCTTCTTAGCTTTTGAGATCTCAGATGAATCAGGTGCGCTTATTAGCAACCAAGATTCAGATTCCAACACAGATGTCGATTACACGAATCAAAACCCAGGGAATGGTTTCCTCACTCCAAATAGACATCGAGAAGCACTTGACAAGGACGATCCAACCAAAAACTCGAGCATACGCACAACTCCATGGATTTCAAAGGTTGCTGGGAAACTATTTGGGAGGATCCTAATATTAATCAAAACTAGTGAGGACGAAATTTCAGAGGAGCCGGCTCTGAAAGATTACCGTGAGGCTATATCTTTAGCCAGAAGCACTGGAGAAAAGTTCTTAATTCAAAGTCAAGAGGAGCTGATTGAATACCGAGCCGGAGACAACATTCTGGTTCAATTTGGTAATGATTTTATCCTTTTGGAATGATCAACAGACTAATGTAAATAAGGAGGTATTGATTCCAAGGTTTATTATGCACGTATTGTGTACTTATTCAAAGATGAAGTAAGTTTGTCATGTATTTTCGAGTGCGAAGCTAATTTCGAAAGGATGAGGATTCAAAAGCTCATATCAGATACTTCAAGCACGGCTATAGTACCATAATTGGTGAGATAGCTAGTCCAAGAGAGTTGTTCCTGACTTTTGAATGTGCGGATATATATATGGAAGATGTAAAGGGCAAGATCAGAGTTGATTTTCGTGGGAAAAACGAGGATACCAGGGTTTCGGGGGTAGGCATCATCGAAGAAGAGTACTATACAAGTGCAGATAGCTATTTCTATCGATTGAGCTACGACATATCGTCCGGAAGTTTTACCGAAGCCTCGGAATTGCCAATACAGGAGCGGGGAACTCCTATCCAGGATTACGAGTGCTGTGCTCGCCGTATGGCCGAAGAGGAAGAGAAATATCAAAAGCTTAAAGTGTTGGGCCTGAACAAAGAATATGGATCTGTTACTGGATTCATCTACAACGGCACTGAATATTACGGCAAAGACTTCGTATACTTCGTTTCTAAACCTACTTCAAAAGAAAATAAGCCCTACCAAATTGGACAAATTCAATACATACAAGTCACACAACGAGGAGATTCTGACTCCGAAATCGAAATGAGCGATGCAGAAAATGATGAATTGGACATCAGTTTGAGAGTGGATGTGTATGATCGGTATGACGACCATTTTCAACTTTCGAGATCCGAGGAGATCAAAAACAATCTTCAATTCGCTGTTCACGATGAGAGGAGACTATTCTTCAGGGAATCCAGGATTTTGAATCCAGAAAGTATTGATGGTCATTGTTTTGTCATGCACATAGATCATATTGAAGATCTAGACGCCTACAAGGATTTAGACGACACATTTTGGGTTGAAGATCAGGTCCCTCGTGATGTGATAAAGGAGTCGATTACCCTCAAGGATCTGGAGCCTATGCCTGGAAGATATTTGAGATATTCGAAAGGAAGTATCAAGAGGTTGAGGCTTGAGAAGGAAAGAATGGAGTCTAAGAAGAGTGGAGCGAAATTGACAACTCTTGTAACCTCCTATTATTCTTGAACCGATAGTTAAGTATATGCTAAAGAAAAACTAGGATATCTTCAGTGGAGCTGGTGGGCTGAGCCAAGGCTTCCATGAAAGCGGGGTGGTCGGGACTACTTATGCCATTGAATTCGATTCTGTTGCCTGCAATACTCTCAAGCAAAACTTCCCAGGTGCCGTCGTGTACAATCTTGATGCCAACGGGTTGTTAGAATGGGTGGTAAAGAGGGAAGCTGGCTTAAACCCGGAACTTCTACGTGATATGCAAGGAAATATCATGGCAGTCATGCCTAAGAAAGGAGAAGTTTGTCTGATTATCGGCGGGCCACCTTGTCAGGGATGGAGCTCTTTGAACCGTTCAAAGAAGAAGCATTGCGAGAATAGAGAGCTGATCGCGACCTACCTCTCTTACGTAGACTTCTATAGACCCAAGTATTTCCTACTAGAAAATGTAATGGGAATGGTCAACCAAAAGGTAAATTCTCCGAGACCCTATTGATATCTCACTAATAGCTATAGCTTGACTGCAATGGTATTCCGGATATGGACGCACAAGATGTACTTGTCAAAGGTGCAGTGAAGTAAACATACAAGAAATTGCTTCAAAGTAAAGAGCAAAACTAATATGAAATCCCAGGTTCATTTTCAGAGTTTTGACATCCCTGGGATATCAGTGCGAGTACGCATATCTTCAAGCAGGTGTCTACGGCTTACCATCATCGAGAACCCGTGTGATAATTTGGGCATCTCTTCCGGGATACAAGCTCCCGAAATTTCCCCAAGCCACCCATCTTTTTGATGGGAGAGTGATGAAGAGCCATCATATTACGAGGAGATCGGCTCCACATCACCCTGTAACTATAGGAGACTGCGTATCAGACCTACCTCGCTTCGAATGGATGAATCCTCACATGATTAACCAAGAAACGCCAGCACAAAGGTCCACCCGACTGAAACGCGAAGAAAGTGTTGCTCAATATTCGTCTTCCAAAGCATTGAGGATATTGGGATATGTTGGACTACCAGGGCAAGCTTATGCCTCCGATCCTTTATCTGAATACCAGAGGAAGATGCGAAAATCGGTCCCCAATCAGCTTTTACAAAATCATACCATTAGCTGGTTGTCAACCCAGGATACCGAGCGCCTTTGTAGTATCCCACTTCAGGCAGGAGCCACTTATAAAGATATGCCCGAAAATCTCTTGCCCTTTTATTTGAAAGAAGCACATAAGAAATCGCGTAAGACTAGCAGCAGTAAAGATGAATTCAGGGGAAGGTTTGGAAGGCAATGTGTGGACAAGAACTTCAAGGTGGTAACCACAATACTGAAAAATCCCGGGAGTGTCGATTGGGTATGTACTGAAATGTTTGTGTTGTTTACTGATGACTCACGAATACTAACCAAAGTCATACCAGTCCTTGCATCCGTACTTGCACAGGAGCTATTCGGCGAGAGAAGTTGCCAGAGCCCAAGGCTTTCCAGATAGCTTCATATGGGATCAGCGCACAACTATGGACAATATTCATCGTCAGCTTGGAAATGCGGTACCAATTCCACTTGCAAGAGCACTGGGGAACGAACTACGGAAAGTCTTGCAAGACCGCTCAATGACAGCCGATAATATCGATCATGGCCAAGAATTGAACAACCAAGAAATTAACGACCAAGAAATGCATGATCAAGAACAAATCAAGGTTAACGACAACTTGGTGAAGCATTTAGATGCAGAACAAGAGGCCGTGATTACAAGCGACGATGAGGACAAGAATTGCGAAGAAGAAATGGATGACGAAGATAACGAGCTAGAGGATGACATCAATCAGAGTTTGCACTCTGATGAGGAAGTCATGATTATTATGGCCATGAACGAAAGTAACTAAGATATGATGCTTGACGAAGAAGATGTTGAGCCCAAGGGTGGAATTGAGCAGAGTTCAAACGAGGGAGAGAAATCCATGGGTGGTAATATGACGAGACAGGGAAGGAAGGGAAGGACTGAAACCTGGATAAAGCAGATATAACGCGATTCTACTTGATGATTCGGACTATTCGCCATCTAACCATTCTACTGAGATTATTCAATTTTTGCAACATTACATAGGCTATCTATCGCTTTTTTGAACTAGAAACTGAAGGCTCTGTAAGAGACTTTATTTGATCATCGAACAATGAGGATAATAACATAGTCTTTTTGCACACTTAATATTGTTTTACTTTTTTTGTCGCCATTGTATTACATACAGCACCTAGTGAATAATCAAACTTCTTTTAGTATTTGCTTTTATATGTTGTTATAGAGTACGAGTGTAATTTATGAATTGTGATACTGTGAGATCTACTTGGTAACTCTGTATCATACACTAATCCTGTGCCATACAAAACATTTCAACATGCTCAACTACTACTAGTAAGGCGTGAATAGTCTGCACGCTACTAGATTAGTAATCACTGTATAAGTTACACGATCTACGAGTAAATTCCGATACTATACTTTATAACAAGAAATACACAGTTATCAAGAAATAGAAACGAAATCCTCTGTACAAATTCTTATTATGAAAGTCTATACACTCATCGATTTACAGCTCCACTTGTTCAATCTAAGTCCAGCTTGGTTAATCTTTGGATATATTCTTTGTACTGTAGGATTCGCTTAAATTTCCTATTGCGGATGTATATGTGACGAAAGTCACGGCTTCAATGAGATCAACACTTAAATTCAAAACTTTCAAACGAAGAGTTGCGAAATCAAGAGGCTATGTATACGGTCAGAGGCCTAGCGCTTAGGCTTAGTCTATTAGATGTAGAGCCGATCCAATCGATCCAATAGTCTTACTAACGCATACGGGTTCAACCCTAACAGTTCAAAATATTTAACTTGGATTTCAAAAGATGGTTTATAAAGGTAAAGATAAAGATGGAGATAGAGATTGAGATGGAGGCTAAAGTTGAGGTTGAGGAGAAAGAAGGGGTTTGCGCTTCAACATTATTGTTGTCACGGTTAAACCCGTATACGTTAGTTAGTAGGTTATTAGGAACGCTCGGGGCGGCTAAGCATCTTATAGATTGATTCGAAGGGGCGGCTAAGCATCTTATAGATTGATTCGAAGGGGCGGCTAAGCATCTTATAGATTGATTCGAAGGCGCTAGGCCTATGACTTTATATTTCGCCTTGTAGTTTTATATGATTTCATTCCGCAGTTTCACGTGGTCTTTCTATGCTCCCTCTCTTGCATAGCAGTCTCATTAATACGTGAATCTGCGACTGAGCTGCCAATCAAGGCGGGGTTTCTATTGAGAAGACAAAGAAAACATGCAAGACAGAAATCGGGTTCGAGAACGATATTCGGTGTACACATATGGATATCTTGGCTTGAGCATTCTTTATTAATGAAGCGTTTCATTACTGAAAACACAAATACTGCCATTGAACTTGGTCCACTCGGCTCGAATGCTTATTCTCTTATCGCGTCGAGCCTGGTGAGCTTTCGTGTATTGGACATGTCAGGTGACTTCACCCGGCTAACTCGAGATGGGTAAAGCCTATTTATCATGTGATCCTATCTCAAACATGTACATTCTAGCAAAACCCGAGAAATTTGGTATCATCGAAGGAACTCTTGGAGAAAGGGAGGATTCACGGTGAATATCTTGATCCTCATGAATCACCCAAAAACACTTTGTGAGGAGCCATTATCAAACGGTTCCAAAAATGATTATGAGGTTAAGGTTAAGATCAAGGTTACCGTAGTCTTTAGTTCCAAATCTTGGCGAACACCTTTATCTCAAATCCATCCACACCACTACCACTACCACTACCACCACCGCCACCACCAATTGAACTTGGAGCGCAAGGACAAGACCATCGAAGGCTTAAGACTGGGTACTCATGATCTATCAGGAGTATCTCAGCAAGACTTAATGGCGGTAGAGAATGCTATTCATTCTCACGAGGCTGGGCCTCGAGGAGGGAATCAAGAGCAAGATGTGAGATCACCTGAGCAAAATGATCTCAAGAAGTTCACTGTCCAGCCTGGAAGCAAAGACCTCAAAGCTTTTTCAACTGCAGATATTCCAGAACAAATACGAGCATCCTCACGGAGTCCATCTTCACGGCGTTCATCATCATCTCAGGTGTTTGTCAATGAGCCGCTCTCCAGGAATGCGAATGAAACCTCACTTGTGGTGCAAGGTGGCGACATAAATCCCGAGTCTTTCCATCAATCGAGGAACGTCACTTCTCATGCAGAGGAGAATGGTACAGACGGGTTGCCTCCGCCGCCGTCCATATCAAAAGCCATACCTTCTCATGACCTTGATGATGTCCTAGAGGAAAGAGTCAAGAATGATCGGAAATTATCCTTGAAAGGTACTGGAGAAGAAAAGGTCCTCAAATTATCCGCTGCCGAGATGACAGAATTGACATCAGTTCCCGAATCCTTGCCAATGATCTCGCCTAACCATCTTTTGACTCCTAATGCCAGTAAAAGCGACGCCGAAGGACAAGGACGCAAGAGATCCGGTTCTGACGTAACTCGTATGGATCTTCACGATCAACCCCCAGAATTGACAGGCCGCCACAAGCTTGATACTCCAGAATCTGTGAAGTCTACTTTGGATAAAAATGGTGAGTACCGACAGTATCCAGAGGGAACTCAGGCCAATACTGGAATCAAACGACCCTTGATCTCTCCCTCTTCCCGTGCCTTGAGTGCCCAACCGCCTCCAACCCAATGGCCATCATACTCCAAACCAAGTGTAACTCCGACATCCCCGAAACGGAAATCATTTTCTATCGGTCGCGGAGTAGAGCCATTAAATCTCAAGCTTGAAGGGTTGAGTTCCCCCGTTCTGGCGAATGGAGGGAGCAAGTCATCACAATTACCCGATATACCACCACCATCGCCAATACCGCAATCGATTCCTCTTCCCCCAATGTCAATCCCTACCTATTTACAATTAGAGCTCTCTGCCACAAGGCCATCGCCTCTGTACATATATCGTTCGGCTTACACTGAGTTTCCTTACGAATCATCGAAAGTTAAATTTGAGCGTTTACTGAATTTTCTATTACTACCGCCACAACTGGAACAGGTTCTGTATTTTGGATCTTTGGCATGCCTTGATGCATGGCTATATACCTTTACAATTTTACCACTGCGATTTTTCAAAGCTCTAGGGGTTCTTATTTCATGGTGGGGCCATGTGCTAGCCAAGGAATGTCGTTTTATCACTGGATTTGTCTATCATGGCACAAGTCGTATGTGGCAACGAAGAAATGAACGTCTCAGCACAGAATCTATTTCACCCACGAGGAGTATGTCGCGTCCGGGTCGACCTTCGATGTCGGTCACAGCATCGTATCAATCTCAAGCTGCAAGACCGTCCGAAGCCTTAAGGCGTGGCAGCAGCACTGCTGAAGCTACGCCTCGAGTAAACGGCGAGCGAAGACCTAGACAAGGGTGGGGCCGTAGGCATCGTCACATGAAGTCTCAACCTTCTTCGTTATCTTCATACAACAAAGCCGATCTTTTGCAAGGAGCCGTCATAATTTTCAGTTCGTTCTTCCTTATGAAGTTGGATGCGAGCAGAATGTATCATAGTATTAGAGCGCAGTCAGCGATTAGACTGTATGTTATATATAATCTTTTAGAGGTAAGTCGAAACATTTAGCCTGTAAAGCTCAGCCACTGAGTCTTTTAGGTCTTCGATCGCCTTGCGGCTGCCCTAGGCCAGGATATTTTCGAATGTCTCTTCTCTGACGAAACGCTGGAACGAGATAGCGATGGTAGGAGCAAAGTATTAAGACCTCTTGGAATGTTCGTGCTTGCTCTTATATACAACGTCGTTCATTCAGCAGCATTGTTCACCCAAGTCGTTACCTTAAACGTTGCTGTGAATTCTTACTCAAATGCCCTTATTACACTATTACTGTCAAATCAATTCGTGGAAGTCAAAGGAACTGTGTTTAAAAAGTTCGAAAAAGACAATCTCTTTCAGCTCACTTGTGCAGATGTTGTGGAGCGATTCCAGCTTTGGCTTATGCTTATGATCATTGCATTACGAAACATTGTTGAAATGGGTGGGCTTAGCAGCATGGCATCATCGAGCTCAGAGGCAAAAGGTCCGCTACGCACGAGCTCAATGCTTCCCAACAGCTTCACCATTCTTCCTGGCTGGTCAGGCGAGGTTCTCTCGCCGTTCTTTATAGTGATAGGCAGTGAGATGTTAGTAGATTGGATTAAACATGCATATATCAGCAAGTTTAATGGTGTTAAGCCAGCAATCTATCAACGGTTCCTCGATGTTCTAGCAAAGGATTATTACACCAATGTAGGTAATCCAGTCAAAATTTCATCACCATATCTAACAAGTTTAGGCATTTGTTAACCAAAACCTTATCAAACGTCTGGGTCTGCCAGTAATACCACTTTCGTGCCTCTTCATTCGAGCTGCGTTTCAAACATATCAGATGTTTCTTGCTACCCACTTACCTCCCCCACTCTCATCGACTGCTACATCCTTGTCTGTTGAGTCTTCTCCGGCCACAACAGCCGCTCTTGAACATTTCGATAACATAGTTCGCAAAGCCCTGGGGCGCTCAACCTTTGGTTTACCAAATCCAGACTCTATCACACCATGGTATCTGCCCAGTACTGACGATGTGATCGCCTCATTAACCATGATCGTTGTCTTCCTCGGAGCATTCTTTGTTCTTCTTGCCTGCAAACTTGTGCTGGGCATGCTCTTGCTCAAGTTCGCACGGAATCGTTATCGATGCATGAAGAAGCGTGAAAATCGAAGCTACGAGACGGGTGGAAAGAGAGTCGGTGGTTGGGGCATGGTGGAAGTGGACGATGATAAGAAGCGATGGATTTATGATGATGATCCGGAAACGTTGAAGAAATTGAGGGAGAAGGAAAGGCTGGCTAGGGACAAGGAGAAGGTGGGAGCCGTGCATGATTTCTCCAAGATCAGTAGATATGAGATGGCGGCGAAGAGAATATGGTGAAAGTGAATGATATCATGCTACTTCAAAAGAGATAGATTTCTAGTTATGCATAGCCCTCCGGCATCGAGACGATGGTTTATGAAGTAGCCAGGAAATACAAACCTCCCTTCTCGGTAGTCTAGCCAGTATAACATCGATTCATCGGCCCTTCCTGCTTGTTTAACATGCCCAAGAGTCCCCCGTCTCTGGAACCGCTCACTTGCATTTATTTCATACTAGTAGCATTTTCTGAAAAGCATCAATCATTTAGTGGAACTGCCATATTCATTAGCTACTCGCAAATGTTGATTTCGAGAACCTGGTGGAGGATCGTGTTCAGGGTGCAGGTGCCTCTACGGCGACGGGGACTCCAACCACGTACTCCCGATTCTCGCTGCATTTCCCGAATTGTACCGCCGATATCAACCTGGGCGAATATGGTCCGCAAGACTGAAGAGCTGTTTTCCATTGTCAAAATCGCCAGTCTTCTCACCTTCCCTGCTGTTAGCGTGGTTTGCCATACCCCCAAGGAAAGCCGCTCGTGAGATTTTGTTTTCGCTCTCGCGTTGATTCTTTTTTGGTGTCGACGATGATTGGTTCAGTGCTGTGCTCACTCGTATGACTAAGTCCATGGCTTCCATCTTGTGCTTCGCGAGTATACTCGTAGCTTTAGCATGGCGATATTCCTTCTCGGTGAAGGTTCTCTTGTTGGGGAGCGAAGCTTTCAAAACATATATTAGATTTTGCGAGGGGATATCTTGGAGGGCAATGGCTTGCTCAGGTTACTTTCGAGGTGGAGTCTTGATTCCCTACAAGCCACGGGAATTACACCACTGCGTATACAGAGCCTAATCGCTACTCTGCAAGCGTGGCGTCGCATCTTCCGCGATAGAAAGACAGCGAGGACGCGGGGCACCGCTACAAGACTCTCTCCTGTGCCCATATCCTATTGCGTCCACCAGTCCCAAGTATCAGACATGCTCCGTAGACATTCTTGAGACCCTTCTACGAGGTCTCGAGACGAAATCTCATGCATGTGCCATCGTCATACACGGTAGACTGGCAAGTCAATTCAAACGGCGTGAGCGAGCATCGATGGCATGGTCCTTGAAGCCAAACATTCCATTGGAGTTGCATCACCTGTTTTTCAAAGATCATGTGATTTCATTTGCGTCTTCGTGAATTCTTTCGAGTGTTTCAGGTTGGCGGGGCCGGGGGGCTTTAGGGGCGGGNCGGATTACACAAGCCATTTTACAGGCTCGATAGTACGGAGTCCATGCCAAAATCCTGGAAGCATCATTAAGGGTAACATCAAAATCTCTATTTTTTATATATATTTATACAACATTTTGGCCAATCATGTGATTTCCTTGAGATTTTGGAATTATAGTTGTAAACGAAAAAAAGGTTGAAAAAAATTTATTACACATTTTTTTAAAGTTGTCGACTCGGATATTTGAGTGTTTTGGTTACGGACTCAAAAAAGTGTCTTGGTTTCCTGCCGGTGGAGTAATAACGGCACCTAAAGAAGCTAATTCAAAATGTGGACCATCTCCACATCTTTTTGCGGCGACCTGCGCGCTGGCACCTGGTTTTTTCAAGATACATGAAACCTCAGATTTAAAGATTTCGCCCCGGGTCAGCGTAGACTTGAATCACCATGAGAACGAAAGCCCTGGTCGTCGAACGTCCCGGCGGTGACTTCATCTATCGCGACATAGATGTTGATGAGAACATTCGTGCCACCGAGGTGCTCGTTCAGATTGTCGCTACGGGAGTCTGTCATACCGACCTCAGTTTTAGTCAACATGATATCGAGGGGATGTTCCCAGCCGTGTTGGGGCATGAAGGTCGGTGGCTCTTCTCTCTGCTCGGGGATCGATGACTGATGCGTATCATAGGGGCTGGAATAATCTCCCAGGTCGGATCAAAAGTGAACAATCTCCAAGTCGGAGATCGTGTAATTCTTAGTTATACAAGCTGTGGGGAGTGTAAGTATTGTTTGAGGAACCAGACGAGCTTTTGTGGGGACTGGGAAATCGACAATTTTGGAATAGGTAGAGGAGGAGATGGAAGCAAGGCTTATGGATTTCCAGCTGACGAGGGAGCTGGCGAGAAGGCCGCCGAGGGAGCTGATGAAATGGAGATCACAAGTCATTTCTTTGGTCAAAGCTGTGAGTAAAAGTCTAAAATGGGGGGCGTGTCAAGTTAACTCCCAACAGCCTTCTCCAAATTTGCGGTGGTCGATGCAAGATGCTGTATTAAGGTTGGGGAGCCTGGCGATGACGTGGATCTCGCATCACTGGCACCTCTAGGCTGCGGAATACTGTCAGGTGCTGGTGGTAAGTTCTTCCGACTCATTCACCTTGTACATGAGAAGGAGCATTTCTAAATAAAGGTCACAGCGATGCTGAACGTTCTCAAGCCATCCGCAGAGGATATTGTATGTGTTGTTGGAGCTGGCGCTGTAGGACTTTCAGGCTTATTGGCGCTGAACTTCCTGAAAAAGAAGCCGAGGCAAATCATCGTTGTAGATGTCGTTGAGGAAAGGCTAAAGCTTGCCAAGAAATATGGTGCAACACACGTCGTGAATCCAACAACGGAGAGAGATTTGCCGGGTGCTCTGAAAAGACTAACGAACTTTGAGGGCATTGATGCTTCTCTTGATGCTACCGGAAGAGTAGAAACTCTTCAAGACTTAATGGAGGCAACGGCGAAATTGGGAACAGTATGCAGTCTAGGGGTTGGAAAGGTAAGTCTTCTTCCCTTTTTTTCTTCAATATTCTGCTTACTTTATGCATAGCTTGATTCTGAATTATCCATAAACGTATTTAATACAGTCAACAGTGGAAGGAGGTATGTCGGTTGCTGCATGGGCAATTCATACCCGCCAGAGTTTATTCCGAAACTCATACAGGGATGGAAAGACGGAATATTTCCATTCGCGGACCTAATAAAGAGGTATAATGCGGAAGACATGGAGTTAGCAAAGTCGGAAGTGTTGGATGGAACGACTGTGAAAGCAGTCTTGGTCTGGGATTGATCCAAATGTATATGGAAGAAAGCATAACGACCATACTATTCGTCAATCACAGCCCTCTATCATTTAGTCCATTCTTGTCGAATCAAAGATAGCATCCGAAAAGTCGTGGAGTTGAACGATAACATGCGGGTTCACAGAAAAACCTATGCGCTCGCTACAGCGAAGAGACCCCCTCAAACCACTTCCGAAGTCGGTAAAGGTACTTCCGAGATTAGCATGTTACATGCTCTTCTGCAGGCTCGTCTTCCCCCTTACGGAACGAAGTAACCTCACATGCAGGGCCATCAAGCCTATAACCAGCATGTTATTTACCATCTTATCACCGTGTGACGTCAAAAGAATGTTCCTATCAGCTCATATTGTATGCGGTACCTGAAGTTATGTACCCAAGAAAGCAAGGTGCTCAACAAGTGCAATTGATATTCAAACCCATCCCATATGTATTTCAGATCTATCAATAACTTTCTCTTCTTCAATGCTAAAGTGTCCCTTTTCGATTTGCAAACCACACATATAAGATGGGTTCAATAACACCTTCCTCTCATACTAGCTCTAGCTCTAGCTCAATCTGCAGCTGCATCTCTCCCCATCCCCCTTACCCCCTTCACCCTACCATCCTCCCACAACTTGACCCCATTTACAAATCTTTCTACAACACCCACCTTATCAACAACCAAGTGGTCCACCATCAAGCCCTCCACATCTCACGTTCATCCCCCATCCTCCTCCCTGGAGCTTCTGATCCCTTACCCGTGGGTTCAATTATCGACTTGAAGATTCCCCAAAAGAGAAGTAACGATTTGAGACAAGAAAACAAGGACGAGGGAAATACTTCAAGTGAAGAAGAAGAGGAGGATATAGATGTAAGAGTATTTATACCCAAAGGAGAGAAGCCCGAGGGAGGCTGGCCTCTTTGCATGTATTTCCACGGAGGAGGATGGGTATTGGGGGGAATCGAGACAGAAAATACAGTCTGTACAAATTTATGTCAGAGGGGAGAAGTGGTGGTTATCAGCGTGAACTATCGGTATGCGCCCCAAAAAATCTCTTTTGGCCTCTCCTGAGATTCACGGAGGGCATCAAGTAGTGATCGCCTAAACTTTCCCTTCCAACAAAGTTGAGCTCGAGAGAAAGGAAATCACACCCCTCGTATCGATCATCAATCCAACCCACCACTCTAACCAGAAGCAACAGTCTCGCGCCCGAGAACCCCTACCCCGCTGCGCCAAACGACTGTCACACGGCGCTCCTCTCCATCCTCACCCACCGCACCCACCATTCCCTCCCCGTAAACCCGGCTCTCGTGGCGCTATCCGGGGTCTCCGCCGGCGGAAACATCGCCGCCGTCTCGCACCGTCTCGCCGCTCTCCCGACCCCGATCCCCGATCCCCGTGGCCCTCCAACTCCTCATCGTGCCCGTGACGGGTAATACCGCTTCGCCACAGCCCTATGCATCGTGGAGGGAAAATGCGCTCGGTCCTGCGCTGCCGGCGGAGAAGATGTTGTGGTTTCGCCGCTGTTATTTGCCGCGCGAGGAAAATTGGCTCGATGTAGATGCGAGTCCGCTGTTGAATGTGGGGGTGTGGGAGAAACAACCGAGGACGCTGGTCGTGGTGGGGGAGTTGGATGTTTTGAGGGATGAAGGGGTGTTGTATGCGGAGAAGGTGGAGAGGGCCGGCGTCAAGTGTAGATTGGAGGTTATGATTGGAATGCCGCATCCTTTTTGTAAGTTTGGGGTGGTAAGGGGGTTGAAATTGGGGGCTGTGAGCTGTACCTATGCTAATCGGTAGAATTTAGTGGCGATGGATGGAGTGTTAAAGCAGGGGGCGGATACGATCACGTTTATGGTTGAGGAATTGAGGGATGTGTTTTGGAAAGAGAAATGAGGTGATGAGGATAATACTGTAGATGAGATAGTGCCGTTTGTCAAACATGAAGAGGAAAGCATATAAATTACGAAGAAATACCTAACATGTATATAGCGAAATTGAACAAGCGACAGAAGACCAGTCCTCAATGTAAGCCCAAACAGCCCCCTTCCATAATTCGTCAGTGGGCAAATCATCAGGAAGCTTTTCCAAATATTCTAAAACTCTGATCATCAACCAATACAAACCTTCCTCAATTAAGCCTCATCTCCCAGATCTAATAATCCCCCACCCAGGCAAACCTTTGTCCTCCACTTCTCCCTGCAAATTGACTTCCCTTCCTCTACTCCTATCCCTCCAATCCACATACCCAATCGCATCATCCGTCTTCCTCCAATCCTCCCACCCCTGCTCAATCCTCCCCACCAATTGCGCCGTAGTAGGTCTATCACTACTCCTAAAACTGAGCATATCCGACACAATCTCCCTAAGCGCACTCGTATAACTGCTATCACTCATCCTCGAGACGACGACTTTGAAATCGAATTGTTGCGGAGGAGGAATCCCCGTCATCATCGCATAGACCGTCGCACCCAGAGACCAAACCTCCGAGGCAGGACTCCAAGCTTCCGTTCCCGCAAGCTGATCCTGCGTCAAAATTAGCCCAAAACACTCCCCACCCACCCAAACCCCACAGCGACAAAAGCACAAACCGGAGGTTGAAACCACCACTTCGCGCCCTCCTTCTTCCGACACTGCGCGACCTTCCCCCCGGGAAACCCCGTGACCACCGCCTTCCCAAACCCACCCAGCTTGCACTCCCCATACGTGGCTCCGCCACCCGTCCTCTTAAACCAGATCTGTTTCGGGGAAACATCCCGGATCAAAATCGGCTGCCAATCATCATCGTGCTTCTGCCAATCGTCCCAAGAATCCGTCTGTTTGATGCCGCTATGCAGCCACAACAGCGCTCGATTGATATTGCTCAAGACGAGCCAACACAAGCTTTCAGGCAGGGAAAAGCGATTGGGGTTTCCAGCGGACAGAGCGCGCCAGCCGGCTAGATCATCGAACTTGGGGTAACTTTCGGGGTCTGGAAGAATGAGATCGAGGGACCCTTCATTCATGTCTTCGTAGACGGCTATGTTGGCGGCTATGCCGGCGTGTTTGGTGGAGCCGGCTAAGGAATCTGTGTGAATGATGTCGATGAGGCCAATGATGTTAGGATGATTGAGAATGCGGGAGATGGGGACACCGGCTGTAGGGAGAATGGCGGAGGCAAGACTTGTTTTCCATTCTGGGTTTTTGGGATTTGAGACCTTGTGGTCGGGGATAGGGAAACCAAGGAAGGATTCATTGTCTTTGATGCGGATTAATTGAATACTCTTAGGGTTCTGACCTACTTCTAGAGGGCTGCGAAGTAAGTATTTTGGCTGTATGGGATTTGCCATGATGTTGATTGGGTTCTGAAATTTATGATTGATGCGATTAAACTGATGTTGAAGGTTATGAGGTTAGAACTACTTGACGGATGAGATAAAGCATCTCGATGAACACAAAGGAATGTAGCGAGCTATGCAGTTTCACGAATATCACTGGCACATTTTAACCAGGTCAGCGCATGATCAAAAAAGAACAAAGAGCACAAAGAAAGTTGTGTTCATTTGCAAACAATTGTTTGATTTTTGTTAACTAGAATAAGGGCTTTTAGTAATTGAAGTCTTCATAGCTTAGTTGCTTTCCTTCAAGCCATCCCACCAAGGTATTTCGAAAACTGGTCCCGGTACATAGATACCATCGATTTGAAGAATCCTCAGAAACGTCACTTTTTTCAATCCTTCTTTCTTGCAAAGTCGCTCCAGATTCTCGTAATTTTTTGAGGCAGGTTGACTCATTCATACCATCACAACCTCCAATTTCACCTGTGATAAACAATTTTGTATAACTCGCGAGCTTGGGATTTTTTTCAAAGGTGTCCAAAACCAGTCCTAAGTCAGCCAAGCGAACAGTCCAATAAAGTTGCAGACGTAATAAATCCAATCCAGGAACTTGAGCAAGGAGTGGCGTAATCCCAACACCTCCAGCAACAAAAGAAACTTTCCCTTCGGTGCCTTGGTCGATGAAGAATTCTCCTCCAAATCCATTGAGTGGTACTTCCAACTCGGACCTGATATTATGACGAAAGAGGAAATCGGTGACAATTCCAACCTTGCGGATTGTAATTTCGAATTGATCATATGTATCTGTAGGATTCTTCGGAGAAGAGACAGTGAAGGTACGTATGTAATCATCGTTTAAACTCTTTGGATCATCATCACGCATGTGGCTATAGCCAATATCAAGCTCATCCTTGAAGTTCAATGCGACATACTGGCCGGGTCTCCAACGGTTGGTATTGTCCGCATCCAGAATTTCAAACCGAAATCTCCCTACAGTCGGTGACAAGATTTTTCTCTCGATGAGTTTGGCATGCATTTTTTTGCCCATGTCTTTAACTCCAGCAGCGGCCTCAGAAACTAGATAGCGTACTGGTGGATTGTAGGGTGAGCGTTCACCCTCTTCACCGCGGAAGCTTAATCCATCAGTCACATATCTAATATCTTCGACATAGATCTTAACGGCAAGATTGGTATGTGAGATCAAGTTGGTCGCCTTTTCCCCGGCAAGTATTTCCGTTCTCCCAGTTAGGTACACAACATCTCCAGTGTTGAAGTCTGGGAAGACCAATCCTGCACGAGGTGTGGTTGTAAGGTTGCCCAGTGTTTGATAAAGACGATTACCAGAATATTCGGGGTAAACAATTGTAAGCCCATTGGCATCATTTGACAGGATTCGCACAAAGCCTGGTGGCCCACCCCTATGGTTTGTATCCATATCCGAATCATGGTTTGAGGATGAAATGAAGAACAAGTCAGATCGTGTTATCAAATCGGTCGCTTCATTAGGGAGAGGTATTGTCGTGGAGGCCAGTGCAGGCTTTGATAATCGTGGAATGATGCGCTTTTTGTTGAGATACTTGGGACAATTGCCTGCAGCAACATTAGCATATGACAATGGGAATAACTTCCAAAGAAAAATCAAGCTTACCCAAACTTTGCTCAATCTTGACAACTAACGATGCTTCTGCCACAGCATTTCCGGCAGTCTCTTTCAATGCGCCTGCAGCCATCCTGCCATATAGCTTGACCCTTTTCCTAGATTCAAGGTCAATAGCGAGACCACCAATCATCCTCCCAGGTGATTCTTCGCCTTTCACTTGTCCATCCGGATTCCTGCCTAGTAATACTTCAGACACCGGATCGTATTCAAGGTCAATGGTAGCTTTGATGGCGATAACCGATTGGGCGACTGGCCACGCGAATCCAGGCTCGCCGCCCCATAATGTAGTCCATGGTCTGCCGGATGAATCGAGTGTACCGAGGGCAAGTAACGGCGACCGAGTCAAAACATTCGCCGCGAATGGTGAAAGGAATGGCGATGTTGGGTTCTCACCATGAGGTACCCGTAGACTTTGGTGCATTTCCTCCTCTCCAGGATGCCATTCTGCTGCCATCTGGAATGCCATGGTGATTTGTTTAAAGTTGTATTTTGCTAAGGTTCTCGTAATAATCTGGCTTTCGTTCGACACGGACGATATTCACGGTGGAAGAGAATGAAAAGAGAGATCAAGATTTGAAGAGGAGCAATAATAAGTCGTCATGGTTGAAGACACGCCGTAAGCCATAATTTCTATTGTATTGGTTGGTTGGCAAGGAGTCGTGAACAAAGCTCTCGTGTCAAGGGCCTGGTGGGGGTAGTGATGCAAGGGTGATTAGTAATCCGGGGCTTGAAACGTGACCGGCTGCAGCCACTCAATGAACAGCTAGACAAGATTGATGTGACTTTCTTGCTCTGAATATCATGTTTGACTGGCAATGGATTTGATTCGTCGTCTGTGATACAAGCTCACTATCGCCATTGTAAGCATCTGGTGCTCATATTCTTCGATAGCCTCTTTCAAACCTGTTTCTAAATCGATTTCAAAATTATCTTTCTGCTTCAATAAGGCATGCGCAAGTAACCTAGAATCGACGAGGGCAACATTAACTCCAACACCAGCAAAAGGTGTCATCAAATGAGCTGCATCTCCTAGGAGCGTAACGCCAGGACGAGGAGATCATTTGAAACCAACCGGGAGCATGTGCAAGGATCGAATGCAAAGACTGTCAGAAGCCTCGAAGACAAGCCTCTTTAGATCCTCGTGCACATCTCTAAAGTATCGTTCCGTGAGCTGTTTACGTGCCTCGAAAGGATCTTCCCAATCAATACCACTATCCATAATCCAAGACTCGGGCTGGCGTAGGGCTACATAGACACGAATGCAGTCATAGCCGTTTCGTTGACAAATTAGGCTACGGCCTTCATCAAATATGAAGAGGCTGCCATTACCAACATAATCGGAGAGCCATTGTTTCCTCTTACTGACATCGAGAGACATCATCTCAATCATAATGACACCAGAGTACTCAGGAAGCTGGGCCGAGACAAGGGATTGAACTTTTGACCTGCCACCATCAGCCCCAATGACTAGATCAAATCCTCTTTCGACGTGATCTACGAAATGAACATCAAATTTTGCGGGATGGCTCTGATTGGGCTTAACACAGGTAATCTTGCTATTCCATTGAATCGAGTCTGGCTCAATAGCATCCAAAAGAATATCACGAAGTCTCGCACGATCAATCTCAGGACGATCTCTGGCTTGACGAAATGAATCCTTCTCTTCATCCTTCTCATTTTCATTCCAGACAAAATTGCCATCAGCTTTCACCAATTTTATGGAGTCTGCTTCGGGCAAAGAGTGCTTTTGGAACTCTTCAAAAAGACCGGCTTCACGAAGCGCCCGTTGACCCATGTCGGCATGAAGGTCAACTGAGCCGCCTTGTGAACGAGCATTTCGGTCGGTGTCAAGCTCAAATATGGTACATTTGATACCATTGCGTTGTAACAGTCGTGCTAATGTTAAGCCCCCAGGTCCGGCCCCAGCGATGGCAATCTAGGAGCTGGCATGGTTGCTCCGGAAGATGGAGTTGAGAAACGAGAAGTTCCTGATGGATTTTTTCGTGTTTCTTTGGTCAAGGAACGGAATACAAGTTAGAAAGCAAGCGAAGAGGAAAAGAAAGAGAAAAGGGGTCGAGATTTTTGATCTAATATTCGTAATGTACTCGGAGAAGTAGCTAATAATACAAGCTTCAATTTGATATCGAAATCGAGATCTAGTAGCGAAAAGAACGCTAAAACATATGCATTACTGCATTTTATACAGCAGGTTTCTGCTTATCCCCTTTCATAGGGTGAACTCTTTAGAGTAGATAGCCCAAAAACACGACGGCAAACATGCTTTGTCACCGTGACCCATTTCTTTGCGCCGCGATGACGGCGCCACAAAATCGAACTCTACAACATTCCCGCAGAATCTCATAACCCTACACTAAGCAGTTCATAATCTAGTTTCTAGCTAAATCTAAAGCAAAGCGACCTCAAACTACTAATATACTCATCTAGGCAGTCACAAAGCTCCAACGTACTCGTAGTTAAAACATATAAGTAAGCGATATGACAAATTTCGGAGAAGGAAGAAGAAGCTTAGTCTTCGACGAAATTTCAAGCTATCGTTTTTTTTAAAAGTAACGTGTTTATGATCACGATAATATGAGTTTAGATATCATTGGCCCAGATGAAACCATCATCAGCTCGCTCGGATCTTGCTCAAAACTGCTTGTTTCAGAAAACACCAGAAATTCAAAGATGTTCCACTTGAGACTTCCCAATTTCATGGCTACAATCCTTTAGCGACCACATTGCCACGCTACTTAGAATAAACATCTAGTAGCTCTCTATTTAGCTAGCTCATTCTTTAAACATATACCCCATCGATTAAGTCACAATAGCACTTTCGATAATGCAATCGTACATATTTGCAGTCTATATTGCGACGAACCCTCGAACGAATACACCAAATGCAAGATTATCTCCAAGAATCATATCCGAGCTTTGTATTCGTGGCGAGAATTTCGGGCTCACGAATGTCTCCGGTTGCAATCGGAAACGTCATGTGCATCTCTCTGATCACAGGTGCGCGCGATAAGTCTAATATTGTATTCGTATACCTAGTTGAAGCTCGATATACAACAACAACGAGGGTTTAGCCCGTTGTAAATGTCGACAAGAGCAAACGGGGCAATCTCGAGCGTCAGTAGAGCTGTGAAACAAATTTCAACGCATGGTGTTTATCCATCGGTATACAAATCCATTGGATATTGAAATGCTCGAATTTCAATTTAGTTGCATCGTATGCGAATCCTCTTAGCTACTTTCCCATGAAAGAATACACCCTCTGAAATAAGAGTTCCAATACAGGTTGTTCAATCCGCCAATTCTGATGAAGAATGATCTCGTACATCGAGTTCTCTCTTTCCGTTCAAGCGTGAACACAACAACCTCGATGTTTGAAACCGCCTTGAAACTCGAAGTTTTTATTTCTCACTCAATCATGAACTTCTCTTTTGGATAATCCATCTGATTGCTTTGAGAAATGAGATTCGTGCCATACCAGTAATGAACATGAAGGAAAAATCAGAAGAAATTTCGATTCTTCTATAATAATCAAGTCTTCTTGAAAGATCATCATACCAAAGATCCAGAGAATCCCCATAAACCCTATCCTTTCACAAAAAGCTTTGCCTTCCCAAATTGAAAATATATACCAAGTCTCGGGTGAAAGGTAGGGCATAGCTTCGCCACTCCCAGGAACCGTACAAGGAGTACTCGTAGAAGATTAACCGAGTCCGCAACATCATTACTTGAACAAGAAAGTTACTTCATAAAGAGAATTATCTCACAACATGATAGACTTGGCTAACAGAGAGTTGCAACCAAAGTTTTTGGTTTAACCAATTAGACTGTATACATTCGTATTTGAAATTGCTCGACTATTGGAATTGTCTAATGTGCTAGTTTGGGCTATAAGCCAATTAATACTGTCGTTTAGAGAGATTGATAATGGCATCTTAGTTGCTTTGCCATGACGGTCCTTTGGTACATCCATTTAGTCGAGACAAAGACCAATATCAGCGATATTAGTATTTGTGTAGACATTCTTTACGGCCATAGCGAAAGTGGGCATATTTGGGCGGTGGTGAAAATGTTGATGTATGTGTTAGACTTCTAAGAGTAGGTTAATACAAGTCTTTAATACAATGAAATTAACTTAAAGCCTAAAGAAAGACATCGACATCGAAAAATCTATTCATCTATAACGGTAGCGAAAGAACTAAAGGCTTGTAGATCAATTGGGAGAGTCCCGGAAGCAAAAAACATTCAATCTTTGTTAAGCACAATTTATCTGGCCTGCTGGGTCGAGCTGAAGATAGATCCCAGAAATACAGAAAGGCTTAGAAGACGTTCAAGAGTAGTTTGAAACGTAAATCAGTTGCGGAGATATTATAATAATATCAGTGAAATCATCTAAAGCTCATAATGAAACTCCTATTCCAAAGTCGAACCTCGAGCAAAGAGACCACGGAAAATATAATAATGTTTTCACTTGAGCGTCTTTCACAAGACTCAATGCGCTGAAACTTCTTACCATCGCACCTATCTATGACTTCTTCCAAAAACTTTATCTTGGTCATTCTTTGACGCGATTTATCCATTCCTCTCCAAAACTATAAGTGATAGTATGAAGCAAGATGCATACCGCTGCCGTTCAGACATACGATACGATAATCATCAACAGGTGAATAGTGTAGATGGCAGACATGGAGCTCTGGTTTGGAAGGCTTGCGACGAGCCACAACTTGGACGCATCATCTTCAAGCTCCGAGGCCTAGAACTCGGTGTGAAGAAAACCTCTCACTACAATTGCGTCTCCGAGTGTCTTCCCTAGGTGACCAGGAATACAATCAATACCGGTCCTTCCATGTCTATCGATCTCAAGGTCATTCATTGCACAATGGGTGAGATTTAAAGCCAATTTTTGATAGATCTATGGAACCATCGCAACCAAATTTCATGCACACGATAAACACTACTCCTATCAAGTGTTGTGGCAGGCTCAGGTGTATAGCAGAGTTGAATTCATGGCGCGATATGAGCTGAACTATCAGGTCGGAATCCAGTCATCAAACAATCGAATCATAACCTTCAAACATCACCCGCATAACGCAAAGAGCAGCAAAGAATCATAAATACCGACGCTCATAAGTAAGCTGTTGGAGCTTCACTTCTCCATCCATACTCGTGATCAAGGAAATGTGATGCACTTGATGAGGTGAAGATGTTTGAGATTTCCAATTCCAGAGAAACCCCAAAAATCACAGTGATGATGACTAAGCAATACTCACGCCCTGGGGACCCATCGCATGCTCAATGGAAGGAAATGATACTCGAGTAGGAGGTTCCGATACAGCTCTTCCGAATGCGAAGTTTATATAACGCGAAGCATAACTGCAATGAGGATCTTCAACTCGAGACGTTCGATGTTCTGACAACTGGCCCATCAGTCCAGCGCTTGTCCTCTTCAAATCCACGAAGGCTACTCGTAGATTCAGCTATCTTTTGTCCCTTTATACTCGAGCACATTACGAAGTACTCGTACGAAACTTACCAATTCTCGATACGAGTACTCTGATACTTTTTCCATCAGTTCCAAGCGTTGAGAACTGAATTTATGGCCCGCACATCCACCGATCCCATATTCGAGAACCCCGGCCTGCCATATCCTTAGCTCTCACAGCGAAGCAATCCGCGAAAGATAGTGCATAATTGTATATAAGTAGAAGGCTCAGGACTCAGGACTCAGGACTCAGGACTCAGGACTCAGGACTCAGGACTCAGGACTCAGGATTCAGGACTCAGGACTCAGGATTCAGAACTTAGAACTCAAGACTCAGGATTCAGGACTCAAGACTTAAAACTTAGGATTCAGGACTCAGGACTCAGGACTTAGGATTTAGGATTCAGAACTTAGGATTCAGGATTCAGGATTTAGGACTCAGGACTCAGAACTCAGAACTCAGAACTCAGAACTCAAAACTCAGAATTCAGAACTCAAAACTCAAGACTCAAAACTCAAGACTTAAGACTCAGGACTCAGGACTCGGCATCGATGGAGCTCGGAAACGTTGCAGCTTCAAGAACCAATTAATAAAGTTTAGATACTCTATCAGTGAGCGGGGTTCCGTCGAACAAAGGGCCCATCCAAAGAATGGTGGACTGTTGGTTCAGGCCAGTGCCTGTAACTTCAGAACGCGGGGCAACTCTACCACAATGTGCGAAAGAGATATTATATTATCGACCAGCAGATATTCTGGGCATGCTATGGTTTACTATAGTCATGGATTTCCAGTTTCGAATCAACCATGGAGCTTCTCGCTGCTAATAAACTATCTTACTCAGACTACTTCCTATTCGCCCATTCACTCATGGAAAAACGGACATCCCCTCATTTCTGTCTTGGACGTCTTTTGAATGGTTCCTAACTGGTGGTTATCATAACTATTGATATCATCACTGCTTTGTCCGGTATAATGTTGCCCCCCCCAGTCTCACAAAATGCATTTACTGTGGTCCACAGATTCAGCAATAGCCCACTGCCGCGTACGATTTGGCACGAAGGATTATTGTTACCAATATGCGAACGAGTACAATAATAACTGGAATACAATTGGAAGAGAACGCAAGGCAAGAAAAACCCTATTTTCCAATCCAGCCTATCCTACACTCCCTTTCAAGGTTGCGTATTGTACTCGTAATTGCGCTGGACATTTCGGCAAGTATATCTTCTGCAACTGCCGATGGTCTGTTGTTTTTGTTTAGAATATTCATAGACCTGTCCTTGCAGAACACCGTTGACCTAACTCGAGTAGCCCTCACTCCATGCTTACTCTGTACAAAATAAGTACAGTTTACCCACATGCACGATTTTCGGCAGTTTCGGCATGAAACAGTTCGCATTTGCATTCAGAAATAAGGCCTAGCACTTCATATATGCCTCACGACATCATGAACCCGCTTCTGACAGATACACTTGCTTTTCCAGAGCATCCATGCATATACGTGTGCGAATTATTGAGCTTCTTTATGGGTTTTGTATTCCTCGAATCGTCGTTAGTTCAAAGATCTAACCATCCCCATTCTTCGATCGTCCGAAGCTCTCCTTCAGGTTCTTACTTGCCGAGCATGCAAACTGCCACCTGTCGTAATCAACCACAGTAGACTGAAAGCAGTATCGAACGAATGTTCCGAGCATGCATTGGCGCCATCTCAAATGGGTGAGGTCACTCGGCACCATGATTTCAAGCAGTTTGCACGCGCTAGGACCATGAATGGGGATCTCCTCGTTCGTTATTCTCGTCGGGTAGAACGTCAAGGACAGTCGGCAAGTGCTTTTGAGACTGGCCTGCACGTCTATATGAAGGCGTCAGGTTGGCAACTCTGATGTCTGCTAGGTACTAGCCTGACTCGGTATAAACTTTCATTGGCGAGTCAAAGATGTATGGCCTCTTACTTCGAACAGGCTAGGCTCTAGAGATATAAAACGGCAAAACGTTCAACGCAAGGCGTTTGGCGCGTTCGCAATCGCTGATCAGTACGCGGCATCTCAACTATAATATATGTTGGGCCTTGGCCATGTAATTGCTCAAGAAATAAGGTTTAACATTTCATTGTTTTTGTCGTTTTATGATATGATTTTATCAGATATTGTCATCTACTTTTACAATATACATCTATCACATAGGGCTATCATATTAACCCGGGATACTTCTCGTAAAACCACACAAGATAGTACCATCTTCCTTACACTTTCAAAGCCTTATGGTTTTCGAGATTGAACTCAAATTCCGGGGGCATTAAAGGTCTCCACAATATTGAGTTTCTATCCCGTGCGTATCGAATATATCGTCGTCGAAGCCCCATCACCATAAATTCAAGCATCGTTGATTGATTGATTTGAAGTTGCAATTTATCGTCAGAGGACAGCTTCTTCACATCTGCCAGTATCTAGAAACGCGAACAAAATGATTACCGATACACTTCTCACTTTGATCATTCAACATTGGCTTTCACTATTCATTGTTGGAATCGGGATTCATCTTGTGAGAAATCGTTTCAATCGGGGCCTGAACAAATATCCTGGACCGACTCTTGCTTCTTTGACAAATTGGTGGAGGTTCTATGATGTATATAAACGTCGTCCGGAAGTCACCCATCAAAAGTTACATGCCAAGCATGGAGATGTAGTCCGCCTTGGCCCCAATTACCTTTCATTTGCGAATCCAAAGGCGCTGAAGACCATCTATGGATTGAACAAAGGTTTTGTCAAGGTATTCTAAGATATCAACCCCTTCTCAGTTGGGCCTTATGCTGATGTACCAAAGTCCGCATTCTATCCCGTCCAACAAGCTGTATCCAATGGCCGTCCACTCCCATCACTTTTTAGTACCACCTCCGAAGCATTTCATGCACAACTAAGACGTTCTGTCAACTCTGCGTTTAGCATGTCCTCCTTGGTACAATACGAACCACTTGTCACCCGCACCACTGAAATCTTCCTGGATCGGACCGCTGACCTCTTCACTTCGCCAAGCGTCCCCTCATCATGTGACTTCGCAAAGTGGTTGCAATTTTATGCATTCGATGTGATTGGTGAAATGACATACTCCAAACGCCATGGATTCATCGATGAATACCAAGATGTACAGGGTATAATATCATATCTCGGAAAACTCTTCGACTACGTCGCACCAGTAGGCCAAATGCCAATCCTCGATCGATTCTTCCTCAAGAATCCACTATACCTCCTAGCTGCCAAGCATGGTATCATTGATGCCACATTTCCTGTAGCCAAATTTGCAGCGCAAAGAGTCCAGGAACGATATCCTAAGAGGGATGGAGATGGAATATTGCCCATCAAAGAGGCAGAGGTGAAAACAAATCAATCACAGCCTGATCTCCTATCGAAGTTTATCCAGGCTAAATACGATCGACCCGAATTCATGACCGATCAACTTGTCATGACGATGGCTGTCTCCATGGCCTTTGCGGGATCGGAAACGACGGCTATTTCGCTCAGTGCGGTGTTTTATTATCTGCTGAAAAATGAACGATGTATGGCAAAGTTGATGCAGGAAATCGAGGGGAAAGAACGAGATGGATATTTTGAGGATAGGGAAAAGGGATTGGTAAGTTGGACGGAGAGTCAAGGATTACCGTACCTAGATGCGTGTATCAAAGAAGCATTTCGATTACATCCCGCACCTGGGTTACCTATGGAGAGAGTAGTACCGGAACAGGGAATGGAGATTGCTGGGGAATGGATCAAAGGCGGAACGATTGTGGGGTGTAGCGCTTGGGTTCTTCATCATAGGAAGGAAGTGTTCGGTGATGATGTGGAATCATTTAGACCGGAGAGATGGTTGGTGAGTGAAGAAGAGGGAGTGGATAGGGAAGCGGAGGAAAAGAGGATTAAGGAGATGAATGGGAGCATGTTGCATTTTGGCATGGGCGCCAGGACGTGTATTGGGAAGAACATTAGTCTTTTGGAGATTTACAAGTTGGTGCCGAGCATGTTGCGGCGATTCGAGGTATGTCTTCTCTCCCTATTTTGTGATGGAGGGATGGGAGTGTAGAGATGAATGAGTGATGATCTTTTGAGATAACTGAGATAATACTCGTACTGACATCACATCCAACACCACCCCAGATCCAACTCGAACACCCGAACCAAGAATGGAAATTACACAATGCATGGTTCGTACGCCAACTGAATTTCCGAACGAAATTTCGCAACCGACAACTCGTGCACCCTCGCACATGAATATATCAGCGTCATTGGTACACGGTTAATGCCGCGCACGTGAAAAGATTTGAGCGATTTCTTTCCGGTTTCGTGTTTTGCATATTCTCAAGTTACTTGACCGTACTTATTGGTTGTACTGTACTGTACCATACTATGCTGTGCTATACTATTATGTACCTGCATACGTGCGGGAATTTTCAGTTATTTGTCTACGAGGAGGGTGTACTGATCAATGTTAAATGAATGAATTACCTTGTCGGAAGTCTCCTTCACTGATACATGCGCCACCCCCAGGCGTGAGCCGTTCTAATTGTGGAATCACTTCGTATGTGACCAAATTCTGGTTTACAGTATATTGAGCTTGGCGTCGTTGTTACTCCAATATGTGCCAACCACTGCTTCAAATAGAAGATTTCGCCATTGCGGGTGTACTGAATTAGCAATGTAGCCTTTCTTCTTTGAAGCATCCAAAGCTATTCCTGAGATAGCTCCTACTTGATTGGATGTGTGTCTTATTGCCGTCATCAAGGCTTTGCTTTCGTTTCTTGATCCAACCAAAGAACGCGGAATGAAATGTTCCTGGATTTGAATATTTTTGACGGGATTGGGTGGATTAATGACTTTGAAAGCGTCCAGAAACGTAGGGGAATCCCCTAGGAAATATGCTAGAAAGAGCCCGTTAGTCACGAATAACTATGATGAGGACCTAAACGTGCTGTCGTCCATATGATTTTCCTACAACTTCGCGATAGTAGGGCACATGATATCGGCTAGTTCCGAGCTAACCAGCCCGATACCCGAAGCAGGAGTCATGGCAAAAGACGAGGTTGGCATGAACCAGGCACTCACAGCCCCAGCATCAACAAAATAGAGAGTGTGTCGAGGAACGTCTCGACAAATGCATCCTGCGATACCCCTTCGTTTGTGAACGTGAGATTTGCGGCAGTAGTTCGTGTATCCGGATGTGCTTCACTTGTCATAGATAGAGTAGAACTACTCCATACATGCCAATACCGCCACCGGAAAGCGCCCAGTACACGCCTTCGTTCTCGGCTGGAGAGGCAATTGGAATATCTCCGTTTTAGGTGATAACTTGCTATTTCCGAATCTGATTAGCTGCAAGGCCATATCTTGATACCAACTGGCCGTATGCACTACCCTGAATATAGTCACCAGCAAAACTCATAGTCCCGTCATTTCCTCTAACGATCATCGACCTTGGGAATTGGCTATAGTTTTAGTCTTACTAACGCTAGCGCTAACGCCTGCGCTGACTTTGATCGCTTCTTTGGTGTAGCAACTTGGTGGATAATCGAGTGTATTTGTACTCTTCAAATGCTGGGTCCAAATTGCAACAGCAACAGCACCGGCACCGGTCGCCTTACCACGATCGTCAAGGCCAGTATCCCAGATCGTCAATCGTAGGTTCTTTTCCTGTACGAAATCAATGGTTTTCTGGCAGTTGGGAGCACCGCTTGAATCTACCGCATATTGGACGTAAATCCCCACCATGCAATGCGACGGCCTTGGTAAACTTTTGCGGATCGCCGCGGTAGTTTGCGGAAATAGTGCCATGGTCGAAGATGAAGACTCAAGATGGATCTCGGCGGAGCGCAATGCCCTCTGGATACTTGCACGATGTTCCTCGCTGTGCGTCTCAGATTCGTCTCGATGCCATGAGCTTGCGAGATTTTTCGTGCCATTAGGCTTGTCGTCAAAATCTGATGGAACGTGATTCAGGTTCTTGAGGTGCGTCGGTAGTCGTGGCCGGAAGATAGCGACGAAGAGTTTTGTGGGTATATCTGCTCCCGTCATCCTTCATCCTTCATCCTGTGTACGAAGTGGAAGTCTAGTCCAGTCGCGCCAATGACTCTGAGCTTCAGGCAGAGACAGAGCAAATATATATCCATCGACCACACTGATGATGAATCATACAACGACGCAGCACGAAGCCCTATATCCTGATCAGCCCAGGAGCTTCTTTTCCGCCCGCTTGCAGCTCTTCATCTTTCTAAACCGCGTTCGAATGTCAAATTCACATGTCAGCCAGCCCGTACTCTTCACGCGAGCATCACATGCGGTTTGCGGCATCGCCACCCCAAGACTCTCTGTGGATACCTCGCACACGGCGTCATGTTGCGACGATGCCGTGGCTCGATATGCAGAGGCGGAAGTTCGGATGTCGGTGACCCCGCACTGCACTTGGGCTTTTGACTTCATCTTCTCGAGTCGATGTCTTTTCTCTCCGTAATTGCTCGGTTTTGGAAGCTGGTGTGTGCTGTGGGTGATGGCCTTTGGCAGGACTGGGTGAAGTGGGGCTTTATCTGGAATCTGGAGGTTCTGGGTCGTGGTGGAGGTTGTGATTTGTGTTTAGAGTATGGGTCACCAGGTGTGAGTACGAGTGCTTTCAAGTGTGTGTGTATGTATATGTATTTGCATATTGGTTTCTACGAATGTTATTTGGGGATTCGATGACGAGCTGGAGATGGAGATGGAGATGGGTTTTTTGCTATCATTTCATACTCGTAGAGAGATACTCGAGTATGAGAAGAAATATTGTAATATCATTGGATTGGATCGTCATACGGAAGTGAAGTCGCGCCCTGTCAAATAGAAATGGGGGTGGCTGATTGAGTATTATATTTCGATCCAAAGCTTGATAATTGAGATACGTTAGTAGTCGAGTACTTATATAGACCATAGACCATAGACCTATCCGCGAACGACTCGGCTCCCTTCGACTTCTTTTAGTCCTGTATTCAACATCTTGTAACCGACCAGTTCTCTCCTGCAAGACGGGTGTAATTATATCTCTCTATAGATATACATCACCAGTACCTACCGTGATTCCTTTACTCCTCCTCGAGTCCTCGAGTCCTCACTCAGCCTACCAGTAAGGTCTCTTAGTCACGTGTCATCTTCAAACGCCGCGCGTGAGTCGCGACAGTGTGGGAGCTTTGCCCACGGTTTAAGAGAACCATATCGTTTGAGAACACGCGAGTACTCGAGTAGTATCGATGAAGAAACTCTAGGCTTGATGGGGTCTACGCCGTATACATCGCCGACTTGGATTTGGTGAGGGTTGGTAATGTATCTAAAAACAGATCTATCAGGTTATTCAATCTACTGGAGTACTCGTCTAGATAGGTTGTGTTGTGTTGGGTTTTTGGTGTAGGTGCTGGTGTTGGTGTTGGTGTTGGTGTTGGTCCAATCTCGTTTATGTTCTGTTATGTTATACTCGAGTACTTGTGTTTTTGTGTTATTATTTGCATCCTCGAGTATATTACGAGTATAGGATGAGCAATTTGCGTGAATAGGATGCATACCAAGGGGTGCTTCATCATTGGTGTTGACGGTTGAATGTTGAAGTGAAAATAGAAATGAATGAACGAATGAATGGATGATAAAGGGGCTAATTGGTGGTTGTGTTGGCACAGCAGATGTATAAGATTATGTATGCAATCAATATATTTGACTGCGGAAATTGAGCTGGGTTGTGGTTGTGTTTGTGGAATGGCGAAGTCTCGATTAGATATGGGAGGAATAGTTGATTACTTGAGCGGTTTGGTTGGTTCTTTCTCTTCTCTTCTCTTTCCTTTCCTTTCCTTTCCTTTCCTTTCCTTTCCTTTCCTTTCCTCATTCGAGTACTATTTATAGGCAATGGCGAAGAGGAAACTCGTGATTGCTTCTTTGGGAGTGGAGTGCAGTGGCATGGCGGCACGGTTTATGGGTTTACTCGAGGATGTATGTTTATGTATGTGGGATGGTTAGATGGTTAGATGGATGTTTGGATGGGATGGAAGGAAAGATTGAATGAATGATATACATCATACATCATACATCATACAGCCCCCTTTGTGTAACCTATTTGCATAGCACAGGGGATGCACATGCGGGCGAAGCAGCTTATCACCCGGTTGGACGCGGGTGAATGGTTTTAAAGGAGCAAGCTGTTTTGTAAGGCTGAGTTTCTGATCTTCGAGATGCGGGAAGCTGGAGGAATATAAAGCTCGTGGGATCTGACGACGCTGGGTTGAACTTTCCACTATCCATCATCCATCGCGACTTCTTTTATATTACAACGATATCTTTCTCTTCCTTTAACCCCTCTCTTCAATCATTTAACTGTTTTGACTTCATACTCATACTCATACTCATACTCATACTCAAAATCAAAACAATCACAATCGCAGCTGCAACCGCAACCGCAAAGATGCAGAAATCTATCATCTCCCTCTTCGCATTGGTCTCGAGTGCTTTGGCAGCTAAATACAGCATTGCTGTTGGTGGCAGTGGACTTACATTTGCTCGCAATAACTTGAATGCCCAAGTTGGTGACCAGTAAGTTTATTGTAGTGGTAACAGTGTATATTGTCTAATATGCTAGGAGTGGCATATATGTTCTATTGAGTATATGAGGTGGAGATACCTAACTAGGTATAGCGTTACATGTGATTACAATATCCCCTTTATAATCGAATTCGATCATCAAAATCATATAAAATAAAAGGCTTTTTAAAAAATGTTTTTGAAAGCTTTTTGAAATGCTTTTTGATATTAATGATTTTGTATTTTCCAAACCTTTGTATAAATATAAAACGTTTTTTAATTAGTTTATTCAAATCTTATAATTTTATATAATTAAACTTTTTATAGAAATAACCATTTCTTTCATTAAATTCGATTTTTTAATATTGTATATATGTTTTAAAGCTTTATTAATTTTCGCGATAACGATTTATTATTATTGCAATGTTTACATCTTTTTATAGAAATTTAACACTTTATAACTATACTGTATTACGATATAAAAAAAATTTTAACGCTTTTCGAAATCAAATCCTAGCCCTTTACTATAGATTAGAAATCTAAAATAGATTAATTGCTTTGTTAAAATATTAGCTTTTTGTTTAAAATCAAGAATCTATATTACTCGAAATCTTTTTTTTTTAATTATATTCTTTTGTATATAATACTATTGTATATTGATATGTTTAATTTTACTATAGAATTTGTTTTTTTGCATTCAATCGATACTACTTTTATTATTGCAATATAATATCGATATATATGGTTTTGAAAAGCTTTGTTTATTCAAATCGATAATAAGTTTTTCAAACTATACAACTTTTTTTGCATTTTTGTTCGCGATTATAATTTTAGTTTTTATTATACAAAGCAATATAGATTTTTGTTTATTGAAGGATTATATAATTGCGCTTTTATATCGAATAATAATTATTTTTTATATCGATTTTCGATTTACTTTTAAACTCTATGTAACATTTGTAAAAATATTATAGAAACGTAATAGATTTTGCAATCGATTCGAATAGATTATACCAATTTCGATTATATTATTAAGGAATTCTAGGAAATGATTTGCAAGGATTAAATGCTTTCTTTTAAAAATGTATATCATTTTTACGAGTTGATCAATTAGAAACGCAAAATCATTTTTTGTTTTATTTATTAAATAAATTCTTAATTCAACAATTTGTAAATATAAAACTTTGTTATTTTCGTTGAATAGTTTTGTTATTGTAATTGGTTTTAGTATAGTATTAGCAAAAAAAAGTAGATTCCGAAATGTTGGATTATAGATTTTGAAATATTCCAAAAGCTTTTTGATATAGGTTTTTTGATATATTTTAAAAAATCTCTAAGCTTTATTCCGCTTGATTTGGATTTCTAAAAAGATTTGTATTGATTTAAAATCTTTATATTTCCATTTTTGATTTATAATCTTTTTAATCGTATTGATTATGAATTATGATTTCAATATTAATAAATTATTTATATAAAATAAAACATATACTTTTTTTTCAATAAACAAATTGAAATTTGTTGTTGAAATTTGTAAACTTATATTTTTAAAGAACAATTTAATAATTTATCATTATACTTTTGGAGTTTGTTTTAATTTGTAAAGTGATTTCTTAAATTTAAAGTAGTTACTATTAGGGTTTAGAGCAAATATTTTTTTAAAGAATTATAGAATTGTCACGCTAAGAGCATGAGGCACGTGATAATCACGTGTTTGTAGAACACTGTGATTCCACGTGGGCCTCGGATCTTCCAGGAGTAGGCGCATAAGCACCCTACCCACTTTTCGATCAACCGGAGCTAGGAAGCTCCAAAGCGCCACAAGCTTGGCATACTACTAATTGAACAAGTTTTCCAAGATTAGTATAAACACTTTATGCGTTATCATATTAATGTAATATTGGATTTTCTCAATTAGTATACTAGTCTCTTTTAAGATCATCTAGATCTATAACTACCAATATACTATAATATCAAAAATTATTATACTGTAGATCTATAATATCATAAATCATTATATTATAGATCCTTAAGATCTCAGAGTCAAATGATGATCACATGGAATCACATGAATATAGGTATATTAGGAACAAATGGATCTGGTATTATAGGGACAGACAACAATACAATCACTGTTTTATACCTATACCTTTATCCCTTTCTGATATCACGTCATTATATATTCGTAGCTATCCTCCGTGATAAGAATCTTTATTAGGATTTTAGTATTAGTTAGTTCTTTATTCAGGAAAGTTGTATCAACATCCATATTATCAATTTCTAAATCCTTTTTTGTTGCTTTGGCTAAAAAAGCTTGTAATGTAAAGTATCTTGCAATTTTTGCGAACGTTTTTGTGAAATCAATTTCGTACTTTTGAAAGAATCCTTTTACTACCAATTTGGCTTTTTTTTTCTTTAGTTTGCCATTTTGGTTTAACTTATTCTGTAGAACTTATTTAAACTTTAAAAATCGTTTTCTTTTTGGCGAAGCATTTTTAATTACCTCGAAAGTATTATTCTTTTTCAAACTAATCAACTTTGATTTAATTACTTTTATCCATACCTTAAAGTTCGATTCCAAAGCGTTTTTTAAATTGATAACTTCAATATTAGTATCTATATGCGGATGTACTATTTTAAAGTTCTTTGTAGGATATTATGTTTTTGTATTACTTTTTACAACTTTTTTGTTTCTTGTAGCAATAATATTTGAAAAAGCCTTTTTTAAGCGAGGATTCTTTTTAGAATCATCTTTATCTAAATCTATAAGGAAATTTAACTTTTTATTGTTATAGTTTAAGCTTATAAAAACTCCTAACTATTTTGATTTAATGTTTAAATTTATAAAAGCTTTTAATCGTTCTGTATTAATGTTTAAGTTCATAAAAACTCTTGTTCGTTTTGTATTAATACAAGTCCTTTTCTAGCTTCGTTAATCTTTTTAAAATTGATTTCCTATTTAATTCGTATTTTTTTTCGATTTGATCGATGGTTTTTTACGTAAAAACATATTTAAATCCTTTTTTAATGGAAATCTGTATTCATCAAAGTTAGCATTTATTGTTTTTATAATCTTCAGGGAATTGAGATTAAAAAGTTTGTAAATCTAGCTTTTTTTTATGTTTATGAAAAGATGCTTTCTCTTTAGCACTCTCGATTCAAATTTCTTTATAGTTTGCTCTAATTGTTGAGGATTGTGTACAAATGCTATATATCCAAATACTTTTAATTTTTGTAAATCTAGTTAACAATTATTATAAGCTTTAAAAAGTATTACAACTTTCGAAAGCGTTTCAACTTCTCCAAAAGGTAGTGCTTTTGTAAAAAACCGATTCTTCAAATAAACAACGTACAATATAATAATCTTTCATTAAATCAAAAACATTTTTGATTTTGTTAGGAGATTTCTTAATATAACATTTATATCCTATATCTTTTTTTTAACAATATCGTTTATAGTATACTTTTTTGAAGGAAAAGGTTTAAATTGTATGTTTTTTTTTAAGATTTCTATTTGGAAATTAATTCCAAACTTTTTTTTGTTGTTGTTGGTATATATTATAACTATTTTACTATTAAACTTTGTTTCGATTAATTTGAACAAAATTAAAAGTATTGGTACAATTATAACTATGGATTTATTAGGAGTATATTTGATCTATATAAATCTTATAGCGTTATCTATAACTATTATAAAGTATTTGTTATTTAAAGAAGATATCTTTTGAATTTTAGAGAGATTACAATAAAAACGATATAAAATTGTAGGCGTTTTAATGACAATATATTTATTGAAGTACTTTTTTATTCTTTTTGCTAAATAAGACAAATATATTGATTTTTTTGTCAATTTTCGTTTTCTTGATAATTTTAAGCTTGTATATATTTTTAAGAACTTCCAAAGCTAATTATGATTAAAATAACCAAATCGATGATATATTAGGTTGGATGTAGACTTATAAGAATTAATATTATCTATAGCAACGAACTCTTTAAATATAAGATTGATAAATTATAATATAAAATTCTGTACAATATAGTAACCAAATACTTTCTTTACTGTAAATTTCAATTGACCAAACTTTTAACAAAACATTGATTCTTTTTCGAAAATGATTTTATATTTAATTTGAATAAGGAGATTGATAGAAATTAGTTGTATTGTTCCAAATTTCTTTATATACTATACATTGAAAAATGTAAGTTTGCCAATTTGTACAATTCTGTATATTATATTCAATGCGAGTAATTTATTTGCAATTTGAACTTTTTGTGGTATAGGTTATTTTGTAATGTTTTTTAGAGTGTTAAGTTAACCAATAAAATGATGAGAAGTTTTTGAATTAAACATTTATTTGAAATTGTTACTATTTAATTAAAAGTATATACCAAAGTAATAAGAAAAGATATAATTGTTATTTAATACTATATTTACTTTAGTCTTTTTGAAGGCCGAATTATTGCTATTTGCGAAAATCTTTTTACTACATTTTTTATCCTTTTTTGATGTATAGTATGCTTTTTTAAAATGTTTATACTTTTTATAATTATAGTATTGAATCTTTTTGGTATGAGAGGATTTATTTCGATTATATGATTCTTTTGATCTTTTTTTATAATCACCTTTTTCGCTACGATTGTTCCATTTCTTTTTTCTTTCGAAGTTTAAAGGTTCAACAATAAATGTAAAAGCTTTAATTGAAGCTTTGATTTTTTGAAAGAACGTTATAGTTTCTTCCAAAATATTATCCATCACACTAACGTAAGTATAAATTGTTGCTCATACTTCGAAACTAGGTATACATACCAAAAACATGTTTTTTATCATCTTTTTTGTGATTGGCTTAGGACCATCGAAAAATGCTTTTTGATATACTTATAGTTTTTATAAAAACACTTAAATAGTTTCGTTTTTATAATCAAATTTTTTTTTAAAGAACAACTTTTTTGTGATATTTATAAAGATTGTATCGAAAGTTTGATTATATATTGATAGCACTTTTTATATATTAGCAGGATCATCTAGATTTTAATAGTTTTCAATCATATTGCAATAGGTAATAGTTAATTTTGCTATTATAATCAATATAGCCCGTTTTATTCTTTTATTATAATCAGCAAGTTTAATATCGAATTTCTTTTTTAAAGCGATTATTGTTCTTTGTGAATTTGTTTTTATTGTTTTTTAATGAGTTTTTGAACTTCTTTCCATTGTAAGTTTTTGTGGAATCTTCAAAATAGGTTGTTTTTCGATATTGAGTACGATATTCTTGCAATTAGTTTGTGCGAATGCATTTATACAATAGCTTCTATAATCAACCCAATTATTATTAGTGAAGGTGATGATAAAGCTTTATTTGGTTATAAAAGGATTAGAGGAAATAGTAGTTATATTTTCGACGAGTAGGGGTTGATAAAAACGAGGTTTTTGATGAAAATCTTGATGATAAAAATGATGAAAATGATGAAAATGATGAAAAATGTGATTTTTCTAGCGGAAATGTATAGAAAAGCGATCTTTTTCTTCGGAAAACGTGTATATATCGTTTTAATCAATAAAATGATAATTTAGTTGCTTCAGTGAATGTGCAATATAGGGTCATAACCTATTGTAGTGGTAACAGTGTATATTGTCTAATATGCTAGGAGTGGCATATGTGTTCTAT
>NGKF01000026.1:176788-196860 GCA_002162555.1 Monilinia aucupariae | reverse complement strand
TTGAGTATATGAGGTGGAGACACTTAACTAGGTATAGCGCTACACGTGATTACAACAAAGTTGTTCCTCGTATGCTCTTGATGTCGGTCACTCACATGAATATAGAGTTGAATTCGTTTTCTTCGGCACGCACAGTGTCGCACAGAGCACCTTCGACAATCCATGTGTTCCCTCCGACCATGCTCCCATCTTCTCCGGCGTCATCTCAGGTCCATCCCCAAGCAGCAATAATGTCGTCGTATGTATTGTTCTTCTCGATCCACAAATACATGCTAATCAAATGTGCCTTATTAGAACCCCGTTTGGACCATGGATCTCAAGACCAATGAGACCCTGTGGCTTTACTGCTCGGTTGGAGAGCACTGCCAAAAGGGTATGGCCATGACTATCGTCGTCGACAATAACCCTAACCCCGATGAGACCCTCGACAAATATCAAGCTGCAGCTGCCAAGGTCGCCAAAGCTTCTGCTCCTACCGAGACTCTTGGCGGAATCCTCGTTCTCCCATCTACCACTGGTTCTGCTTCGGGGACCGCAGTTGCCTCGGGTAACTCCACAGCTACTTTCACTGCTCTATCCACAACCGTTACAAGCAGGGCCTCCACGGTCACTGCCACCAAGCCGGGGAGCGCTTCAGCTACTGCATCTGGCGCAGTTGTCACTGCTATAGGTGCTGCTGGACAAGCTAAAGTCCCAGTCGTGCTTGGCTTGGCAGGTATTGCTGGTGGATTCGCCGCCTTCATGGTTTAAGTGGCGATGAAGTTCTGACCATCTCCACGGAAGATTCAAGGTCGAATTTTGGCGGGTTTCAGTTGGCGGTTCATTCATCTCTTGATGATGATATGTAACAAGAATACTAGTTAGTACATGGTGGATGCATAGGTTGATGATACATGGTAATGAGATGTTTCTGGCGTCGTTAGTTATAATGCATTAGATGATAATGGGTTGTAAATAGAATGTGTTTAGTGCATAGCTAATATCATGATTGGTTCTTGCACATAATATGATGAAGACTTCGATGTTGTGAAGTATGTGCTGAGTAGCCGAGACATCGTACTGATGCTCCGAATGGAACTTTGAAGTTCCTCCTGAGTAGATAGTATTTGTAAGATATAATTCACAATATCCTCGAAATATCCTCAACGGCGTGTAATAAGAGGATGGAGGAAATTCGATATATCTACGAGTAGAAGAGACGAGAGAAACCATATATCTAGTGCCGCCTTAGTCCATGCAAGATATATAGCCCACGTGATCAAACATAAATGGCATATCACGCAGATACTCCAGCATGCCGCTTTTATTGTGGCCTGTGAGTCAACAACCCCGCCGAATTTATCCCACCACGACTCGTATATTTTGATTTTACAAAATAAATATCCTCAACCCCACTCATCACCACTCACCACCACTCACTGCCATCCTCTCTCCTTTTGATTGTTCAATTCTTAGAAAGAGAGAACAATTACAATCACCGCAATCATGGCCGCTGCACCAGAAACTACAGCCAAGCTCCTCGATGAGGTGACTGGGGAATTCGTCTCCAAGACCGAATTGAAGAAGAGACAAAAGCAACGACAAAAGGATGAGGAAAAGGCAAAGAAGGCTGCTGCTGCACCTCCAAAGCCCGTCGTAGTCAAGAAGAGCAATGCAGAGGCTGATGAGAAGGAATTGAACCCAAATGTATTGCCTCGCATATGATTCGTCTATGGGTATCTTGATCACTAACTGCAAATCAACACAGCAATATTTTGAAATCCGTTCTCGTAATATCAACAAGATGATATCCACTCAGTCGCCCAACCCTTATCCCCACAAATTCCAAGCGAATTACGATTTGAGGAACTTTGTGAAGGATCACGGTCACTTGAAGTCGGGAGAGCACAAGAAGGATGTGGAGGTTCGCTTTGGGGCCAGAATATACAACAAGCGTGCTTCGGGCAACAAGTTGGTTTTCTATGATGTAAAGGATGAGGGAGTCAAGGTTCAGGTTATGTGCCAACTCCAGGAGTCCACCGCCAGGGAAGGAGCACAACCATTCGGAGAACAGCACGAGTCTTTACGTCGTGGTGATATCGTTGGTATTGTTGGATATCCTGGAAGAACCGCACCAAAGAACAAGATTGAGAAGGGAGAGGAGGGAGAACTTTCCATCTTTGCGACAGAGGTTATCCTCCTTTCCCCTTGTTTACATCAACTTCCAGATGAGTACTACGGATTCAAGGATCAAGAGAAGAGACATCGATGGAGAGATTTGGATATGATCATGAATCCATCTACGCAAAATATGTTCCGCACTCGTCACAAGATAGTCGACTATCTTCGCAGATACTTGAACGATTTGGATTTCATCGAAGTCGAGACCCCAATGATGAACGCAATTGCTGGAGGTGCTACAGCCAAGCCATTCAAGACTCACCATAATGACCTTAAGATGGATATGTTTATGCGTATTGCTCCAGAACTTTACCTCAAGCGTCTCATAGTTGGCGGTATTAACCGTGTCTATGAGTTGGGACGTCAATTCCGTAATGAGGATATTGATCTTACACACAACCCCGAATTCACAACCTGCGAGTTCTATATGGCATATGCCGATGTCTATGATCTCATGAAGATGACCGAAGAATTGGTTTCTGGTCTTGTCAAGCGCATCACTGGAGGAACCACGACCAAGTTCCATACTCAGCACGGAGAAGAATATGAAGTCAATTGGGCTGCACCATGGCGACGTGTTGAGATGATTCCGGCTCTTGAGGAGGCAACTGGAGAGAAGTTCCCACCTTCAGACCAATTGCACACTGATGAGACCAATGAATTCCTCAAGAAAGTCCTCAAGAAAATGAATGTCGAGTGCTCGCCTCCTCTCACTAACGCCCGTATGCTTGATACCCTCACTGGTGAATTTATTGAAGAGACATGCGTCAACCCAACTTTCATCACGGAGCACCCGCAAATGATGTCACCACTCGCCAAGTCCCATCGCAGCAAGCCTGGTTTGTGCGAACGTTTCGAGGCATTTGTTTGCAAGAAGGAGATTGTCAACGCATACACCGAGTTGAACGATCCATTTGACCAACGTCTCAGATTCGAAGAGCAAGCTAGACAAAAGGCCCAAGGTGATGACGAAGCTCAAATGGTTGATGAGGAATTCTGCAGATCTTTGGAGTTGGGTCTACCACCAACTGCTGGTTGGGGTATGGGGATTGATCGTTTGGTCATGTTCTTGAGTGATAACTATAGTATCAAGGAAGTTCTCGCTTTCCCCATGATGAAGGACAATACCCAGAACGCACACAAGCAGCAGTTGGCGGCCGAGGTGGTCGATGTTCAACCCTCGCCAGTTGAAGGCATAGCACACAAGTAGATTAGATTTCGAGGCAAGATGAAGCAAGTGACAAATGATACCATTATACTAGGTTCACATGATATATCTTATGAAATTTGTTGGAGCGAGTGTATATAAAACCTCCAGCATATAGAATGCTATTGATCACAAAGGAAGCTGCTCTCGTCTCATATTTTCTTACACTCTTGATCAAGACAATTCTCATTCTGCTACTGTTCCTGTTGGTGTTCATTGTCCCGTGTTCATTGTTTACTATTCACGGTTTCACGGTTTCACTATTCGCCCTTTCACTGTTTCACTGTTTCACTGTTCATTGTTCATTTTCACTGTTTAATTACTGCTCACTTTTGCAAGATATAAATTGGCCTCCCTTCTGCTTCCTTGATTCCATCGCATCCCACCTTTCACATCCACAACCAAAAGCACATATATCCACAGCACACATTATCCATTCACTCAACTGGACATTCCCCACTCGCACACATCTTCCATCTCTTCCAGCCTCTCAGCCTCTCTACACACCGCCACCGTCCTCCACACACCTCCGCACACCCAAAACGATGGTGACCTCCTGCACATCCCTCGTCTCCGTCTTGTCCTTCTACCTCGCGGCTTTCTTCTTGGCTTACTTGTTTGTTTGTTTCCTGCTGGCTTTGGGCGCTTGGTTGGTTGCGTGTTTGCGTGCTTGTCTGTGCATGTTTGTATGTACTTGCATGTACTTGTATGTCTGCGTGTGCATGTGTGGATGTGCGTATGTCGTTGTGTGTTTTGGCATGTGGTGAATGGGAACGAGAGGAAGAGAGGATGGAGAGGGGGGGAAGCGAGAGAAGCGGGAGAAGAGAAAGGGCGGGAAAATTCGAGGACAGGGCACATTTCGGGTACCGCGACATCTTTCACTGTCATGCCGGGAGGGTGGAATTTCTTTCGTGTTGCAATTACATCTACAATTACAATTACAACTACGCGTACGTTTGCATTTACATTTGCATCGGATTGGCTACCTACCAGGTATTCACACGTAATACGTCTTTGGTTTCTTTTTTCTTTCTTTCTTTCTTTCTTTCTTTCCCATTCCTTTTCTTTGCTTTTCTTTTTCACTTTTTTTTTCGTCATGGAGGATTTGATTGTTGATGGGGAGAGGGAGATTCTTTGGCCGGTTGTCGATTTTGTTGCGTTGGTTGAGGATGTGAGTTTGACTTTTTTTGTTTTTCTTCTTTTTTGGGGGGTGGAGGGGGGTTGTTGTTGTTGTTGTGATGATGATGATGATGATGATGTTGGGTTGGATGGGTGGGTGGATGGGTGAGTGAGTGATTGAGTGAGTGAGTGAGTGAGTGAGAGGACATTTTGGGGGAGAGGGGTTGGGTTGGAGGGATTCTTGATTTGAGGGCTTTATTTGGTTTTGGGTTTTGGGTTTTGGTTGAGTTGGGCTGGGCTGGGCTGGGTTGGGTTGGGTTGTAAGGGGAGGATGAAAGGTTGAGATGAGGATGGAGATGAAGATGGGGTTTGTTTTTACTCTTGAGAGTTGGATTTCAAGATATTCTTCTGGGAAAGATGGAAAATGGGAGGGAAGGTGTTGTGAAGAGGAGGAAGAGGAGGAGAGATGCATATCCCTTCATCTGACTACTGGATTGAAAGATCAATCTTTTCAAGTCCAGAGGTGAAGTGAATTGGCTTCTTCCTCAATCCGATATGTTTCTTCCATCCAACTTTTTTGATCTCAAAGGATTTCCCAAAGTCGAGAGATGAAAGATGTGGTGAAGTCAAAGAAACACTTTTGCTAACTGCTTTTCTAGATCAATGCTGAATATAAACTTTCTGATGTAGCTTTGCATGCGGCGATTTGCTATCAGAAGTGTGAGGATTTGCTATCGATGGTTCCGCAACATGGACATTTTTGTGAGTTGGGATTGGCTTTCTTGAATGCTATCTTTATTTCCTCCTTTGCATCCCTACTTTCTCATCTAAAAAGACGCCTTTCTACCATCCTCTTCCACTAAAACTAAACCCACTAATAACATTCAGTCATCGCACACACTCACCTAATTCTCGCCCTCCTCAAAGACCCCCAAGACCCCGACTCCATCACCACGCACCTCCAACGCGCCTCCCACCAAATCCGCACCATCCAAGCTCTCCCCCAAAACGCGCATCGCCTCCACCACCTCCACCCCATGGACCGCCAACCACCCCCCGACATCGCGCTGCTCCAACAATACGCCCGCCTCACCAGCTGCATCTCCAACGAACACGCGCAATTCTTTTCGGCCCAGAAATGGAGCGCCCTGAACCTCAATCGCATCGGCGAGAACATCGACGAACAGTTCCGCTTGCAAACGTACGAACTGCCGGTTCTGGATTCGCAGGGCGCCGTCACGGGCAGGGTGAAGAAGTTTACAGAACCGGTTTTGCCGCTGCTGGTGAAGAGTGCGCGGGAGATTCATCGCGAGCGCGTGGAGGCGTTGGATAATTTTTGGAGGTATATGTGTCGGGAGTTGATGAAGGGCGTGGATGGCGTGGATGTTCGACAGCTTGGGGGTGCGCAGCTGGTGGGGTTGGGTGGCAGGGGCGTCTTTGAGTTTTGGAGAGAGATCAAGGGGGTTTGGTTGAGGGGGTTTGCGGGCTATGGTGGGTTGGGTGAGCAGGAGGGGTTGGTGGCTCATGAGGAGAACTGCACGGGTTGTTATTGTCGGCGGTGTGTGGGGAGTGCTTTTGTTCAGAGGCTGGATGATAGTGCGGAGGTGGCGAAGAATGAGGAGTTGTGGAAGCGCCGGTTTGTGGGCTATGCTGATACGAGTAGCTGTGGTTATCAGTGGGATTTTTGAGGGAGCTTAGGAGGGCGAGTGGTGCGGGTGAGGATTCAGGGTGTGGATGCATATGAGAATATCTTTTTGGGGGAGATCTTAGGATATGATATGTAGATTCTGAGAATGCCTGGCGCATGCTGAAGGAGCCATGTTTGGATGTGGAGAGCATATCAGGGGTGAAAATCGTATTGAAGATGATGGACGAATGATAGATAGGCACGAACAAGAATTGCTTGACGAGAGGAATAAAGTGGATATCAACAAAGATTCCTCGTCGCTAGACTCTTCATATCAAACGATACGTAAAGAAAGAGTACATTTCCACCCGCACTCTCGACATTCGGCAAGTGTGATAACTCTCTGGGTATATACCCAGAACTGAGCATCCAATACATATCTAGAGTAATCACGGGACTAGAAAGAACTCCTTTTTTTCTACCTAGCCTGATGAAAATGCGCTTGATCTGGGTACATCGATGCAGAGGTTTCACCGATGAAAGATCCATAACTACTCGAGTAAAGCGAGAGTAGTTGAGAAGCGAGGGGGCTTCAACCATTTGATGCAGGAGTCCAGAATCTGGCTACCAGCAAATATAGACTCGGATGTTTTGTTATTCATACTCGTAGAGGAGCACTATAAGGCAAGTTATATACTGTGCATCCTCCATCAAGCGTCCATGAGCAATAGGAAACTGGCATGATGATACATGTTTGGACCTGCTGGACTCTTGCAGGTTGACTTTCAATAAGCCTAGGGTTATGGCATTGCTATTGCAAGCGATGCCATCCATCCCTGGTGAGAGTCAACTATCGGTTATGTTTGATGAAGGAGGACAAGATTGCGTGGGGATTGAGGCTGAGGATAACCTGAGCACGTGAGTTTAGAGTATCACGTGCTTAAGGTCACAGGACTTTTCTCCGACTGCGCTTCCCTGGCTGCTCTCTGGACGGCGATTGAGTTCGAGAGAAGTCCACTGACGTTTACTTGAACCCGTACATCATTTTCTACAGCGAAAAGCTACACTCGAACATTGAAAGCCAGCTTTACTACAACCACTGTTTCCACGCCGTGGAAGATTGATGTGGTCAAGCTCATGCAACATGATCACTGATCTAACTGAGACTTTATCATTTGAGTGCCTAGGCATACTACCCGGGAAACTGGTAAGAAACCCACGGATTCAATGAAATCATTCAGGTGATGATCTCACACTCCTTCTTCGTCAAATTCCACACCATGATCTGTGAAAAAGCGCACCATGACCTCGTTTCCTCTCTGCGCCGCCGTTTCAAGAGCCCCGGAGTCCTCCAGTTTTGCGCCATACTTCAACAATAACTCTGCCGCTCGCGAGTCGTCATAGAAAGCAGCCACAGACACCAGCGGAAGAGGAGCAGTATCCGGATCCTGGTTTGGATCCGCACCTGCCTTCAATAGGAATCCCAAAAACTCAACTGGCTGCTTGCTCATGCATGCCAAAGCAATAGGGGTACCTCGTCTATCGAATTGGCGGGTGATGATGGTCGGATCCTTCGAAAGAAGGATTGAAAAGAGGTCTGTGGATGATGAGTAGATGGCTGCGCGGATAGTCTCTTCGGGAAGCGGGACGAAGGGGTATTTCGATAGAAGGAAGACGACAGTGGATGTTTGCGATTTCCATGCTGCTGCGCTAAACAAGTTTTGGATGCTTTCTTCCTGCATATTACTTTTGAGCAACTTTTCTAACACATCGATTTCCCCAGCCGAAGCTGCTTCAACCAATTTTTGCGAATATTCTATATCCATCTTCAAGTCTGATACGGAAAGTCGAATAGTTTTAGAAATCGAAATCGAAACGAGTTGGAATGAACAATGATATGAGTTTAGAAATCCTGAGGTTTGGGTTTGAAGTTTCCTTTTGGGTGATGTTAAACTCAAAGGTCCGGTGGTCCGCTGAGGTAGACCGTCCCGAAGGTTGAAAACTCACAAAAGGGTTTGAAATTGTCGTGATGGGAGGGAATGCAGATTTCCGAGTCTACCGAAATCGTGAAATAATTAGGCGAAAACAGTCATTGGTCAGCCTTGTACAGCACATTCATTTTTTGTCTCGGCTTTCCATTGAACGCGTGGGATCCTATCACCTTGAAATAGCTTTCATCACGATGAGAAACCTTCAAGTACACAAGAATGTTGATGTAAGTGCCACGTCTTGTTTTACGTAGTTGTCTTTGTTCATCATTTGAAAGTCTTTGCATTGTCCTGGCTTGATGTAAGATCGTGACAAGACCGAGAAGGAAGCATTTCGACGTCAAGTACGGGGGTTCTCTCAGCTACAGATATTTCAGGATTGAGGAGCATGATTGGATACAAAGAGTACATTCGTAACGGTTGGCTATGAAAATATAAACCTTTAGTCGATCAAGGAAACATTGAAGGAATGGGAGTCTCCAGCGATACAATTTGCTTCATCTTAATTGCTGCGTGCCCCCTTCCGGTACCATTTCTCGTTCCTCAAGCAGATACTGTGTCCTATCATCTATAGTCGGAAACTCGCCGAAGTTGGAGTTATGATCGTGAGCTTTGGCTTCGTATCGCCGCCTTTTCTTATTTGGCAGGCCAAGGCCGAATAGTTGGTACCTCAGCCGTTACTTTTCTTAAAGAGCAAATTGAATTTGAAACCCTCCTTATGATCGAGCATGGATAAAATTCCAAGCTAAGGGTGCGAACTCTCAGCGTGTATATAATCAGAAGTTCTACTTCCAAATCTTAATGCAACAGGACTATCCAGTCATTACTTGCTTCAACACCTTTCATCCTACCATCATAGAGTCAACTATATCTTCATATACGTCAACCATGAAGTTCTTCACTGTATATGCCGCCGCAATTACCCTCGTCTCCTCAGTTCAGTAGCACCGACAATCTCCCCTCACCTCGAAGCTCGCGCGAAACAATGCCTAAGCGTGAAAGCATCAGGAATTGGGTTAAAGCGCACACCAAAGCCGGCGCCAAAACCATCTTCCACATCGGAAAAACTGCTACCCACCAAAATGCAAAGAACTACGCCGCTGCGATTGGTGGTGAATACTGGGTATCCTTTACCCAATAAATCAACTTCTAGATTGGATCGAGGAGTGTGGCGAGGGCGTCGAGCATAATAAACTTGTTCCTCGCATGGCTCAAGCTTTGGCACAAGCCATTACGGGCCAGGCGTACGTTTACGCGGGGGTGAAGTTCTTGCCCCCGTTAGTATCTGGAGTGGGTCTTCTTCTGTCATAAAATCACTCACTTGAAGCTTCTGAAAGCACGAGTCAGCGAGAATGATTCTTTGAGCTGTTCGGTGGAGTTGGGTTCACTCAAGAATTTATAGACGAGTGAGGACTCCAGCGCACCGGTGGCGGCTATTGTTTTACTTACTAAATGAGTGGCCGGCTGTACAGGGTAGAGTCCCAATACCCGCTGTCAACGTCCTGCATGTCGGTGAGGCGCTGGCAAATTGGACTCCTAATAGTTTGACTCTTCAAGCGCAACTTTGAGCTCGATGATGGTAGTAATTGAGATTCTATTTCTTCCTTCTTCAAGAGTCTCTTAACGGATTTCATATTTGTGTGTGTGTGTGTGTGGAACTGGATGCTTGATCTTCGATCTATTCACTTTTATCTTCTTCTCCTCTTTTTGAATCCATTCTTCATCTCGCTCATTGGTTTTTGGATATGGGAGGATATGCAGCGGTGATGGATTGCGTATCAATGTTATATATGTAGAGTTCAGCGCATTTTTGTAATTCAAAATTTGGATCATTCAACAAGCTTCAACCTCGTGAAATCCCTCTATCATGCAGTGATGAAAGAATCGAAAAGAACGTGGGGTGTCGAGGTTTCAGTATTGAAATATATTAAGTATTCTTGAGGAGTGTTGTGGATACAGATATACGAGTGCAGATATGCAGATATGCAGGCATACAAACACCTAAGTTTACATATCATTTTGAAATCTCGAAACATAATTCATGCCGATAGTATTCATCACAGAACAAAGAGCAGAAACAAGATCATGCGAATACCCACCCTATCGACTTTTAATAACCATCAGTATGAAAAGCATTACGCTATACTCGAGTAATTACTAGTATTTAGCCCAGAATTTTAGTTTTAGGAATGCAAAATCGGATATGCATGAGAGACCCCTTCTCCGCAAACTCTGCATCCATTGATACGTGACAAGGTTCCGGGGTTCTACTCGCATAGGGTGTAGATCATAATGCATTGAGAAGCTCAAAAACGTCGGTTAGATACAGATATGCAGTAATGCCATATGCCATATGCCATATGCCATACTATTCGAGTATTCCTGTTCGGTTTAACACACCGATAGGATTCGTCGTTACTTGTATCACAGTAAGATGTGAAATACTCTCTTTGATAACGTACGCCATGATCCGATGGAGATGGAGCATTATAAGAAGGCATGGAACAAACGAAACAGAACTCGGTAAGATGGCGCGTTATATAGGGTTGGTACTGAACTACGAGTATAAAGAAATACTTCAATATAAAAGCCACGAAGAATCGCTTTTAGTCAAATAATAGCACTGTTATTTTTTCTTTTCTTTTTTCTTTTCCTTTTGGAAACAACCGGATTCTGATACTTGTTTTTTGGTTTCGAAAAGTAACAATACGGTTTCTTTTAATCAAGTAGAATCTTTCTATTAGATTTTGTACTATACTCGAGTATCAATACTGAATGCACAGCAGAGTACGAGCATTACATAACTATGCAAAATATGCGTTCTGTACAAGTAATATCAGCTCATGTTATCTATCGATCAACCTGCCATCATCGAATTCATGAATCAATCAGTAAAGTAGAATTTACATCACTGAGTTAACCAGAACTTGCACTTATAATACCCCCTCAGAAAGGGATTTACACGCACGAGTGGAAACGAACAAAAGTCAATTTACTCGTATAAAGTTTCACTCATCTTAAAGTTAGCAAAGAGCTGGAGCAGAGAAATTCAATACGAGTAGATCAAGCGAGGGATAAGTGGATAAAGGGAGAGACAAGTATTGTATTCTCCCTTTTCTCCTCGCCTGATAATTATCTTCCCCTCGTACTCGATACAATATTGTAAAGCTCAGGAGATGAATCCTCGAAATCGATCGATACCAATTAATCGAAAGCTAGGATCAAAGCTTACAGAAACGCCGTGCAGTAAGCCTCCCGAGAATGCTAGTTCTACGAGTCGCTGTTATATTTACTTTAGAGCTCATATAATTAGATTACATATATACAGTGAAGCGTCAGCAATGTTCTGTTATAATAGGTTGGTTCAGATGTTCTTTGAGGATATAATGAGTCACTATTTTCCCATCGCTGTACTCTTAGATGCTATCAGCTAGTGCTGCACCATACCTCAAGTTTCAAATGATAAAATCATCAACGGTGAGTCTCCCCATGACTATTCTAGAGACACGAGGTGCAACCCCCGTTTATAAATACAAGTGTTATCAAACATCCATAATACCGATGCGGAGAATTCATCAAAAGTGTCCGAAACATTAAGCTCTCATTCGTTTCTTTTGGCTATATATCGTATTATTCAGACAATATTTGTTCCATTACATTATCTTCACGTTGATTTTATATCAAATATTACCCCTGGACCAATATATGAGGGATCATCTATAGAGTAGGGTTCAAAGCGTCTTTATACTCTTCCATCAGGAGTGGGGTAAGGAAACCCTAAATTTGCCTGATATTTATGCTAAGCGAGTTAGCCTACTCCAGCAAATATATATAAAGATTCAATCTCCTTTCAAAGAATGGCTTGTACTCGTATTCTCATCATCGACGAAAACAGCATCCATCTACTTCCAACCCCAAACTATTCCAAACTCCCCATCGAAAGAATTCCTCTTTCATGAATCTTCAAAAACAATCTCCAAAATGGTCATCTGATTATCCATCATTATTACACTTAGCTTTACCTCCATGTTCTCCATATCTCCACATCCATCGATCCTCCACATTCCCCAGTCTAGCCACCGCTAAAAGCTGGAAGACCGATGGTATCTACGGAATACTCGTACTGCAAAACTGATTTACTCCAAAAAAGTAGATGTTAATCCAGTTCTGTATACCTTCACTGTTCTTCTCCATGATTTAATAATATACCTCATAATCAAGATCACGTTTAAGATCAAAATAAAACAACCAACCTCATTCCTCATTCATCAATCCAAAATTCATTTATTTAGCAAAACATCACATGATGAAAATATACAAATAACTATATAACCAAGGTGAACATCAATATCAACCTTCTTGCATCTTGCTCTTTGCTTTTTGCAAATGACTAATTTGCAGACCTCAAGTCCCTATGTGCAATAATGATAATTACTCTGAAGTCTGGATGTATATCGAGCATCGAGATATCAAGTATGTGCCGATTTTGTACTTCGGGCTTCGGGCTGTGGGCTATGTGGGTATAGCAGGAATGATGATGGTTATTATACCCCCGTGATACATTTGATAGTGCGGTTACGATTGTAGGTTGGAGAGATGAGATTGCCGTTGCCGTTGCCGTTGTCGACGGAGATATTGCCATTACTATACTATAAACAAAATCATCCACACATCTATAAATTCACACTCATAAATCCAAAAGCCCCATCAACCTATAACCTCATCAACCTATAATTCTGCCCGTGATTTTGTTTTATTATATACATATATAAATTTTATTTCATTTTGTTTTTCGTTCTGAACGGTAAGTCATTTCCAAGTCAAATTAAAGCCAAAAAGAAAGGATAATGGAGTAAGGTAGAAAAAGTGAAATAGGATTTTTCCTTTTTGATATTAATGCTGATACTAATGATATTGTATGATTTGGTTTTGAATCCTCATAGGTGATGAATAGATTCAAGCTAATTACTCGAGTATACTCTCTCAACTCATATTCGTACTCACACCACAACCGTTTTACCCTATATTCTTTCAACCAAGATTAAAATTTATCTTTTCAAGCACCTGGTGAACTCGACTTTAAAACTTCAAGTAAACCCCAAATCCCATATTCTACATTCTATCTCCCGTTAATAGTTTTAACTCATTAACATTTATATCTTGATACAAACTTCAACTCATTAACAAAACAATTCAACCCAATCCAAACTACTCGTCTCAACTCAATCAAACCCTCTTCCTTTATTTCCCCCCCTCTCTCCTTAAGAATTTTCTAATTCGAGATTTTCTTCTACAATACGAGTGTAATATTTGGTTTAAACTGAATAATATTAATATTAATATCAATATCAATATCAATATCAACACTCAATATTAATACTCTACCCAATACCCAACAATATACAAAACTCACATATACAAAACTCGCTTATATCTAGATACTCCTATACTACCATGTCTACTATCATACCTACTCTTATACCAATACCAATACCAATACTTACCTATATGTAACACACTACTCGAGTATAAAACTACATATTACACTACACTACAATACAATAAGCTAAATTTAGAATTATAAAAAACCTTTCACTAACTTCTCTCTTTAACCCCTCTCTTGAACTCTTCTTTATTTAATCCTTCTCTCTAGCCTCATATTCTACCCTACACCTCACACTCTACCACAAACCCTAACCCTAACCCCAAGCCCCAACCCAAAATCTAAAACATAAACTCAACTATAAAACCGCCATGAACAAAAAAAAACCCATATACTCTTATACTCTTATACTCATACTCTTATACTCATACTCTTATACTCATACTCCCATACCTCATACTCTCAAACTTTGATACTCTCAAACTTTGATACTTTTATACTCTTATAATCTCCTACCCCCAAACTCCCAAACATTTACATCCCATCCCATCCCATCCCATCACATCCCATCCCATCCCATCCCAAACCCCCAATCCCATCCCACATCGTATGTTGGTTATATACATCGATTATATCCTCTACTCTACATCAATCATGTATCCAAACACCAACACACACCAACCACACGAAAACCAATCAACCAACCACTCTAGATCCCAAAATGATAAAATACACCATTTCAACAAACACCATCAACCCAATCCCAAAACCCAAATCCAAATCCCAATCCCAAAAGCAATCCCAATCCCAAAAGCAAAAACACAAAAGCACAAAAGAATTCCGCGCTAAATATTAGCGTTTTAATTGGTGAGTTGATTGATAGAGTAGAGAGAGTAGAGTATATATGATTTTTTATGCTGGTGGGTTTGGGTTTGGGTTTGGGTTTGGATTTGTATGAGTATGAGTATGAGTATGAGTATGAGTATGAGTATGAGTATGAGTATGAGTATGAGTATGAGTATTTGTATTTGTATTGATATGGTGTTTTGAGGTTATTAGCTTGGCTTGGCTGGGATTGTGAAGGGTAGTGTTGTGATATCTATTGGTGAAGGAAGGGAGGAGGGAAGGAGGGGAGGAAGGGAGAAAGAGAGAAAGGAAAAAAGAAGAAAGGGAAAAAAAGAGAGAAAAAAAGAAAGAGAGAAAAAAAGAAAGGAAGAAAGAAAGAAAGAAAGAAAGAAAAAAATACAATCAATACATGAATCAAAACGGTTTTATTGGTATATAAGTATTGTAGTGGTAGGTGTGTATATTGTCTAATATGCTAGAAGTGGCATATGTATTCTATTGAGTATATGAGGTGGAGACACTTAACTAGGTATAGCATTACACGTGATTATAACAGCCCCCTTATGGTCAAATTCGACCATCAGAATCATATAAAGGAAAAGGCTTTTTAAAAGGCGTTTTTGAAATGCTTTTTAATGTTAATAATCTTATGTTTTCTAAACCTTTATATAAGCCCAAAACATATTCTAATTGGTTTATTCCAAACCCAAAAATCTATACAATTAAACACTTTGTAAAAATAATCATTTCTTTTATTACTTTCGATTTCTTAATGTTATATATATATCCCAGAGCTTTATTAACTTTCGCAACAATAATCTATTGTTGTCGTAATGTTTATATCTTCTTTTGGAAGTTCAATACTTTATGGCCATACTGTATCGCAATACAAGAGCTCCCCTAACACTTTTCGAAATCAAAACCAAGCCCTTTATTATAAATCAAAAATCCAGGGTAAATCAATTGTTTTATCAAAATGTTAGCTCTTTGTTCAAAGCCAAAAATCTACATTATTTGTAATCTTTTGTTTTCGATTATATCCTTTTGTATAAAGTGCTATTGTATATCAATATGCTTAGCTTTGCTGTGGAACTTGTTCTTTTGCATTTAATTAACGCCATTTTTGTTATTGTAATATAGCGTAGAAATAAATGATTTTGAAAAGGTTTGTTCTCCTAGATCGATAACTAACTTTTCGAATTATATAATCTTTTTTGCATCTTTATTTGCAACTATAATCTCAGCTTTCATTATATAGAGTATTGTAGATTTTTGTTTGTTTGAGGATTATATTATTACGTTTTTGTATCGAATAACAACCATTTTTTGTATCGATTTTCGGTCCGCTTTTAAGCTCTACGTAGTATTTGTAAAAATATTATAGGAACGTGGCAGATATTGTAATCGATTCGAATAAATTGTGCCAACGTCGATTATGTTGTTAAAGAATTCCAGAAAATGATTTGCAAGAATTAAATGCTTTTTTCCAGAAGTATGCATTACTTTTGCAAGCTAACCAATTGGGAACGCGAAATTGCTTTTTGTTCTATTTATTAAATAAATCCTTAATCCAACAATTTGTAAATATAAAGCTTTATCGTTTTCGCTAAATAGCTCTGCTATTATAGCTGGTTTTAGTATGATGTTAGTAGGGAAAGGGAGATTCCGAAATATTGGATTATAGATTTTGAATTGTTCCAAAAGCTTTTTGATATATGCTCTCTAATGTATTTTGAGAGATCTCTAAGCTTTGTTCCGCTCGATTTGAATTCCTAAAAAGATTTATATCGATCCAAGATCTTTATACTTTCATTTTTGATCTATAATCTTTTTGATTATATTAATTGCGGATTATGATCCCAATATTAGCAAATCGTTTACGTAAAGTAGGATATATACTTTTTTTTCAATAAACAAATTAGGATCTGCTAATAAAGCTTGTAAATCTATACTCTTAAAGAACAATTTAATTGTTTACTATTATATTTTCGAAGTTTGTTTCAACTTGTAAAATGATTTTTTGAGTTTAAAGTAATTGTTAATAAAATTCAAAGCAAATACCTTTTCAAAAAATCGTAGAATCTTCATTAGGATTTCAGTATTGGTCAATTCCTTATTCAGGAACGCTATATTAATGTTTATATTATCAATTTCTAGATCCTTTTTCGTTGCTTTAACAAGAAGGGTTCGCAACGTAGAGTATTTTGCAACTTTTGCAAATATTTCTATGAAATCGATTTTATACTTTTGCAGGAATCCTTTAACCATTAATCTAGTTTTTCTTTTTTTTAGCTTGCTATTTTGATTAAACTTATTCTATAGAACCTATTTAGATTTTAAGAGTTTTTTCCTTCTCAAAGGGGATTCATTAATCATCTTAAAGGTATTATTGTTTTTTAAGTTAATCAATTCTGTTTTGATTGTTTTCATTTATGCTTCAAAGTTCAAATTTAAAGCGTTCTTCAGATCGATAGCTTTAATATTAGCATTTGTATACAGATATACTATATCAGAGTTCTTTGTAGGGTATTGTGCCTTCTTTTCCACAACTTTTTTGGTTCCAATTTAAGCTTGCAAACTGTAAACTGTAGCTATTATAGAAAAAGCCTTTTTTAGATAAGGATTTTATATAGAATCATTTTTATTTAAATCCATAAAAAAACCTAACTTTTTATCTTTATAGTTTAAGCCCATAAGAACTTTTGATTATCTTAATTTAATATCTAAACTTATAAAAGCTTTTGATTGTTCTATATCAACATTTAAATTCATAAGAACTCCTGTCTGTTTTGTAATAACGCAAGTCCTTTTTTAACTTTGTTGATTTTTTGTAAATTGATTTTTTATTTGATTTGCTTTCTCTTTTAATTTTATCGAAATCTTTTTATAATTTAATATATTTGAATCGTTTTTCAATAGGAATCTGTATTCATCAAAATCAATATCTGTCGTTTTTATCGTTTTTAAAGTAAAAAGATTAAAAAGCTTGTAAATTTGGTTTCTTTTTATGTTAACAAAGAAATATTTTCTTTTTAGCATTTTTGATTTAAACTTTTTTATAGTTTGCTTTGGTTGTTGAGGATTGCAAGCAAATGCTATATATCCGAATATTCTCAACTTTTGTAAATCTAATTGACGATTGTTGTAAACTTCAAAAAGCGTTGTAGCTTTTGAAAGCGTTTTAGCTTCTCCAAAAGGTAATGTTTTTGTAGGAGATCGATTCTTTAAATAAATAGTATGCAATATTGTAATTTCTTATTAAATCGGAAACATTTTTGATTTTGCTAAGAAACTTTTTGATATGGTATTTATGTTCTGTATTTTCTTTTTAGTAATGTTGTTTATAATATGCTTTTTTGAAGGAGAGGGTTCAAATTGTATGCTTTTTTTCGAAATCTCTATTTGGAAGATGGTTCCAAATTCGCCTTTATTGTTGTTGGTATATATTATAACAATTTTACCATTAGATTTTGTTTTAATCAATTTAAACAAATCCAAAAGTATTAGTATAATTGTAGCTGTGGATTTATCAGGAGTATATCTGATTCATATAAGCTTTGTAACGTTATCCACGATTATTATAAAGTATTTGTTGTTCGAAGGGGATATTTCTTAAATTCCAAAAAGATTATAATAAAAACGACGTAAAATTGTAAGCGTTTTAACAACCGTATATTTATTAAAATGCTTTTTCATTTTTCTTGTTAAGCAAGATAAATACATTAATTTTCTTATCGATTTCCGTTTTCTTGATAATTTTAAGCTTATATACGCTTTTGAAAGTTTTCAAAACTGATTGTGATTAAGGTGACCAAACCAACGATATGTTAGGTTGAATGTAGATTTGTAAAGATCAATATTATCTATAGCAATAAGCTTTTTAAGTGTGAGATTAACAAATTGTAGTACAAAATTTTACACAATGTAGCAGCCAAATACTTTTTTTGCTGCAAATTTCAATTGGCCGAATTTCCAACAAAACATTGATTCTTTTTCGAAAATTATTTTACATTTATTTTTGGTGAGAAAATTGATAGAAATTAGTTGTATTATCCCAAATTTCTTTATATACCATACATCGGAAAATGTAAATCTGCCAATTTATGCATTTCCGCATGCTACATTTAAAGCAAATAATCTATTCGCAATTTAAATTTTTTGTGGTATAGGCTATTTTGTAACGTTATTCAAAGCTTTGAGCTGGCCAGTGAAATGATGGGAAGCTTTTGAATCAAGTATTCACTTTGAATTGTCATTATTTGTTTGAAAAGAAACATTAGGATAATGGAAAGAAGTATAATTGTCATCTAATGTTACGCTTACTCTTGCCCTTTTAGAGTCAGAATCTTTGTTATTTGCAAAAGCTTTATAAGCATGTTTTTCATCCTTTTTAAATGCGTAATATTTTTTTTTAAGATATTCATACTTTTTACAATGATGACATTGAACTTTTCTAATTCGAAATAACTTATTTCAATTATATAATCCTTTTGATTTTTTTTCACAACCACCTCCATGATTACTTTTTCCACCGCGATTGTTTTGTTTTCTTTTATTTAAAAGTTCTGTAACAAATGTAATAGTTTTAGCTGGTCTTTCAATTGTTTGAAAAAGTATTATAGCCTTTTCCAATGTTTTTTTAAATATATGAACGTAAATAAGAGTTGCTGTCTACGCATCATACATTGGTATGCATGCCAAAAATGTGTCTGTTATTATTTTATTTGTTATTGGCGTTTTTGCGTTAGCAAATGTTTGTTGATATAATCTTAATTTTGTAAGGAAGGTCTGAATAGTTTTGTTTTTGTAATCAAACTCTTTTTTCAAAAACGATTTTATTATATTTGTTATGTAAATGATGTTAAGAGTTCGATTATAAATTAACAGCTTTTTTTAAACGTTAGCAGGATTTATGCTAATATAGCTTTTTTTTACTATATTGCAATGGAGAGGTGTAAATCCTGAGGATATAATAGTTATAGCGATATTTCTCTTTTTTATAAAAAAAACTAATTTTTTTTCAAATTCTACCTTCAAAACAATTATCTTTTGCAATACCATATCCATAATCCTTTAATAACCTTTTGTAGCAAGTCTATCCGTTATAAGCTCTTTTGAAAGCTCGAAAACAAATTGTTTTTTTTTGCTAAATACAATATTATAGCAATTTATATTTGTAAACGCTATTAAACAAAAGTTGTGGTAATTTATATAATTGTTTTTTGTGAAGATAATAATAGGATTTTATTTAATTGTAACTATGTTTAACATGATGGCGTTGAGAAAGTATTGATAAAAAATGAGGTTTTTGATGAAAATTTCGATAATGAAAATAATGAAAATAATGAAAATATGATTTTTCCGGTGGAAATAAATAGAAAAGCGATCGTTTTTCTTCGGAAAAAATATATATTATTATTTTAATCAATAAGATAATAATCAAATTGCTTTAGTGAATATGTAATACAGGGTCATAATCTATTGTAATAGTAGATGTGTATATTATCTAATATGCTAGAAGTGGCATATGTGTTCTACTGAGTATATGAGGTGGAGACACCTAACTAGGTATAGCGCTACACGTGATTACAACAATAAGTATGATATTCTATTATATTCTCTATCGATATCTAGGGAGCACCAAGTTTCAAACTCAACCCACAAACTTAACCCCCAAAGTCAAAAACAAAGCTTACGATTATAATCCCAACCAACTAACCCCCTTAACCTTAACCTTCACAT
>NGKF01000026.1:114100-168652 GCA_002162555.1 Monilinia aucupariae | reverse complement strand
CCCCTCTCCTTCCACAAACCCCACAAACCCTACAATAAACACCTCACATCCCAACACAACACAAATCAAAACAAAAGAGTTCCACCATCACCAATCATTCCAAATCATTCCAAATCAAACCGACGTTTCAAATCAATCCAACCTTTCAAGATAGGGAGTCGTGGAGGGTATGTACTTTTCCGTCAAGAACCATAGGGTAGGGGGGGGACTAGACAAAACGGAGACAAAAAGGAGAAGGAAAGGGAATGGAGAAGGGAGAAGGGAGGATGAAGAATATATTGAACATTGAAAAATAAACATTGAACAATGAAAAAACAACGAAGAGAAAAAAAAGAGACCTCCACCTAATCCATCATTTTGCAGCCCCTGAGACGCCGAAACAAACAATGAAAAAAAAAACAGTGTAATTCTCCCCAGCTACCTCAGTCTCAATCAGACGGCATTGAATTTCTATTCCATTCATACACCAATCCCGTACCATGATTCCAAGACATTGCATCAACACCATCACGTCGGCCCAGTCCTCGCCAGAACCTCACTCAGGTGTTTCAAATCATTCTGTGCCTTCTCATCCCTTTCCAAAATGCTCCGGATAGCCTGCCACTCCAAGTCTCTCATCTGATATGCCTGCGGCATCAAGAAGCTGACCGTGGGAGCCCTCGAGTACTCGCCGAGGATCCTCAGCGCGACCACTTCACCATCCGCCTGCGCAAGTCGCCTTTGTTCTTCCGAATTCGGTGGCGGGTGCCTTTCGTCGGCTCGGGGGACCGCAGGAGACGGCGAGTGGAAACCACCGGCGTGAGCAATGGAGTTGGGAGACGGAGCGGGTCCCGGTCCCGTATGATTCATCGACATCTGACGTTGAACAACACCACCCGCGGTAAGTGGGCTGTGAGGATCGGATGCGCCATCAAATGATTGAATTCGCGAAGGTTCCCATCCACTGCGTACCACCAAGGTGACCAATATCGAAGGTTCTGGGCGGTCCTCGGGCAGATTATGCTCCAAGAGGTTGACGACAAAGTCGGGGATGTTGCCAGGTCCAGGAGGTACTGGAACTAAATATGTATCTCGCACATTTCCAGGACCTTTGTTGGTGAGTACCCCGTAGCGTTTCTTGTCATGGAAGTAGTTATACAAACCAAGGAAGTCTTGTGACTCAGAGGCCGGTATGATGTTGATGATGATGACATCGGACGGTGGACTATATCGAAGGCCACACAAATACTCATTCGCTTTATCGGCATCAATTCTTCCATGAACTTTGAGATCTTTGTGAAGGAGGTCCGACCAAGGTGTTTGCATGCGATTTCGACTCAAGTCAGGACCAGCGACTTGTTTAGCATAGGCTGGAAATTTGGCCACAGCATCCATGCTCACGGTTCCTCTCCAGACAATATCTGGATCCGGATTGTCTTCGACTGGAGAGTAGGGTGGGGACTCGTTATCATCTTGAAGCATCTTGTCAACATCAGGATCATCACCTGGTCCATTGACAGGCGGTGCGTTCCCAGACATTCTTCTGTAATGATCCACACTAACGCGTTTGTTAGTAGAAGGATGAGGAGATTGAACACTTGAAAAAACTTTGTTGATATCGAAATTTCCAGTTGCGGAACCTTGTGTGGAACCCTTCCTGAGAGTTGGTTGCTTAGTATCGATGTTCAAAGGTAATTTGGGTGTTGAGGAAGAGCGAATTCTATCTCGAGATGAATAATCATCCATGTCTTCCTCTGGCAATTCAACCTCATTTTCGGGTGAATGTGACCTAGATCTATCACCAAGGCCAGCATTTGGATCCAAAATTTCTCTTCGGCGTGCTGCAGACATTGGAATGTCGGAATATTCATTAGGGTTGCTATCTCCTTCGATAATCTCCTCACCCTTATGCGTTCTTCGAATCCGAGGTCCATCATCCGTAATCATGATCGATTGTTTGTCGGCTCGCGCCTTCATGATTGCCGTTTCACGCTTTAACTCTTTGCTCGCCATATCATCCGTCGTCATAACCGCCAATGCCTGTGGCGTCAACGACTGCGTCAATAGGCCATTGCATAATTCTTGATTTTGCTTCAAGTTGAGAAATATTGAACGGATTTGTTTGATGGAGGCTGACTTGTTAGGGTGCGTGTTACGAACAGCCACCTCAATTTGGATAGCGAGTCGTTCTGCCTTGGCTTCAATGGTATCATCATGCCGTAAGGTATAAAAACGGTCTTCGATGGCAAGTGGGATGGATTGAAGTAAACCTTTCTTGATCAACGTTGCCTGGCCTTGTTGTTCGATTTCTAGCTCGGTGATCTTGGTAGGCAAATCCGAGGGTGGAGATGCTCTAGGTGTGGGACGAGCCGAGGTTTTGCGGACCTTTGATGAAGATTCCTAAAATACAGTGAGCGCACTTCACCTGATCCATCCACATCAAGTACTTACTTTCGCAACTTCCTTGTCATGAGACTCATCTCTTGTCTTGCGTTTTTGACTGGAACCTTTCGCAGGGGAGTCTTTCTGCACTTCTTTCTTGACTGGAACCGAAGGGGACTGTACTTTTCCGTTCGCAGGAGTCACCTCGCGTTTCGGATCACTTTGTCTCTTCTTTCCCTTCTTGCCCCTTTTCCTTGCTGCCTCCTCTGCCTCCTCTGCCTCTTGTCTCTCTTGCTCTGCCTTTTCCTCTTCGTACCTTTCTTGCCTTGCAATCCATGGCTGTTCACCCTTAGCAATCCCTTCCAAGAGCTCCTTGTGAGCATTTGGCGCACATTGTTCGCAAAGGTATTTATCGGGCGTGTCTTCCTCAAACGGGCTTACTCCCACGCAGACGTTATGTTGCCAAACTGCGCAATTGTCACAGGCGATCCAAGCATCTTCGTCGTCGTCGGTAGTCGAAGTCACTCCACAAACACAACGTATGACCTCAACTTCCTCTTCTTGAACCGTTGCCTTCTTTCCACCTTTCTTTCCTTTCTTTTTGGCTTCGAAAGGTTGATCGAGTTCGTGAGCCTTGGGATGTTGTCCTTTTGTCGCTCGCGACGACTTCCTAACATCTGTAGAATCCTTGTTAGCAATCTACTCATATGGTGGTATCGGGGGTAGAGTATCTGCCAGTTCCTTGCGCGAAACAAGTGGGATGGCCTGCGATGAGGTTGACATTACTTACCAGCCATGATGAAGGATTTTATCAATGATACGAGGATGCAAAGCTTTTGTGGAGGTGGATTTGATTATTACAAGGGATCAATATCAATATGCGCCTTGGAGCTGATTTCAAAGTACGCGTTGATGAATTGACTTCACGCGATCACTGGCTCTACGAAAAAGCTATGGGGGTGTTGAAGAAAAAGGGCAATATGTAGAGTAGGAAGAAGAGAAACAAGAAGCTATCAACATGTAATGTAAAGCTTCTTTTTTGTTTGGTAATCCTGGCCAAGTACAAAAATTCAAATCGCGATATATCCTTTTTGCTGATATCGACGGTGAGGTAAACCTTCAAAAGATCGGTCGCGTACGATGAATGCGCAAAGATGTCGCTTTGAACAGTTTGACAGCTTGACAGCTTGATAATTCGAAGTTGTGGATAATTGTTCGGTCGCAAGTTGATAGCGGAATAGGATTTTGAATCGTGCGACAGTGTATCTTCGAGAGGCAATGAGAAAATAAAGTTCTTGACTGATATCTTCAGCTCGTCGTCGTCTATGTTTATGTTTCTGTATTCGAGTCGAGATGGCAACAGTAGAGGGACAAATAAGAGAGGAAGGAAAAAGGGAAGGCGGCGAGTTGAATTGATTTTCACCCAATCTTTTACCCGTTAAAAGGTAAGCTAAGACAAGGCAAGGCTTAGACATTCCCCATGGTGCGGGGACAGTCATGTGACGTCGGTAATTACTAGATCCGATAGATTATGGATAAGCTCGACATGGAGCTTCCAAGGTTTTAGCGTCTTGGCACAAGGTAGCTTACCAGTTTTGGATCTTAAATTGGAATGGTGGAAAATGAGCTTCAGCCTCGAGGACTAGGTAATTGAACCAACCGTTGAATTCTCATTTCCCTCTCCCTTTCCGAATGCCCTCACTTCTTCTTTATCTTCTTTGAGTCGCATCCTCACTCTCACCTTTATTAATAACATCACAATCATCATGGCAGATGTTCGTTCACTTCTCAAAAATGAGCGAGCTGCTCGTCGTATACAACACAAACATGTTGGTTATTCAACGGCTGGCAGTTTAATGTGTCTTGTTTGTCATTTACAAATGAAGAGTGAATCATTATGGGAAGGACATCAGAGATCACCAGGGCATATAATGCGACTATCGAAGCAACAAGAGACAGAACGCGAGCGCAATGTTACCGAGAATACCAATGGACGTGAAGGGAGTAATAAAAAGAGAAAGGCGGATGATGGTGATGGCGATGACGATGAGGAAGATATAGATCATGGCAGAACGAAGAAGCGCAGTAGAGCTACAACTTCTTCTGCATTGGAAGGATTCTTTATCTCAGCTTCAGATACACCGAAAGAAAGATCTGAATCACCCTCGAAATCTGCAATGCCTCATGATATGCAAATCCCCTCTCGTCCTGCAACGCCAGCCAAGCCAACAAAACAGACTACAGTCGATGAAGATGAATGGGCCGCATTTGAAGCAGATATTGCAGCTGCAGATGTCCCAGCAGAAGTTAAGTCGGAAGCGGTTATATTTGCACCTGCAATTACCACGGCGGAATTAGAGGCTCGATCAGCAGAAGAGGAGAAGAAACAGAGGAAAGAAAAGTTAGAAGCCGAGCTAGAGGGTGACAAGGAAGATGCAGATAGGAAGTTACAGGAAGAATTCGAAGAAATGGAAAGTTTAGAACAGAGGGTCAAGCGATTGCGGGAGAAACGAGAAGCGTTGAGGTTGAAAGAAAGGGAGGCGGGCGCCACAGCTATAGTAACAACACCAACCGAACTCTCAGCAGCCGATGTTACATTAGACGATGAAGATGACGATGAGGACGACGATGAGGATGATTGGGATGGATTCAGGTTAAGATGAGGTCGAGATTTGGACGTGTAAAGATATGAAAGTTAATCTTGTTAATGTTCGATATTGTCTGATTATACCCATATTTACCATAGCGGATATCAACTCCTTGGTCGTGAGGATATACTCGCGTAATTCAATCCTTTGAAGTACTTTCGAGAACCTATTACTGCTACTGTACATTGAGGAAGTGAAGATGTTCGTTTGGTACAGAAGAAGAAGAAGATTACCACAGCAAGTGCTGATTTAGTCTTCGTGGTTCATTCCATTGAAACATCTTCGATCAACAAATGGGTTGAGAAAACAATGAAAGCAACAGTGTTGAAAACATCGCATATAATTCTCACCAGTCAAACTCCCATAATTCATACTGTACATGTTCCTATTAGGCAACCCTTTTTACACAGGATATTTGAGTGTAAAGTTCCGATGGTTAATAGAGATTTGCATTTTCCTTGCTATGCGTTTGAGAGGTTTTGCATTACCAGAACTTCATGCAATGGCTAGCTGCTGCCACCGGCGGATTGGCAGATAAAAAGATGTCATATGAAAACACTTCGAATGGAGATTATCATAGTGTTGTCCTTGATTTAATTTGGCTCGCGTCAATGCCCTCGAGCACAGTGTGTAAAAGTATATTGCGGCGTCTCTGGCGCTAAGACCACGCGCTATTGTACCCATTGTTGCACCTAGATAGGTTAAGGTTAAGCGCCCTCTGTAATCTACGAAGTAAAGTTGGAAGCATGAAGATTTACAAACTCAAACAAAATAACCCTGCACAGTCAAAAAATACGAACATTCACATTACTGCCACAGTTACTGTTTCATATTTATCTGTACCAAGTCAACTCTTATTCATGCTCCAAGACGCAAATTACAACCTTACACGGGAGACGCTGCAAGTTCAATTTTAAATGTGTAACTTCTTCCACTTTGACGATATTCGCATTATTATCGAGGGCCAACTTCTTCTTTTTGAGGGATGCTGCTTTTCCTTGGATTCCTAGCACGGAATATATCATCTAGTTCTTCGAGCTGCAGGATAAGATCAAACATATCCTTATTGCTTGGCAGAATTTCCACGTCAACTTACAGTGCGATTCTTCGTCTTTGGAATAAAGAAGTAGATGGCAATAGCTTGGATTGGACACCAAAGCACAAATACTAGATAAGTTCTTCCATTTGACCTTTTACCGGCCCGTAGGGTATGCAATTGGTTCACGAGAATAGCTATCACTAGTTTTAGGTTCCTTCGAATAAGGTTGGGAGAGCAAGCAAGCGAACGAGCGAGAGCGTGCCTACTGATACAGCAAAGTTGCTGAAAGTCATTCCTTTGGCCCTCATCTCAAAACTTGGGGCCTTGACGGGGTGCAATGCTTGCAATGGTGTGAAACCTCTACTGAAGATGGCATCAGAGGAAGACCATGGCTACAACAGCAAAGCCACTGCTCTGACCACCTGTATTGGCATTGATGGATGACGAAACTGTGGCTCCAATCCAGATTATAGCCCACCCGATTATTGCAAATAAAAGTAATGAACGACAGCCAACTTCATCCACAAGAGAAGCACCGAACATAGCAAGCGCAAACTGCATAGTATTGAGGCCCAGGTCCAAGTTGAGCTGTGTTGTGCAGTCTGTGATTCCTGCTGTATCAAGAATAGCAGAAATAAATTACGAAATTGGTCCTTGGCATTGAGTCAGTATATTACATGGAGGCAATGGAGTAGTTGGGGTATCATTGCCAGCCCATTGTCCAATTATTGAGATGGTGCAGTTACATGCCAAACCTCATTTAGAAGCACGATAATCCCACCATCTTATATCGGTACCATCCATCTCCAAATACTCTTCATGTTCTCGAAGTTGCATTTCAACCCAAACACTGTTAGGGTTTCCTTCGCCCTGATATCGTGTAAGTATCGCTTTCGCCTTATCTCTTTGTCCATGTACGTATTTCCAACGTGGCCTTTCAGGAAGAGCCCATTCCAGGATGATGCAAAGCCCTGGGAATGTTATTTGGAGCCATAATGGAACTTACCAAGCTCAATTTCCGACTAGATTTCGACGTTACTCACATTGGTCCAGCAGATGCAACTATTCTCACTCCAAATTCAAGCAATAATCTGCCACAATGAATTGACCCATCTCGTTACTCGAGTGAAGTGTGGTAGACTGGATGATTGTCCCCAGCACAATTAACGTGGCCCCAAGATAAATTCCGACCTTTCTTCCTCAAGTATCACATGCTGGTTCAATGAAAAGGATACCACCAACACTGCTAATGGAATACATAGACGTAAGGATACCATTCCACGCACTATCATTAGCTATGTTGAAGTACTTCTTGAATTGGTCCATTGCGAGAAGAGAATTGAACATGGAACCATCGAATCTGCTGCAGGTTCTGCAAAAGAAAGCTTCCAAAGCGCATGCGTATAGTACAAAGGATCTCCTTAACCAAGTTTTTGGTGGCTCCTCCAACATTTCTTGCACAAAGGCCTCATCGCCTGTCACCATCTTGACTTGCGTTACATCATTCTCAGTGCTCTATATCCTCTTCATTAGCTCTGTGGTTCTCCATCTTTGTAATGCCACCTACATAGTCTTGGTGTGCTGTTACACCCACTTCTTCCTCGGTGGATATGATATAAGTTGGTTCCTTGACTGGTAGCGAACCTTCAAGGTGGCGAATGATTAGAGGATTCTATCAATAACTTCACGGAAGAACTGATGGTACATCTGCAGTTGTATTTATTCTTCGCAATCAAGTTCCACGACTCACAATTTTACGACGCGGACATCACTGCCTGCATACAGCGAGGCGGAAGCAACTCCATCAAAAAAGTAAACGGAATGGACAATCTCCTCATCTGATCGTAAATAGATCAAATGCACGCAGAGTGACAGGTCTTAATTAAGGATGGTTTAAGGTTATCTTTGAGTAGGAAACTTGGCTCAATTCAAATGGAGGGGTAGCTGCGTGTTCCCCAGTCATGTTCGCCAACAGGGCTGACGATTGGAGGATCATCGTGAGGTCCGGGGCACTACTGATTCTGAAGCTTAGCCCAATCATAATCCGTGTGATTTGCTCATCGTAGAGAGCGAAGATTTCAGATCAAGGAAGCTTGATCGGGGTTTGCTATTAATGCTGTTCTTTCTTTGCTTTTTTCTGGCAAGGTCCGAACCTGATTTCCGAAGACTAAGTCATAGTCTGCTCCGCGTGTTTTATGCCTCATCATCATCAAATGCTGCTTCGAAAACAATGGAGAGCGCGGAATTAACCTATCAACCCAAAAGTAAAGTGGTGATCGGCATTTCTTAGAAGATGCAGCTTATTATTTCTGATCTCACGTACACTTCCTTCATCAAGTCGCAGGGCTTTAGAGTTATTCCCACCTGCATGCAGGGTACGATTAGAAATGCGGGCATTCGCTTTTCTGACACCTTCAAGTGGGACAGATGTATGCCTCGTATATATCCCGTTCTTGGATTTTAAAAGCCCTATGGAGCATAAAGATTACAGCAAAACCTGGATATTAAGTTACTTTTTTTTAGCGCCAAATCTAAGAATATTTAAAGATATCTTGATATTAAAGTTCGGCTAATTCCGATGGAGTAGTATTTTAGCTTCAAAGTCAATCACGTGACCTTTTGATCATACACAATAGTATATCATTTATTTCTAATTTATTTAATTTTGATATGAATATGATATAAATCTTATAATTATCATATGAATCGAGTATATACAAGCGTTATATGAAGGTTTTGGCATTGAAAAAATCAAGGATATCTATATAAAAAGGATATAAGGATATTAGCTAATTCTTTACCAAACGAGGTTATCCTTATATAGAGGATCCTTATAAAGTCCTTATGAAGAGGTTTTGCTGTACTCATTTGATGCTCGCACTGGATATGGGCATCAAAATGTTGGTCTTGATACGATACACTTTCAAAACAATATCGAACAATATGCGTCGGGCAATGAATTCGATCGATGAAGACGGGAAATTCTAGGTATCGATCTATAGGCTCTCAACGGAGAAGCTCGGCTGCTCTGTAGCTTAAAGTCGATTCAGCTTGCGCGGCTTGCGATGGATATATCAAAGGGTGCTAGATATAAAGGCCTATTCCCGACAGAAATGTTGGTATTCAAGATTTGATTCGTTGTGAAGTTTCCGTCTCATCTCAAAGTGGTCGTTCATACATCGCATATCTTATTCTGCAGCAGCTCTGTGTAATATTAACTCACAATCTTCATTGCATATTATGATCCGTGTAACGCTTGTGTTACGAACGGCAGAAGAGAGAGATCCGGTTACACGGCTAAGGAAAAGCAAGTACTACATATGCAACGCATACAACGCCATATTCGCTCTATATTTTGTTGTGACAAATCACTTCGATTGGTGTTTACACGTCTGATATAATACATATAGATAAGCTCGATTAGAGTTTTCCATCTAATTTTGTCCCTTTTGAGAGTATAGCGCAGTAGTAAAGTTCTTGGCTATATAAACTACTCATCCAAGTATTGTTTTCAGTGTATATACTAGTAAATGACATAACTATAGATATCATAAACAAAGCAGCTTTTAAAATACATCTAAATAAATGCATCTAGTTCTAACTATCCTATAATGTTACAATGAAATGAATTTAAAAAATGTGTTTTTGAAACTAGTTGGGAATGTCGTCGTAATTAGTCTAATCGTTGACGAGGAATATAAATCAAGTATTTTTGTAGAGGATTTTACTTTCTTCAATTTTTCGTTTATCTTGAGAGCCATTTAATATAAAAAAAACAAAATCATTTGACTGAAATATAACTCATTGCCGTCGATTATGTTCGATTACATCAGTTCTTTCCTTCCTCCTTGGCAAAGCACCTGCAGTAAGCTGGGTACACCTTCGTTCAAGGCGGTCATACGGATGGGACTATTGGAAGTTTCATTAATAAGGACATCTGCTCTGGTCTTCCCCTCTTGACTTCCTTCTCTCCTCACCTTTGCATTCGAGTATCGATGAGATGAACAAGATGCAGAAAATTCTGTCTCACAAGATATCCTTTTTTTCCTTCGCTCTTCTTTGTACAGTATCCGCACAAGCGGCTGAAAACTCCAGCTGCAGAGCTCTGCCTGGGGACAATTCATGGCCATCTACGACAGAATGGAATAGCCTCAATTCTACAGTCGACGGTAGATTGGTAGCCACGGTCCCTATTGCGAGTCCTTGCCACGATCCTAACTATGATCCCACCGAATGTGCATACTTGAAAGCTCATTGGACCAATACAGATCTCCAGTGAGTTACTCGATATAACTAATAAAACTCTTGTCCGGTGAGGCTGATAGTGCTTTAGTTTCAATTCATCTTCTTCAATGATGTCTCCATACTTTGCCATACTTGGAAACCAGAGCTGCATTCCTTATACTCCCCAATCAAGCCCCTGTTCCTTAGGAAACTACGTTAATTATGCTGTCAACGTATCGAAGGCTGAGGATGTCATTGCCGCTATCAAGTTCGCAAAGACCCACAACATTCGATTTGTTATCCGAAACACTGGTCATGAGTGAGTATTCCCCTTTTGCGAACTTAATGTTGAGATCCCGCTAAGACTTCAACAGTTACCTTGGCAAGTCGACCGGCACAGGCGCCCTTGCCGTTTGGACTCATCACCTAAAGAATATATCATTCTCTGACTGGTCATCTGACTATTACACCGGCAAAGCAATGACAATTGGTGCTGGCACACAAGGATTCGAGGCTCTCGAAGCTGCCCATGCGCAAGGACTGGTGACCGTAGGGGGTGAATGTACTACAGTTGGGATCGCTGGAGGTTACACCCAAGGGGGTGGCCACTCTGCTCTTTCGAGCAATTTTGGTATGGGTGCTGATCAAACCCTTTCTTGGGAAGTTGTGACGGCGGGTGGAGAAGTAGTAACTGCTTCACGAACCGAAAACACAGATCTGTATTGGGCATTGAGTGGAGGCGGAGGAGGCACTTATGGTGTCGTCTTATCTCTTACCGTGAGAGTCCATCCCGACACAATCTTCAGTGGTGCAACTTTGGAATTTTCAACATCCGACAGTAACACGACCAACGAAACATTCTGGGCTGGAGTTGAAGCTTTTCATACTCATCTTCCTGCAATTGTAGATGAAGGTGTTATGGTTCTCTACAGTGTATCCCCTACAACCTTCAAAATCTTAACCTTGAGTGCATATAACAAGACTCAAGATGATGTCCAAGCTCTATTGAGCAACCTCACAAGCACACTCACGACTATGAGCATCAAGTCTACAGTTGCTTATACAGAGTACCCGTCATATCTCGATCACTACATCCGATATTTTGGGCCTCTTCCATTTGGTCCCGAGAACGGGATAAACGAGGAAGGAGATGTTGATGTCAATGCCGGGCGATTAATTCCCAGAAGTGTCGTTCGGGAGAACAATAAAGCCTACGTTGATGTCATTCGTAACATTACGAGTTCCGGTTTACCTTTTGCAGGAGTAGCCCTGAACGTCTCATCTCCTCACATCACCTCCACTGTCGACAATGCATTACTACCAGCTTGGCGAGATGCCCTCATCCTTGCACTCATAGCTACACCATGGGATTATTCAGTGCCAATATCCGATATGGTAGCCTTTCAACTCTGGATCGCGAATGATATCCTTCCGCAGTTGGAGGCACTCACACCGGGTGGAGGAGCATACATGAATGAAGATACTTTCAGACAAACGAATTGGCAGCAGACCTTTTTTGGGAGCAATTACGCCAAGTTGGTGGAAATAAAGAATAAGTGGGATCCAGATCATTTGTTTTATGCCACAACTGCGGTGGGCAGTGAGGTTTGGAGTGTAGCGGAAAATGGGAGGATGTGTAGGTCTGATAACACAACTTCAGTACCTCCAGTACAAAGACGTAGCCATCCGTTTGTTCGGGCGGCTCATTGATTTCGATTTCGGTCCTAGCCTCTTTAAAGCTCGAAAGGCAGGCACTAAGTGAATTTTGTTGTCCAACAAGAGATAGTTCAAGACTCAGAATGTTGCAGCTAGAAATTCAATAGGAAACAAATTTAGTGTTGAAACGTTTCCATTTCATGTGTCATTAACATATAAATAAGTACGTACTTAGTCGTTACCTTCTTCGTCGATTCGTATCTAGCCATCCCATTTTCTGAACTCCAAACCCCTGATAACCCTCAAAAGCGACGAGAAAACCATACCACACATCTTTTCCAAGCTCTCTTAACCAGTCTATCTTTCTTCTCTTCCCTCTCTCCAATCTCATCCTCTTCCTTCTTCCGTCTCGCATCCCTCAATACCCTCTCTTGTTCCCGCTCAATCACAATCTTCTTAATCAAATTTTCAATCACCCCTTCACAATTCTCCCCTTCCTTTGCCGAACACTCCGCAAAGCCGCAATTCAACCTCTCGGCCAACGCTTTTCCATCTCCAGTCTTCACGCTCCTCTTCTCCCACATATCACTCATGGTCCCAACAATATCCACATAGAAGCCTCTTTTCTCCGGGACCCGCACCCGCTTCACCGCCGTCCACAGCGATTCGAGCACGCCGAAGGACGCCGGCGAGCAGATGGAATACATGAGGATTATCCCATCCGATCCTCGAATGTATTGCTCCAGCAGACTCCCCGCTGCTCCATAGTTCATCTCCCGAATCTCCACGACACACTCTTCCGAATCGACCGTCATGACTTTGCGATGACTGGCTTCGAGTGTCGCGTCGTATGTCATGGGCTGCTGCATCTCATTGTATATTATCTACCTTCTTGTCAATGCTCGGGATGGGTCGACAAACCTAGCTCGGAAACCTACCCGATTCCTCATGCTAGCCTTCCCCGTCCCCGCATCCCCGAGAAATAGAACGCTGTATTGTTTGAGTCTTGGCCGTTGTCCGTACGACATCCCTTCTCGTGGTGGACGGCTCATCTCATCTCCCTTCAATCCGGCAATCCAACCTTATTGCAAACTGGAACCTGCGCGTCTGGAGATTTGTGCAGAGATTCATCATTTGGGGATTTGCTGGATTTAAAGTTCACCATCTAGGGTGAAATGTCCGGAAGCAGACGGAAATATGATTATATGCGATGAGAGAAGCGCGGTATCGTGACTGCGGATTAGAGTTGCATAGCCACAATCCTTCCCTCGTATTTGCTCTATCCTTCTACATGAATGGTCGCTTTGGTTTCTATCTTTAGATCTTTGCTGTAGAGTGACATTGCATCGGTATCGGGCTTGTTTGATCCAGGAACGGTCGAGGTTTCATCGCTTGTTTCTTTTAGGCTCTTGATTATGCGCGGTTTTGAGTTGAGTGGCCCATGGGGTGTAGTTTGTGATTACTTAGTGGTAAGTTGCGTATAAACACGACCGTCTTTTTGACCAGAGGCACAGTACTCGTATACAGCACTGGTGCAATATCATATCAAGAGATCCGGCTCATCTCATCTTCGATGCAGAAATCATTCCTCATCAGATTCTCTTGCTCGATGGACTACACGATTTCCAACCCTTCTTTCTTTTCAGTCTTCTCTTGCTGGTACGATAAATAGTATCGAAAAAAATCTAACCAAGTGGTTTGAATGTCCTCACCTTTTTACTTTCAATCATGCGGAGATTTGGGGTTACTTAGTAGTTCTCCTTTTCCATTGGTGAATGCATTCAGACAGTAGCTAAAAGGAGTTGATATGAAAGCTCAGGACCATAAATGTACCATGTAGGCTGACGATTGTTCTGTGTTACAAACACCGCAATTGCACCAATAACCAGTCAATCTCAGTTGGAAATGATGTTGCTGCGCGGGTCGCATGGAGAGATTCCAAGTAGCTAATCATATCATTCGATCTATTTCATTCCGCGCTTCTTTACGGGGAGGTACATGGAGCATCGAGGCCCAAATCCCAAATGGGATAGTGAGAGAGGAGAAGAAACGAGACGGCTATACTGCCGTGTAGCATTGGAATCATCGGTCGCTGGCAAGAGAATCCAATTTGCAATTTTCGATAGCGCATTCATTCTATTTGTCCCAAAAATGGCTAATTCCTTCTCTTGTGTTCCAAATTCAAATAAACCACCTACGAGTCGCACGAAAGCCACAACCGAAAAGCCCAAACTATCTCTCTCATTTATCGACATCTTCCACCTTCATCTCGAATTCAGCCCCAGCTCATCCTTTGCGTTCTCTCACCAGAGATATTCGAAGTACGAGAATAAGATTGAAAGAGGAGATGGACGTACCAAGGTCTTTCCGAACTAGTGATATTCACCGGTGGTGTTGGAGGTCTCTCGCTCCAGAGACCCAGCGTCGTGTTCTGCAATGCAACGCGCGAATCTTTACTCATTAACGCACAGGTATCAAGATTGGTATGGTTGCTTCTCATTTGGACGATGGTTATTTTATTAAATGCAGCTTATCCTCAACTTTTCTTGATCAGACCAGTGGAAATTGCTGTGTGTTGTAGAGTGTAGAGGTTCTTTGGCAACTCATCATCGGTAGCTGGATCAGCTAATATCTGTACGGGTAGAAAGTTGATTATAGAAGATATAAGAATAGGGCATTCTGCGGATTATCGAATGAAAGACGTGTAATTTCAAAATTGTGCTACTACTACTAACTATATTTTATAGCGTACGTAAAGAAGGTATATTTCTCTAAGCTACTTAGCTATAACTATTCACAGCGGGCAGTAGCTAGCACTTTCCTAATATGACAGAAATCCTTAAAGACTAGAATGAAATATTAGAGCTTGAAAGAAAGTCAATTCGTCACAATCTAGAACAGCTTTTCGAGAGGGAAAAAAACGCAAGGTGACAACACAAATAAGAGTAAGGAAGAATATATGTCAGCTCTGCGCACTCGAAAAACCACCGACTGACTGTTCGAAATGTATTTGTGATATAGAAAAGGGGGGATATAAAATCGACTTTGACTTTTTGCATTTCAATGCTTCGGTGGTTTGTCTGGCTCGATGGATGGTCATTGCAGTACAGAATAGTACAGGTATGTTGTCATCTATATCGAGAGGATCATTCATGAATTAAATATATCGTACCAGGGAACCATCCATCATGACCACAAGAAACGCTAAATGCAATGTTGTATGAGATTTGACGCAGACGGAGTCTTCATGTAGAAATTTCTAGGAAACGATAGCTGTGATGGCGTGTGCCAGTCGAGCCTGTGGGATCATAGCCAGCGTTTTCCTCTTCATTCAAAGTCCTCCCTCGCTGACCCTATCAGCAAAACGAGCGAAATGATATCATATGAAACGAAACCGCGGCTAGACTGGGCATTTAATTTTCTGGAGAATACCTTTTCAATCACCCAAGATCGCACATTCTACTATCGAGTAGAAGAGCTAGCTACCATCTATTTCCGTGATCGGGAGGCGGTGGGAGCTGGAAGTCGCTCTCTCTTGGACGACCATCCCTCTTAGCACATGGTTGCGGGGCGTCATGACGACTTAGAAGAATCGGTTGTATCAGTCGTGGGAGCAACAGGAGAAGCTCGAAAGCTTGGACGCCGGCGCGAAGCTCCCAGCCTCATAAGCTGGAGGGGAGCTTGGATCCTCATCCAGAGGACTTCCAGATCCATCGTCGTGAGCATGCATTCCATCCAAGGTCACCCTTAAGCGGGCTAGCGAGGCGGAAGCAGCGTAGAGATCAGATATGCTACTCTGTGGGGAAGTATTTGACCCGGAAGATTCATCCTCAAGGTTCCTGGACGTGACGCGTTGTATGAGGACCCGTCGTAATTCGCGAAAGGAATCCTTCAAGTCTCCGAAAGACATGAGTATAATGGCTTCAATAACGCCGAAGATGGTGGTTAGAATGATGATCATGATTATAAGAACGAACTCGATCAAAGTCACAAGCGCTCTGAAAAGACACCGAAACATCGCTGCTTGAATCAGGGTGATTTGTGTTAATGGGTTCGATTCGGGGAAGGTCGAGAAGGAACTTGCGAAGAGCTGATGTAACTAATGTAATGGATGATACTGAAGCTGTGTTCGGGTCTGGGGACTATGATGTATGGTTCCAAAGTGGCAGGAGCAGCAAATTCCTTTCACTTGAAGAACGATATTGAAGGTCCAGGAGTGGGAAAGGATGAAGGAGATGTTGTGGCGTCTTTCGAGACATATCTGGATATTTGCCGTATGACTTGGGCTGGATATCGAAGATTGTGAACCACTATTCTAACCCTATACTTAGAAATTACTACCACGACTGTCGTGAGTTTGAGTTTGGGATTCTGACTCATGTTGGTCATGGTAATTCATGCTTTCAGACTCCGATGAACTGTCGGTTGCGCGGATTTCCAGGGGCCTTTGATTGATATAAGACTATCAAGCATCGCAAGTTCCCGTATTCTTTGCATCAACAGCGAGTCTGACTGAGTTGCGTTGTCTCATCGGATCACAACATTTCTCTTTTTTCTTGGCCAGAAATTTTCAAATCCGTAGAAGTATGCGATGCGCTCCAATATGTCATGGTCGGTTTCTGCAAGAATGAGCCCGCAACATCCGAGGCGCTCGTCAGGGTGTTCAAGAGCGTACCCTAAGAGAAGTGCCCAGTGACGAATGTTCTCATCGATAGTCTCTCCTCCAAAATCACAATGGAAGAATCCCATCACTCGTTCTTCTGTTCCTAGCTGGACTATAGCTTGGAACGGTACATTTACAGCATTATACTGTTCGTAGTGAGGTAGAGCAATCCTGATTTCCCTGAGAAAACCTCGCAACTCAAGGAAGCCTCCTGTCACCTGTCCGTATCTGTCGGTCTCGGATGCAGATTCAAGATGTGAGTTGATGAGTTCTGCTGATGCTTCCCATCCACTGTCTATTTCTCTTCCATCTGTGAATATTGTTCCACCAAATCACACCAGAGATTCGCCTTTCGATCGAGGTCCACGTTGCCGTATGTGCCCTTTGATATGATATTCCAGAGGGTCCCATTCTCCGAAGTCATTAACGCCCTGGTTTGCTCCGACATTCGACTATTGAATGTTCTTTGGACTGACCGGCACTGAAACTTTCCCCCCGTTAGATTGTAGATTAATGTTCTCGGTGCAAGAATAGATTCCTGGAACACCCAGCCTCTATCCCATGTAGGATATTTGGTATCAAGTTCTCGTTCGCAACTATAGATTCTCGTGCGTAACTCCATGCCGGTATCTTCACCTCCCGGCGTCAGGATGGGACCAAGGCTTACGGCCGATCTTGGAGATAAAAACCCATCATTACCATCTCTTGCCACAGCAGCTACAATGTTGATAGTAGAGTTGTTGTATAGGAAGCACATGTTGGATGATTCTCGTTTCCAATCCTCATCAGAGTCCTGTATTATACAGAGTGAATCAATCCACAGATATCTTAAGCATAGTTTCCGGGTGATATGGATGGTATCCGCAAAGGTTCGGTTGATTCCTGCAATAGGAAGTCCTCTCTTTCTTTCCTCGAGATTGCTTTTCATGCTCCTTGCATGACTTGACTTTCCCCAGCAATGGCTCAATGATGCATGTTGGACATTAGATCGAGAGCCATTCTCCGACATGAACGAGGAATCAGACGTTTCGACACGAATCGGCTCAGGATACTTTCCATTACTACCAACAGCACCGACATCAACAAGTCTCGTCGGTACGTAGTCATTAAATCTTTCACTGCATTTCGGATGAGCGCCGATACATTGTTGCAGACAGCTCTTCCAGTAATCTATCTCATCAGGCGCCAAAGGGTCCTCGCCATATGCCCTAACATCCCAAACATCTTTCGAGTCGCCGATAACATACGCCTCGAGAGTGAAATAGTTGTTAATTATATTTTCAATAAATCGAGGAGAAACGTGTGTAAATTTCCACTGCATTTGACATAAGACGCAGCCATTTTGGGCAGCGATTCGAATTCGCTTAACGCCTGCGGGATCCCAGGACATGTTGGGGAGTGAGTAGTAAGGCGGGAAATATCTCCGACAACAATATGGTAGTGTATCTACAGCGGCAGGATGGTATTCTTTACATGAAACTGTCTTTATGACTGCTTGTGAATTCAACGTTGCGATAACTTCCGCGCGATAGCTCTGGCACCATTCACACAATGAGGCCATTTGGAAGGATGATGGGAAGATTAGGGCTCAATATTCAATCGAGGATTATACGAGTAATGGCATGATATTCAGAGGGATCGTGAAGATCTTCAAGTTGAGGCTGTCTGTACCACTCACTCAGTTGCATGTCTTGTATCACCCATCACCCATCACGCAGCCATGACCCGTGACCCTATGGTCGTGTTACTGGCCATCATGTATATATTAGAGATACTATCTGTAAAACCGAGGGGAATCAAACTTCCGTGTTCCATAAGTCTCATCCATCATGCAACAAACTCCGCCCCAATAGAATATGAAATGCTCAGTTCAGCCAACGTGTCGTGGTATCTACTTGATACAGAGAGCTTATACCACTCGAGTAGAGCGACTTCATCTATCCGATCCAGAATCTCGCCATCCATTTCCAAAATCCAAAGAAGAAGAAAAGCAAAACGCGAAGGAAGATCCTAATCTCAGTTATACCCCAGACTCCCAGTAGCTCCAATCCCCTCCCTACCAACCCTTTCCCAAAATCGCCTCAAGCCAAGAACCTTTGCCCTCGCTGGCATTTCTCTACGCTCAACCTTCTTCCCCCAATTCCCCCTCCCGACAGCACTTTCATGCCCACCCTTAAGGTTGCCGCCAAACCTCTTCACCAACCACCTCACCTCAACCTTTCCTTCCTTTGTCCCCTCAACCTCTCTCTCCCTCTCTCCCACCTTTCCCCTCCACCCTTCTACCCACGCCCTTAATCCATCCTTCACCCTCTCCTTCTCCACTCTCCTCTTGACTTCTACTAACCCCGGTGCTACCTTTCCATGTCCGTAACATTCTTTTGGGAGCACGTTCTTCTCCACCAATGTCTCAACGGATGGCCGTTGTCCCAGCTGTCTGTTCAATTTGATCTTGATGAGGTTCCGGCCCAGGCTGCGTGCTACGAGCGAGGTACGCGTTATGTATATGCGCTGGCTCATGAGATCCGTGAGGGGGGCTCGATGAGAGAGACGACGAGAGAGCGTATGAGATGCATGATGTAGACGGTGAGTATGGAGAAGAGGGTCAAGGGAGAGAGTGCGAAGATGGTGAGATAGCTGCGAAGGGGAATATCAGTTGAGGTTATTGATGTCTTCTACAGGGATGAAATATGGCACAGGGAATATCGGAAGGAATTATATGTGGACATGATAAAGAAAAACCACCAACGTACACGTGAAGCAATGAGCAGGTCGTCGACATCTAGATATGATAGGATTTCCAGAATCAGTTCATCTGGAAGCTGCGATAAGGTACGGTTCCTGCTATCGTTATCGCCCCTGCTCTCGAACCTGAGTATATCTGCCATCACGGTGGCTCCTTGATCGTTCAGCGAGGTTATCGCCATCATGGTGAGTTGGATGATGAATCTGTCATTTAGTTCTCCATAGACCAACAAGAAAATACACGGGATTGATGTCGTCCAGATTAGATGTCGTCGTCGTTGTCCGGAAATAGCGGGGTTCCGCCAATCTGCAACAAATCTCGTCACGGTCGAAGGCATCTGAGACATTCCGAGACAAGGGATGAGTGTTTCTAATGAACAAGGGCTATCACGACGGCAACTTACTTTCTTACCTACTTACAGGATTGACGACGATACTGTATTCATATCATGAAGGTCTTTATGAAATTTGGATTTCGAGAATAGACAGGTACTTTTTGGCTTTAGTCTTCTAATCTTCTAGTCTTCTAGTCTTCTAGTCTTCTCGTCTTCTCGCTCCAGCCCCTTCATTTGTCTTGTCCCGCTAAAACACCGCCAGCACCCTTCATTTCTTATTATGAAAAGTCTATTTCAAAGCCAAAACATAAGATTACTGTTGTTCTTCGCCCCCTTCATGCCTTCAATAAGATGATCACTTCAAAGATGTAACCCTCAATCATGCTCCCCTTGATTCCTCTACGATCATGATGCTACCTCTCGTCCTCAATCCATGATTCAAATTGAACTCTATCCAAAGTGACAGTAAGCAATCATCTTCACCACTCGGCATCAGCAACTGTACCCATGTTGCTAAACACGCCATTCACTCCTGCGACCCCCAACACGACCTACTCCTCTCTCACACACGCGTCCATCAGCCTCCCATCTCCCCCAACTCAGCAGCTCCCGCAACACGAAGCAAGTCAACTAACCCTAGCATCCCCATCTTCGCGTCCCACGCAACGGCCCTCCTCGCCTTTTTAGAGCCGCACATCATGACTGTAGTATCCTCTTTCTCCATCCCCACACACCTCTGGCATTTTAGGGCTCGCAAGGCAAGCCAGTGGGCAAGCAAGCAGACAACGTATCGGAACCTGACAGTACAAACAGGACCGACCCGCCGACCCGCCAACACACCTTCCAGAGGAAACACACCATCAATCCAGCAATCCAGCACCAACCATCAGCCCTTCATCAGCCCTGCATGCTGGAGTGCAGACAACCTATCCCCAAGCGACACTCTGGTACGTCCGTGGTACATCTATCGTGCGTGTAAAGGGCATGGTGACTAGGTTTATGGTATCACGTTCTACTGTCGCGTGTATGAAGTCCCCATACATATACACATACATCATAAGGCGTATGTATGGATGTATGTACGGAGGGTTATAGTAGTACATCATACTGATAATCGTACCATTATATCATCCACATCAAACGGAAACCCACTTATCTCAACGTACAAAATTTGTATAGCGGCAGTGAATAGGATTTTAGTATGAAGAGGACAATGATGGAAAGAATCCATTAGTCAATGAGGCGTTCGTTCTTGTGACAACCGGTTCCCGGAGTACAGTAACCTACCGCACTACTGATCGCTCTCTGATGGCTCAAGTGAACATTCTACATCCGTTACCACCACCAGCACCAAGATCTAATTGACGATTCTCGTAACCCTCGCCCTTCAAACCTCCAATCCCAAGAATCCCGACATTCCCAACAGCTTCCCCGTCATCCCAACGGAGCCCAACACTCCGGAAGCGACCTAGCAATCATAACTAATCGCCCATCAAATCACGCACTCACTCTTCCTCTCTCTTCCCCGACCAATACATCTAGACACCACTCCAAGGCGAGCTTTTCAACATCTACTCCAACTTCCTTCCCTCACGTAACATCAAACACACATACCACATCACACCACACCACAGCACAGCACAATCACTCCCTCACTCTAAAACACCGAACCCAAAACTAAACTCTGGCCTCGACCACAACCCATCCATCATCACGTACCACGACGCCCTCACCTCAGCCTATCAACATTTGCAAAACACACATAGCCGTACATGCATGCCACCGGCTCCAAGGCGGCCCGAGTCCCATGCATTTCCACTCCCATTCCCATGTCCATGTCCATGTCCCATTCGTAGCAAAGGGGGGAGCGACAGGGAAATCAACAACCAAGGTCAGGAAAAAATAACCAGCGAACCCTCAACCTTCAACCACAGCCTGCTGATACGATACAGCTCAAATGCCCCAATGCAAATCCCACCCATCGTAGACCCGCATGGAAGTGGTGAGGTTACATACATACTCACGCTACGCAACGCGACGATACTCTCTACTTTACGAGTATACTACCTGCACTCTGCTCTACTCTCCACATCCCATGCACATCTGATATCTTTTCCATCGTGGAATCTCGATCCGAGGTTGTAGATTGTGCTCTTGAGTATGTGTATATATCTATCTATCAATCTACCGATCAAACGAACAATTAACCAATCGATTCATCCCATCTATTCAATCCAATCCATTAATCTACCTATACTCTCCTCGCTAAGTAAATCGCAATCGCCTCATTCGCCTTACCCTACCATACAACACCATACCATACCATACCATACACAATCCTACACATACACATACACAAAGAAGAAAAAGAAAAAGGAAAAGGAAAAGAAAAAGAAAAAGGAAAAGAGTATATATAAAACAAAACAAAACATCCACAAAACATCCACAACTTGTAATTCTCCGCACTCATCATCGATCGCTGGTTGAGCTGATTGGGTATTGGATTGATGAATGGTAAGCTTTATGTTTGATGGGTGATGAGGCGTTTGTATTGTATTAGATATTGTATTAGATATTGTATTAGATATTGTATTAAATAGAATTAGATAGAATTATATATAAATAGTAATAACAACAATAATAGCAATAGCAACAGCAAAAGCAATAATAGTAATAACATTCAAATAGCAATAACAAAAGCAACAACAAAAGCAACAACAATAGCAATAGACAAAACAAAACAAAACAAGATAGGATATCTTAACATAGAAGAAGAAGAAGAAAAAGGCTGAAATGCTCACTCATTTAATATAATATAATATAATATATACGAGTAGAATATAATACGAGGAGAATATAATACAAAGAAAGAGAAACTTCAAAATAACCTATAAATCATCGACAAACATCATCTACAAACATCATCTACAAACATCATCTATAAATAAATATAATAAACATAATAAACACAACAAACAAAGAAATATCATATCAAAATGACGCGCCATATTAACCACACAACTACTCTAAATTGGATTATATACTACTCGAGTAGATCCCACTCATCACTCATCACTCACCACTCACCACTCACCACTCACCACTCACCACTCACCACTCACCCAAACCATCCAAACCTCATACATCCAACCAATCACCAATGAGTATTATAATTCCAAGAGTACAATTTAAATAAACATCAACATCAACACCAACACCAACACCAACACCAATACGAGTATAAAGAGCCAAGAAATCTACTCTATGGGATGACTTGTTGAATGCAAGAATCTGATTGAGTTGAATAGATATAACATACGAGGATACACTGATGTATCGATACAATATACACATGATTCCTCTTCACCCATCTCAATTCATTATAAGCTTAACCGTTACAAGTATAATATGTGTATACATATTCCATTTCATTTCATTTCATTCTTCATTTTCCCCTTAAAACCCCTCGAATATCGAACCAATAAACCAAACAGGGAAGACCGAAATCGCCTCTCCCACAAGTGCGATAGCCCCATCACGCCCACCCAATTCACCCCATTCCGCCCACATTTACCCGGTGGAGTATCGCCAATTGAGGCATATTTTACCACTGACCTTGCGGATCGCGGGTCCCATTGGTCAGGATCGAAGCTGCCCCTTACTGAGATGCCGCATCTCCAATTCAGCACATGATTCAATTCCGACCCGGTGGTAAGGTCGGTAGGATTCGCGCTTTGATGGGTGCGCGTCAAATTTGGCGACCTTCGATCGAGATGTGCGAATCTTTTTCAATTCGTGAGGAGGTGGGCCCATCTTTGATCCGACTTCCCGTTGGTTGATGTGCTTGGTTTTCTTGGGGGCGTAGAAATCGCATTTCTCGCTTGTGGTCCCATTGACGGGCCGTTGTTTATTGTTGACTTCGTCGCCCATAAGAATAGGGGGCCAAAATGAGGAGCTTCCCTGAAAGTAAACACCGAAATCAGCCATCTTTTCGCAATCATCAATAGATATCATGTTGATATCATCCCATCATGCATGCCTGTACTCACTGGGCTTTTCAATGACCCCAGGATTAACTTGATTTTATCCCTTGAGACAAACTCAGCTGGCTACTGACTCTCAACCCCTCGTTTTCATCTGATCGGTGTGCCATTAATGGACAAGATGCGTTCGGGTATGATAACCCTCAAATAGAATCTGCCTCACTGGACTGCCTTTCCCTCCTACCGTTTCCTGATAGAGAGGAGAGATGGCTCATCATTGGAGAACATGCTGATATCATATGATAATGACACATAAGATTGGCATACACTGTGGAAACGTTGAGAGATGTCGAACCCTGATCCACGCCAGTACAACGTCAAGTAAGGCAAACTGGAGAAGATGGCCACTCAGCTTTCATCCTATGTTTGTGATATTTGCATGTTAGCTTGCCTGCGGGTTGGTTGACACCTGCCATGCAAACACGACCGTCGTACTCAATATCTTTTGCCTCCAAGATGCACATCCGATCTCCATAATCACATAACATTGGTGTGACAACTTTCATGCATTGGATTTTGCCACAATTACAAGCAGCACAGTCGCTCCATATTGCCTTATCCTTGACGCCCTGATCATATTGCATTTTGCCAATCTGCATGCTGACCATGCCCAATACAGCCCATTTCAAATCACAGAGAGCAACAAGAATGATTATCATCTGCATGGTCGGGTCTTTCCTCGAATGATCATTCGGGGGTGATTTGAAGAATTACCGGCAAATCTTTACTTCAATGAGAAGCAAGGGATGTAATAAGATCGAGGATCGGGAGCGATTGAAAAGTGAGGCCGCCTATTCCCTAGAGAATATGACAGAATCATTCTCCGGAGAGAGAAATGTGAGGGAAAACAAAGAAGGTGGTATGTGTAACCTTGCCAAATTACAAGATTGCAGCCCGACAAAGCCGTACTTTGGAGACTTCGATATTGTAATCTAGCTGCGACTTGCTCGGCCAAACTTAGGTCGCCACGTCAGTGACCATCCGAAGGCCCCCATTGGGACCTCTTCCCTCCAAGCTACGTGCGTGGTGCATCGTGTTAACCAACAGCCTAGCGAAAGTATCGTAGGTGTGAGATGCAACGTGAGTGGTGAGAAACTGTGACATTTATAGCTAAGCGGATCGGGGCATGTTGATTTGCAAACACATGGTAGAGATGATCTTTCACTTCAAGGCTTCGTCTATATCTGACAACACATCGATTCCTGACCACCTTGATCTCGGCAAGACGGAAATGACTCTCGAGTCAGTATGCACATCGAGGCCGCCTTCAGCACAATCTGCGACCATGCCAATGTTGCAGAAAAAATAGCCAGCATCCCAGGTGGCTTTCAATCAGCAGACTGTAAAGATATGTCCTGTTATCAAGCACTTCCTTTCAGGCAGATATGGATCGACGCTACTTCGGTCAGAAAAGCAGGGAGGTGTCAACATGTGACGGTATTCAGACCGAAAGATGCTGGATTCAACGTCTCAAAATCAAGGATATATATTAGAGAAAGGACTAGAAGAAAAGTGAACACCCAATGGTGGTCTCCTACCCAAGCCATTGCTTGAAAACGATGACGATCGACCGAGCATCCATTGTAGATAGACTCCGGTTGGTTTGAAATCAGAAGTAGCCGGCAATTGTGTGATAGGTTTGAGTTGATGTCTCTCCACAAAGAAGGTTGTTGCGGCCCATCCTTGGGTCTAGCGGGTCTTTCGTTCCAAGCAGAGAACGGATGATCCAGTAATCGGGAAGGAGGATGGTGGCAATCAGTCAAAGCAGGGAAATGACGGGACAAGAAATTCATAACGTGATTCGCGTAGCGTAAACTTCTACACTCGGCAAGGGGGGGGCACACGGTGTTGCAATGGACTGTGATTACCGATGCAGCAATTCCAACATGAAGTGTCCACCCTGTCGAGGCGAGTGAAATAACTGAAGGCGAGAAAATTTGAACCAAGCATCGGCAGAGTGGCAGAATACGATAGGTGCCAATTCTTCTGGCAGTTAGACCAAGGATGTGATTAGTATCATGTATGTCTTGGTGAGGAAGGCACACAATATGCACTTCGTTTGTTGGCTCGAATCGAAGGGTGAAGAATTCGAAGGGGCTAGTAGGCAAACACGCAGGACCAGGCTGGAAGGATTGTGACGGCGTGGTGTACGGAAGGTAAACAATGCTGTCCAGGTCGTGTATAAATAGTCCTCTGTATGTCCTCAAATGTCGAACAACTCTCATCATCAATCAACAACATCCCTCAGCATATCTCCACAGACGATCTTTCCACCCTTCCTTCAACCTCAAAGCTTCATCGCCATCCACTCCAGTATTCTCACTCGAGACACCATCGCACACTGTCTCTGATCAAGCCCACCTCAATCAATCCATTCACAACATCTCCATACCACAACCAGTGAGTTTGAGCCATAAGCTTTTATCGCGTTTCATATGAAGTATCGTGGAGGATTCAGGCTAATGCGAGTGGTTACACGCAGCTACCATCAACATGTGTTTTTTCGACCAGTGCCAATTCGTCTGTGGTGACTACAAGTGGGGCCACTTTCGACAACATTGTGCCAAAGAATACCGTACGGGCGAGACCTGCGGCATGAAACTGGTCATGACCACATATCAGAGTCACGAGAAGTGCAAGATTTGCACCAAGATCGAGACAAAATGGGGCCGTATCCAAAAGGAGCAAGAGCGTGTGCTTCGGTGGAAGAAGGAGAACGGGAAGAGTCGCCAGCACTCGATCGAAGCGTCAGAGGAAAAGATCCGTGATCTGCAACAAGAGGTCAATAATCTCGAATGGCAACGCAGTCAGAATGCCTTGGCACTGTGAGAGGTAAGAGACCAATCGCTTTCATTGAGTTCTGAAATTTGATACTGATCTCTTCTCAGTGGAAACCATCCATACGAACAGGTGGTAGCAGACGAGCGAACGATTTTTTCGCGTTTCAAACTTTTCTCATAGGGTTGTCTTTCTTTTGATGGAGTGAACTGATGAAATGGGAGAGAAGCCTTTCATTCAAGAATGTTGGGAATGATTGGTTTCTGGTGACAGATGAAGGGAATTGTTTTTGGAACTAGATAGTCTCACAAGTTAATGATGAAACGGTCCTTTTAGCAAGTTCATGAAACTGCCAATGAAAGTGTGAATGTTGTTGTAGCTTTCCATTCGATCCAGTCAAAAAATGGAGGGAGGTCATCAACTGTTGACCGGGCGCTTAGATGAAGGAATCAGGCGGCTCCGGAAATTGGTAAGGTTAGGGTTAAGGTTATACGCGTGCGAACCGAACAAAAGGCGGCCTGAATGGGCGGGAAAGGAAAATGAGGCATCAAGCGAGATCATAAAAGAAGGCCGATCGTATGGGAAAGAAGATTCCTCGGATCATTTGGCCCTCGATGATGATGGTGATGGTGATGGTGATGATCAATATTCCAAGGCGAATGAGAGAGGGCCCAAGTCATTGTTCCTTGTTGCGGGTTCGCTGTTGTATATATATATGTATATATATATATATAGGTAGCGAAGTATAGGTAGGTATGTTGGTATGTAGGTAAGTATGTAGTAGCCATGCTGCTATGCGTTGTGAGGTTCTGAGGTTGTGTAAAGCTTCTCTATTGCAATTAGCCTATTATGCATCCTCATTCATACACACCTGGTCGGCAAATTTGTCATTACTGGTCAGTTTTCTTCATCAAAAGGTAGAAAGAAAGGTACGGGCAACAAAAATTATATATGGTAAGGAGAAGGGAGAGAAGTCGAAAAAGGCTTTCCAGAAAAAAACCCCCTCTCCCCAACTGGATGCTCCCCTTCCTTTATGAAATTCAGACTCGGTAAACTTGAGTGTAGGAGTAAATTGTAACGTGGCTAATCCTCAATGGATATCTGTACAGCCTGACTGCAGAGTATGAGAAACAGACGTGATAGGCTCTGATTCATGGTCAAGTAGCCAGTAGGCAGGCGCTTTTGACAAAGGAAATGCTTGAATGATACAACGCATAGTCAAATTACGCTTAGCTGGTCCAGTCAAAATTCAAATCCCGATACTCCTCCTGGGGAATTGCGGCAGCATGATGGGCCGTGGTATGAGGATATTGTAACGACCTTCCAAACTCCAATACGCCGTGGAACACAAAGGTGCCCGTGTAGGTTCAAATCCATGCTCTACTCCATGGCCGACTCTGCATCCGCAAAGCCTCCCAATAATGGTCCCATGTCTTCTGATTTCACCGGCTGGTATTTCTTCACTTCCTCCACCTCTTCATCGTCCGACATCCAAGCATCAGAAATTGGGTGGGTACCTTCGACGGGGGTTTGTTTTGTATGGCTCGATTCGTCCTGCGTTGGCATCTTGGCTAGAACGTCTTGATACCGCAACAGTCTTGCATCTTGACCAGTGAACATGGTGACGGGTGCGCGAGGGACACTTTGAGGGACCATGGCGAAGATATCGACCAGGTGACTGGCGCGCAAGTTAGTGAGAAATGTCATCAACGCCATGGAGAATGGGGTTCCGGCGATATCCAGGTTGGGTGTGTGTGCTGTGAGGTGTTGACGTGGGAGGAATGTTTGGAGCATACGTACTTGGACGTCTGCGCAACGACCTTTTGCAAGGCCTCTGTCTCCCTTTGAGCTTCTTGTGGATCTGCGTGAGTGGTGTTCGAATTTCGGTCCGCGAAACTATCATAATGCGGATGTGCGTCATCGAAGAGCAATCTCTGGTTTTCGTCCTACCCATCGACTCATCAGCGACAGCTTTATTTTATGTGTAGCAGAGAACTTCAAACCTCATCCGACAGATCGCCATCGCGACCTCGCCCAAGGCACGAGGAACAATTGCCCATGTTTCCTGCCTTCTCTCCTCTTCTGCTCTCTATTCTATCTTTCAGCCCAGACGCCGGGATAAAATTGATCCCATGCGCAACACCAACCAAGCTGTATGTCTGTATTACTGGTACCTACAATCAATCATTGACATGAGAATCTCAGGGTCAAACTTATATGCGACAACGATACTGGGATTGGATTATGGCTGTTGCGAAAGCAAGGTGATGAATTGTTCCAACGATTCATAGAAGCATTCCCTTTAATGTTGAGGTTTGTGGTTTGTGGTTTTCAGATTTTGAGGATGTATGTAAGGTTGATGAGTCTCGATAAGAAAGTTATTCCTGAGATTGCATTGGAGTGGGCCCTTCAACCTTCCCGGCTAAATTACGGTTGAGGGGCTGAGTTGCTTTGAGACGGAGAAACATTGATGGCCTTCCGTATATATAGACTTTTACACCCCTTTTCTTCGAAATCGAGCCACGGGCTGGGTTTTCTCTTGCTTGATCATATATATCTATTGAGGGCTTATTGCCTATGGTCTCTGGTCTATTGCTTATCCCTCCCTTCATTATTCAAGACTCTCAAAGTTTCTGCTTTCCTTCCCTTCCCCTTCCCCTTCCCCCTAGACCGAAGCGAAAGCCTAGCCGAGTGTTGTTCAATTAGATCTTCTCACACCATCCCTTTCCTGAAACGATATATTCAACCAATCCTTGAGTACGAAGATAGATGCAGCCAAGAATTTTATTACATCCCATCACCCCTTTCTCCAGATTGATATCTTATCCCTTCTCCCTTGGGAATATCATCACAGTTTACTTCATCACCAGGTAAGATGATATCCGCCACGTATGCATACGTGAAGAACGTCTAGCCCAATGGCTTCAATGTCACATCGTTGTCGAACCTTACGGATTCATCCACAAGTTCAGATCAACGCATTTCTCCAGCGTGATATCCGCTGTCTTCAGGATGTGATTTAATGCTTACACGTCTCTTTCATTATTCTCTTGCATGGTTAACATTGAAGAAACGAATTATTGACAATCTCCTCAATCTGTCGATCTTCTTAGTATCTTTACTGTTTATTACTTGACCTATATTCGTCGTCCTCAAAAGATAGCCTTTGATATGTCACGACACAATAGTTATAATTAGCAAAGTAAGGAGGTATCGGTTATTTAATCACCAATTCCTCGCAATAGCAGCATGTTACGTAAACAATACTACAAATAGCAATTGACGAATAACCTTACGAGCACAACTGGTGAACTTATCATGCAACCTCGTAAACCCTCAGAAACCCCTTCAGAAACCCTCCCCTCAAAAAATCCCAAAACAAAAGCATCTCTACTCCACTCTTCCACAACCCTTCCATCAAACTCCCCCCACTCCCACTTCCACTTCCACCCACACCATCTCATCCCACCTCATCCCACCTCATCTCCAACATCAAACCCTCTCCCCAAAACCCACCCAAACATAAAAACACAAAAACAATACATGCCTTTTCGACGTCGGCATGATTCGAACATGCGCCCCCGAAAGGAATTGATTTCTAGTCAATCACGTTAACCACTCCGTCACGACGCCTTTGATTGTTTCGTTTGGATTGGTCTCTTCCCTTTATATTCTACTCTATACTCGATACAAATATATACTCGGTACAAGTATACTCGGTACAAGTATACTCGGTATAAGTAGAGTACAACAAAAACGATGAGATATTACAAGTACGAGTACTTGTAGAACTTTATTATCATGACTCGAGGACTTGAGTAGAATATTGATGAGAAATAAGAAATTAGAAATTAGAATTAGTGATTATAGAAGAAGAATTAAGGTTTGGTTTTTCTTCTCCTTGTTATATTTTACAATAATTATGATATTGAATTTTGTTGGATGGGACCATTGGAGTTGACTAAATATTCTTCATTACTATTCTACTCTATTCTATTTTATTTTGTTTTATTCCATGCTATTCCACTCGTATTCTATCAGTATTCAAATTTGGATCTGTACCATATTACTCGACCATTCTCCCACGCCTTTCATGGCGTCTTTTTAATCCTCAGTTCCTTGATTGTCACATTATATCACGAGTAGGGTCGTGGATCTGATCTTGAGATCTGATGGGAGAGTTTCAATCTCCAATCTCCAATCTCCAATCTCCAAAGTAGATGGGTCGTTTTCTATTCAGAGGAAAGAGAGAAAAGATCCTTTTCGAAAAGTTCGGTAATCTTTTGCCGTTTCACCCTGCGCCTTTCAGTGCGGATCGAGTTTTGTGCTAGTCGCTGCAATACGGCGATAAAATCCGAATCGTTCAGACTCAGTAATAACTGTTCATCGGACACATCAGCAAAAGGCAATCGTTCCATCAATTTCCCTTGGCTCTTCCATTTTTTGGACGTCCGCTGCTTCCGGGTTCCATTTAACGCCAAGATTTGCCTCCTCAATCGTGTTGCCATTTTTTCCTCGTCCGTCAATAACATTGTTTCATACTCCAGAAACCTCATGGCGTTCCATCTCTTTTGTTCATCTACCTTGTAGGCGGCTTTATCGGATCCCTTTTTCTTCTTCTTCTTCTTCACTACCTTTTCTCCCATCTTGATAAGCGCGAGAACAAACTTAGCCAACCATTCCAAATTTCGATCTTCACCGTTCACTGCAACCCATGGTACCCAAAGATCTCCCTCTTTGCTCATCCCAACATTGTTACACACCGTCACAGTTCCAACTCCCCTCTTCTTCGCCTGCGCCAACATGTCGCGAAAATCTTTATCATCCGAAACCAGAAACAACCAGTCATACGGATATTTCTCTCCAGACCAGGTTTGCTCCCAAGCATGTTCTATAGCTCGATCTGCAGCCTGAAAGCTATTCCTCACACGTTGAACGGTCACGCCAGCTCTCTCGAGTTCTTCGAGAAATCCTTTTTTACGCGTGGGAATCATTATATCTCGAGAGGCCTCTTGATACTTCTTGATTTTGCCTTGGTATCCCGAGGACCTGCGTAGCTTTGGCCTGAGGCTTCTCGAAGAGCTGGCTCGAGCCATCATATTTTTGTACTTGGTCTCATGTACTTTGAAGTGAGTCTCCAAATCTTCATGGGATTTATACTGGCGCTTGCAAAGCCCGCAAACATAAGGTTTGGATGATACAGTTTTACCTTCCTCTTCGGAAAGATGACGCGTTTGAGGAGCCTGCCGTTGCGATTGAACAAGATGAGGATAAGAACGGAAGAACGTGTTCAAATTACCGAATGCTGATATTTCGACATGGTTACCGAACAGGGCAGCAAATCTTTTTAACAACATTGTCACAATATATGGGTCTACTGGCATTTTGTTATCGAGATCCCAGAGAATGATGACTTTGTCTTCTGCGAGCACCGAAGTACCATCCAGATTATTAGCTACGACATCTTCTGGTATTGGCCCAGAGGTATCCTCTTGGTTCTTGATAACGACTTTACCTTGTGGTAGCACGGCGGTTTTGTCTAGATTCTTGATCATGTCGATTTTCGGTTTTGATGAAGACACATTTTTCTGTGACTTCAGCTTCGAAAGCCTCCTTTGACGCCTCGATCTACCGGACCGAGATGAACAAAAAGTATGGTTTTGATTCCCAGTCACTAACTGTTTCGGTGTTGGCGCAAAGGGGTTTCCACGGTTCTTTGATCTGAACTTCGACTTTAGAAGTTGCCTTCGACGTGAACGCTCGTGAAATTGAGATTGTGAACTCGCACCCTCCCTCAAATTTGCTTCAGAAATCTCATCCTGCATCTCAATTACGACCCGTTCCCGCGTAGGCTTAGAGACATCTTCAGGCTTATTAACATCTGACTTTATAGAAGGGTTGCGTGTAATTTCCGATTGATGGCTTTCCGGCCTGGACCTCAATTTTGAGAGTATATCTCTACGTCGCGTCTTGGCAGACTGGGGTAGTAAAGGTTCGGTCGAACTCTGAGTTGGTGAGATAGAAGCTCGCCTCCCATTAATGTCATCCGGGAGGTCATCCGGCGCCGATTTGATATCAATTCGTCTCAGAACTGTATCCAACAAAACAGTTAGAGGATTTGCCGTGAAATAACCCGAGTTCGGATAGCCTTTTGATGATCTATTGTTCTTATCATGGTGTTTCATCCATCCAGGATATAAAAATGTAGGGAGTAATTTCTTGGGGGACGACAACAAGGTGAGAGCCTTTCTCAAACCAACCCGGTGAACCATCGCTCAATTCATGGTTCTTGACTGTTTCAGATTGACCTTGTGCGACGAACACTTTTCGGTCGCGACGTGACTATCATGACTTTGATGTTTCATAAGGATCAGAAAATGGTTGGCTGAGCGAGCAATTCGAAAATTTTCGAATTTACATGTTACCCCGGATTATACACGGCCGCTAGTGTCCCGAGGCTTGCACGTGATTTATAACGATCAGCGTTACACCCACCACCGCGATGAAGTTCCTTTCGCTTCTCTCCTGCATTAAGATACAACCTTGAGAATTGTATCCTTGAGAATTGTATCCTCTGACCACCTTCAATGGCACATCTGTCAAAACACATATGCCGCCAAGCCTCGGTGTTTCCAGATCGAGTGATCTAGACTTCAGCGCTTCGAATCGTTGCAACCTTCCGCGTCGTACAATACATGCAGCTAGGGTTTTGCTGGTCTGAATTCTCGACGACGTGTATGATTGAGATGTCGTATCGCACGTATGACCAGCTATGGAATGCGTTTGTGTATAATATTTCTTATCTCGACTGCAGTGCAACCAACTCTGGCGTTTATAGATCCCATATCGAGGATCAAGAGGGAGCGTGAAAAGTTTCCTTCTAACTGATATTCACGTGGCTAAAATCACTCTACTGATGAATATACACTCATTATTTTCTTTGTCACCAAGGGGAAAGAAAGCATCAACAGGTATAATGGCAGAAGTCTATATACACGAATCTAGCACTAGCAGAACATCTTTGCCATATCATTCACTTCTCAATCCTAAAATTGAGAACGATGATGCACCATATCTACGAGATTCTAAGAAAACTGTCTTGCGACGAGAATTTCTATATGGAGTTATCGTAGGACTTCTCAGTGGAATCTCTACGATCCTGGTGATATATGCTACCTTTTCATACATTTCTAACTGGAGTTTACCAAAGACATTTCCGCCTACCTGTGAGTTTTGGATGCTTCTTTTTCAATGCACTCCCGGATGCATTTGATCAGCACTGATACCAAGCAGTTCCGTTACATCCCATCACCTTTCTAGAAGAAGAAATCTTCGCCGCCGCCTCAAGTCCAGAATCAAATGCGGCTTGGGATCATTTGATGCCTGGTAAATCTTGCTCCTCGGGTAGTTCATCAATGGGTAACTGATGAATGTTTACAGCCGGAAGAGGTTTCATTCTTGTGGAAGAACCGGAGAAGTATGGTCTGAGACCTGGATTGCCGTCATTGAATGGGCCAGATCGCTATTCCATCTCTGCATTTCATCAACTTCACTGCCTGGTAAATTCCTTTTCACTTGAATTCCCTTGCGTTTCCGTTCCTTTTCACTTCCATTTCTTCTTCTTTTTTCTCTTCTCATCCTTCACCTTTTTTCAACATCTCTCAAACTCTCACCTGATACGCCAACACATTTAGGGTATGATTCGCGAATCCTACAACTCCGCTCTTCTCGGTCAACGTCCTCACATCCACGGCGATGAAAATCTCTCCGACGCAGCAGCCCAAGAATCAAACAAAGAGCACACAGGACACTGTTTCGATTACATACGACAAGCGATCATGTGTTCGGCAGACATGACGATCGAATGGGCGATGGAGATGCCTGATGGGCAAGCCCCATTTACCGTTGATGGCTGGGGAATCACTCATACGTGTAGAAATTGGGAAAGTGTTTTGAAGTGGATGGGAGAGCATAGGAGTCCGGTTAATGTTTCGGGCATCGCCTAGCGGCTTTGGTGCAATGGGAGGAGAGGGGGATGTATGGGAATCAGAATGTTCTTGTGACGCTGCTTTTTAATCTACATTTATCTCGTGGCATTTTACTCTAGTCCTTTTCAATTGCACGAGCAAATTTACATCAGGCGTGATATATTTTTACCCGAGGTCAGATATTATTACAAAGCGTTTCGATTCCAGACAAAATATCCAATATCATTCCTCCCCGTCGCTTCCATCGTTCCCATCTTTCCTCAGTAATTAATGCACCCCGTCATATTCTTCTCATCACCCCTCAAACGACTCAACACTCAACCTCCACAGCTCCTCCGGATCCTTACACTGCCTCTCACCCATCCCATCCACATTTTCCTTCCCCCTCGAATTAACCTTTGGAGGCTCAAGCGTTCCATCCGCATTACACAAAATCGTCTAGAATTTCCGCATCCACCATTAGCGGCGAAAGAAAGAAAGAAAGAAAGAAAAAAAGAAAGAAAGAAAAAAACGGAAAAAGAAAAAAAGACATGTCCTCTCTCATCACATCACCACTAATACCCATCCATGATCGAGGTACCAAAAATGCATACCACCACATGCGCATGCATATACTCGTACAGCAAATAACTCAAATCGAACGTGAAATCCGGGACGAACGGAAAAAAAGGAAGAGGGGAACAAATCATACCTGTCTTAGATAATCAAAACAATGCAGCCAATGCAGAGGATCCCCATGTTCCACGTGTCCAAAATGATGACCTGCGCCTCCCCCCCTTCCTTTCTCGCTCTCGTTTCCTTTCATCCCCATAGACCTTTCTCCTTCTCCCTCTCCCTCTCCCTCTCGCTCTCTCTTCCTCTTCCTCTTCCCCTTCCCCATCCCTTCCTCCCCCAACCCCCCCTTCAACTCCTCAATCTCCCTAAAAAGCTCCTGCACCCCGGCCCTCATAACCCCCAAGCAATGCAGCGAGTGAAACATCGAAATGCCATACTCATGATTCCTCACGCGCACATCCCCACGCGCATCCTCGCGCGGCTCCGCGACGCGCCAAAACCCCTTGTTGGGCGGTAGCAGGTCTTCCCAGAGCGAATCGTAGACGTGCGAGAGATTTTCATAGGTGCGGTGTTCGGAGAAGAGAACGGTCTTTGAGCGCGTGGCTGACGGGTTGAGGGTTTGGGGTGCGTGTGCGTGTGCGTTGGGATTGGGATTGGGATTGCCCGAGGGCGTTGTGGAGCGATAGCTTTGCAGGAAATAGGTGAGCGTGGTGATGATGATGATGAGGAAGAGGAAGGATATAAAGAGAGAAGAGGAATATTGTTTGTTGGGGCGGTTCGTCGACATTGTCTCTCTTCCCTTCTCTTCTCTGCGTCTTTCTTCCCTCTCTAATTACTCTATCCAAATCAATCCCTCATGCAAATAGCAAATTTCCTAACTTCACATGTACTCGAGTACAGTTCACTCACGTACTTCACGGCCTGAAATTCTTCATTCTTTTCCTCGCCTGACTTCATGAATCCACATCCAATCCGTGATCCATTATTATCGATACCATACCATACCATACCATACCATCACCCACAAGGCTCGCAACCCACCTACCTTCCTATAAAACCCTAGTATCCCCAACGCCAAGAAGAGATACCATACTGTCGAGTATATCGTGGCACCTTTCTCCTTCCCCTTCGCCCGCATACATGGAGTAAGGGTGCCGGGTCACCTCCCGGAAAGCGTCTATCCATCGACAGCAATTAACCTTTTATCTATCCGCCATATTGTCGGCCCGTGGAGTTGAAGATCCCACCCTGTTTCTTTATCGCTTCCTGAGTATAACGGGACCATCAGTGGATCTCGCAACTCGCGTAACCTCCACCTTATTGGCCTCTTTTTCTTCTTTGGCGGTAAACCGGGGTGGAACGTGAGGGGAGGAGGTCTTTCGTGAGGCAAGTCAGGATTCATTGATGCATATGTACGAACGAGTACGAGTATTGTACTGCAGAAACGAGATGTAGGGGAAGTTGTAGGTTGTAGGTTGTAGGTTGTAACTTGTAACTTGTATGTAACCTTACTCTTACATACATAAATTGACTCCGCCAATCATGCTAATCGAGGGAGGGAAAACGTTTTTCGTGGTCGATCACATTCACGATGCATCATGCATACTCGTAGCCTACATGAGATAAGACTAGATATCTGTATTCGCAGAGTATACTGGCCTTACTCCGCTAGACAATAAACATATTGTTACTATACAGTATTACTATCTTACTTTGACATGAACATGAATATGAATATGAACCTGGACTTGACTTTGACTTGGACTTGAACTTGTCACTTGCGTAACCGTAACCTTCCCTAGAACCCCACGAGTTCCTAGATGTTGTACTTGTTGTACTGTAACTACTCCAACACGCCCCGCCCATCACCAACGACGCTTCTAGACTACCCATACCCATACCTATACCCATACCAACCATCCAAGACCATCCATCGAACACCATCCCTCTCCCTCTCAACACCCCTCTCGGCCCACCTCTCTCGAAAACACTTTGACAAGCGTACCTACAGCAGGAAAAAGCTTGAAAACACAACACACAAAAGTATACAATACAACACAGCATGATTCGCAATCGGCCAAGAAGTGCAGGGTTCGCGACGAAGACTTCAGATGCGATTTCGTGCATGTTCCGATCTGGGGGGAGGGGGGAGGGGGTGCATTGAGAAGGGCTTCACATAGATACGAGTAGATCGTACTATGCTCTACCCCCATGCATCAAATTTCCACTCACGAAACAAAACAACTCCGTAAAAACGGCTTTCGAGCATAATGAATGAAATCATAGTGAGCTCTAGGATGAGAAATGTGAAAGCAACGATGATGTAAAGGAGAATGGGAAACGTTGGTTGAGATACGGTGTATAATCATCTACGTGTGAGCTAGAGCTGTCTAATATTGTATATTGGTTGGGCAGAATCGATACCTGAGATCTTAGCAAAAGCCCAAAGGGAGCTTCTTTCTTTCTTCCTTCCTTCCTTCCCTCCCTTCCTTTCTCCACAATAGACCCGCCATCTTCTAGGCACATCAAAAACGCAAGAATAGCATACCCATCATATAACACTCACACTCACACTCACTCCAATCCAACCCAAGCCAAGCCATCAAGAACCTCAAAGCCAAGCCCTGATGGCCCAGCCAAAAACCTCAACACTACAATAAGTAAGTACTCGTACTCCACACACCATGAAAAAGAAAAAAGCGCCCCGCCAAGTTCTAGACTCTCCAAGCACCCACAACCCACAACCCCCGACCGTTGTCCTGTCATCATCCGAACCCCGAGTTCTGCGAGGACGTGTGCGCCATCGTATTATGCATGTCCTGAGTACCGCACTTCCAAGCACAACCACAACAAGCACAACCACAAGCACAACCACAAGCACAAACCGCGCATCCGTCTCCCCCACCACCACCAGAACAGCCCAAGGGAACAGAACAAGAAACACACATACTCGGTAAGAGAACACGCATCAAGACGCGTGTGAAAGGGGTCGGGATACCGAGCTTGGTTGACGACTGGAGCGAGGCGAATTTTCCATCGGGTACGTTGGAGATCAGAGGCTCGGAGGTGCATGGGGTGTGTGGTGATGAGCGGTGGGGTAGCGGGGGAGGGGAGTGAGGGCGCTGGTCATGTCATGTCATGATACCATTTTGCATTCGGTGAGCTGGATGCGAGGAGTTGTGTGCGGCATTTGGTGGTTTGGGGATGAAGTTGAGTGGTTGCGTTTGTGGGGGTTTTTTTGTGTCTGTGTTGGTGATGCGAGGGGTGCATGTCTGTATGTATCCCTCGATCGACCGCGCCGATGAAGATACTGACGCGCATCTGGGTACTATAGGTGAGGAAGGAGTGTTGAAAAGTAGCACAGAATTGGTCACTCTCAATATATCATACATACATACATACATCAGAACACCCTATAAATAAAGCCATTCATAAACCATCATCAACATCAACATCAACATCCTCATTAAGACCGAGACAAGCCACAAGAATTGTACTTCAGCCCGTACCATCCATAACGCACATACTTCACATCCATAACCTATCACCACAATGCATTTCAAACTCTCCCTTCTCGCCTTGTCGGTGCTCTCCGTAGCTGCAATGGCTGCTCCAATCTTGGAACCGGATTCTTTGGGTATGCTCATGCCTTTCTGTATTGATGCGCTGTGAATACTGATATCAATATGGCAGCCTCTCGAGGATTTGACAACGATATCGTATCAGAATCAGATGTCAAGAAAGCTATTCGAGGATTCGATAACGATGCTGTATCAGAATCAAATGTTAAAGAAGCTATTCGGGGGTTCGATAACGATGCTGTATCAGAATCAAATGTCAAAAAAGCCACGCGAGGATTCGACAACGATATTATACCAGAATCCAATGTGAAGAAAGCCATTCGAGGATTTGATAACGATGCTGTATCAGAATCAGATATCAAGAAAGCTATTCGAGGATTCGATAATAATATTATACCAGAATCCGATATCAAGAAAGCCACTCGAGGATTTGACAATAATATTATATCAGAATCCGATGTGAAAAAAGCTATTCGAGGATTCGATAACGATGCTGTATCAGAATCCGATGTCAAGAAAGCTATTCGGGGATTCGACAACGATGCTGTATCAGAATCAAATGTAAAAAAAGCCACGCGAGGATTCGACAACGACGACACGTTAGTGAATGTTTAAGACGCGGCGATGCATGGGACGCGGGAAACGGGAAACGGGAAACGGGAAACGGGAACTCGAAGTTTAGCAATAGCTAAGAGGAAAAGGCTGGTGAAGTGGATGAAGGAGTGAGTTGGGGAGCGCGTGGAGAAATGATATTTCTTGTAGTAGGCAGGATGTCCTTTCGAAATGAAGGATGGAGGAGGCGTTGCTGCATTGTTCCAGTATGAAATGCATGTCTATTTTCAACAAATGACAACTATCATATCACCTCTTTATATTCAGTCCGCAAACCTTTCCATTATGACCGGGGAAAAAAAGTGGGTGACTGTGACATTGATCTCATAATATTCCCTAGAAAAGTTGACAAAACGATGGGTGGCTTCTTGAGATTTTGGTCTGACACAAGCTTGCTCGAAAGAATGGATTGGATATGTAAAAATGATTCCATTGATATACAGAGTTGAGAAGTGGATAGTATATACATGAGTTAAGCCTAACTGTACGCCTTTCTCCAATAACACCTTTGCCATGTATGCCTTCAAATGTACAATGGAAAACCTCAGCATCAAGAAAGTTTTGCAGCAGCCGGTGCACTATGGCTTGTAACATGCTTCACCCGAGCGGTCTGTGGACTATGAGCTGCTAACTTTTTTCTCAAGATAGCCATCGTCCTCTTAGGTACCCAGACTCTACTTCCCAATACCACCACACCCGTCAACAACGCCAGACTTCCAGCTTGATGGGCAGAGGCAAGAGGAGTGGGTACTAAGTAGATCAAAGTACTAATACCCAAGGTAACTTGCACCATGAGAAGATGTACTACACCCAACATGCCCTTTGCTGCAGAAGTTGGAAGGGCGGCTTTGACTCTAGGATTGAAACGTGAATACGCCCAGAGGGCTAGAATAGCAGTAAAAGATGTAGTGGCTAGAATACGGTGATCGAGCTGTACGGTCGAGGGATTCTCGAGCATATTACGCCACCATAAATCACTATGATCCGGTCGTCTAGAGTAAAATTCCGAAAAGAGTTCAGATTTCGGTGGTGCGAATCCGACGCCCATGTGAGGGAATTGGTTGTAAATGAGACCTGCATCAAGTCCTGCTACCAATCCACCCGACATAGCTGTTGTGAAAACTAGAAGAGCGAGACCAGCAACTGATTTACGGAATACAGACAAGGAGGGCGAAGATAGGCGAAGAAGGTGCGCATGAGCTTGCGAGGGCGTAGAATTGAACAATAAGCGGCGATCGCGAAGAATTGAAAGCCCATTCCAGAGCATTGCCGTGTAGCATAGAAATGCAGTGCCGAGATGTGCGGTGAGTCTATATTGAGACACGCGAGGATGGGAGCCAGGAGCAAAAAGATCATCTTTCAATCCTGATTTCACCATCCACCACCCAATAGCTCCCTGAAAGCCAATAAGGCCAGAGATTCCAAATAGACGAACAGCCATAGATTTGGAAACTTTACGACGGGCGACAAAGTAAACAGCTGGGACAACGAAGGAAAGTCCAATGAAGCGTCCCCACAATCGATGGAACCATTCCATAAAATATATCTTCTTAAATTCTTCCATTGTCATATGTGGATTCAGGAGTTTGAATTCTGGCGAGGCTCGATAGAGGTTGAATTCACTTTCCCAATCCGCCGCGGAGAGAGGCGGAAGAGATCCAGTAACAGGTTTCCATTCTGTAATACTAAGACTTGAAGTGAGTCAGTAAGATGATAAGCATGAAGGAATCGGCACTTCAAACGAATGGACCATGTCACTGAGAGTACCCCCGATAGCCAATTCACATACCCAGACTCTGTCAACCGTGTGAGACCTCCAAAGACGACAATTCCAAAGACACTCGCAGCACTTCCCAGTAACCAATAGCCCACTGACTTTGAACTGGTTTCTGGAAATCTGCTTCGAGATGATGCTTTGTTTATGGTCTGACTTGATTTGCTCAATGAATCAGCGAGTGAGCTCAAGGGGGAGACTCCATTTGCATTTGCAGATTCAGTAATCGCAGCAGTGTTGCTATTGAATCGTATCGTGCGGGATGATACGGATTTGGAGGGGAACTTCGTAGCTCGTAAAGTCTGTCGAGGTTGTTTTAAACATTGATGACATATAAAAAAGTCCTTGGATAATCGAGGAACCGCTTTACGCAGTCCTGGTAGTATTGAAGCCATTGATCAAGAATTAGAATCAAGAAAAGGAACAGGAAAAGAAGAGAAGAGAGAGAAGTGGCATGGCATGGCATGGCATTGGTATCGGTCGACTCGATTTCCATGTAATCATCGGACAATCTCGGCCGGAACCTGGCGAAACGTTTTTCCATCCCCCAAGGCGGTGAGAGATGAAGTGCAGATTGATCGCCAGCAAGGGGTCAACAGGTCAATTGAACCAGATCATCCAAACTTATTCGCATCCTGTCAAGCAAATTCGCAATCCCGAGTACGACAACGACAACGACTCTAATCAAAAGAGAGTTCGTGCGATGTCTTAACTATAATACAAGTTGAAAGAAGTCGATGAGCGACGTGTTGTAACTTTTCTCTATTTCTATCGTCTTCCGCTTATACAGAACACTTCTTCTCACTTCAACCTTCAGGCATGCAGCAACAGTTCTCTCCTTTTCATCTGATCTCTAATTAATGCAATGTTCTCAGCTCGCAATACCGATAACCCGGTTCCTTTTCGACCAGCCCTTCAATACCTGATCAATACAGCGAATTCAAATCTACCACAAACACGGTCAAGTCGTCGAAGAAGTCATTCAGCTAGTAGCTTGGATTCGGATGGGGAGAGTGGTGACAAGATGTCTTCCCGAAATGCAACGACCTCATCTGAACTTCACCCATCCATACCCCTCATAAATATATCTCGAAGTCCTTCCCCTTATCGCCCAAGAGAGGGCGGGTCCCCTACATCGGAGAGCGATGAAGAATACGAGAACTGGGGCACATCATCTAGGCGACCTTTCCTGTCCCAAGAAGAACCGAAATACACAGGCTGGCGATGGTTACTTTACAGTGGAGGACTGGGTCACTTCCTTTTCAACACTACAAGAGGCTGGCAATTTTACATTGGCGTTCTGGTTTTTTGGCTCGGGGGTTGCGGCATAGGCCTTACTGTCATGAACAGGATAATCCTCTGGAGTGGGTACCTCCAAGCAAATTATACTTCGCATACTAAGCTTATAACCTTGATAGCTGGAGTCTATAAGTTTCCATGGCCTATGACGACTACGTTTATCGAGTTATTGATCACCCACGGTTTCATATGGCTTTCGGCATTTCTTACGAGGTTGGCGAGTCCAGTATGTATCACTGCAGGCGTATCGAGCGCGGTTGCGCCAAGTACACATTTACAGAATGCGAATTCACCTGGTTTTAGAGGGGATGGAAAGAAACAAGGAACGCTTTCGACTCTTGGCAAGTTGTCATCTGCAGGTTCTGGAGGTATCGCCGGTGGTGGCATATTCGAATTTGATAGAGCCGTTGCTCGACAGGTGTTACCACTTGCCATCATTTTTGTGGTGAAGGTTATATTGAGCAATATCTCCTTCGCATACGCTCAATTGCCTATATACATCATGGCTAGAATTGGAATTGTGCCATTTTCCCTACTATTTACGGCACTTCTTGGACAACAACAACACTCTGCATCCACCATCTCATCAGCTTTGATCGCTTCTCTTTTCCTATTACTCGGCACAATGAAAGTTGGCATTCGCGCACCTTGGGAAAGTATCGTTGCCGGGGTCTTTTCGTCCATTTTTGTCGCATTGTATCCAGTTCAGATTCAACGCACGTACAAAGCCCTCGTCGCTCAACTTGTTCCCCAAGGCGACCTCATAGGTGCATTTGCTTCTAGCAATGGCCCCTCCGATTTCTCCGGTTCCCGCGAAGAAACTCGAGCCTATTGGCGTTTACTTCACTACACCTCCCTGCTTTCCATCCTCATCTTCATCCCTCTTCTCCTTCTATCAGGCGAACTTGGCAGCGTCTATCGCAATTGTTATTTCATGGATGTGTTCTTCCATTGGTTGATGGTTCTTTGCGGAGGCACAGGATCGTGGGCAGTGTTTTGGTGCACAATTGCATTGACCAGGGCTACTAGTCCACTTACCACGAGCTTCTTGTTCGTGCCAAGGGCAGCTTTCTTATTGCCTATCATGGCAGGATTCAAGATGCCAGCTTACAGTTGGATAGGATTTGGCATGTGTTGGGCTAGTTGCGCTTGGTTTTTGATGGGACGAATAAGAGAGGGCAGACCTATTGAAAGATTGAGGTGATGGAAGTTTAGAATTGAGAATTTGCCCCATGGTTCAAACTGTTAGACGTCGGAGTTGGATAAGAAATGTTTAGTAAATTAATGAGAAATCTAACGATCTAATAAGGTCTTGTGTCTCCCCTATCTTCTGATGTAACCCTTACAAAAGTCTCAAGAATGGCCTTTTTAAGAGGATCCTGATATCTTTTGCGTTAGGGCAGTTGCGTTTACAAATGCTTGGCCACACAGAACAAGGACCGCACAGGAATATCTGGTAGGGGTTTGAGACGCGACACAAAGAGCTGCTGGGTCGGCATAGGTCCTAATGTTTCCAAACCCCAACTCCACCTCGAATACAACAGACAACATTCTGACCCNCCCCCCTCCAAAATTGATAGATCCCCACAGCACACTTCGTCTGGCTCACATATTGGTGGTATGCTGTATCGTAGTCATTCGCATTACTCTCGAAGTCGAAGTCGAACGCCGGATGTTGGAAATTTTCGGAAGGTTTTGGCCTCCCTACCTACCTGTGTGGTGCGCGCATGAGTAGTGAGTAGTGTATCTTCGACTCGAGTATCTTGTTGGGAGTTGCCCAATCATTGCCTCGTTTCTCCTGTGTCTCTGCTTCGAGTGTTGTCGGGCGTGGAATTCTATACCTCTTTTTGGTTTGGTTTGGTGCGGTGCGTGGACTTCAACAGTTCAATCTTTGTTCGTTGCTGAGCTCGGCTCTGAACGCGGTATTGCACCGGCGTCAGACCAGGATGGAAATGCCATTCTTTGGGTCACCGGGTGTGTCTGGGTTTTTGTCTTCGAGCCCCGGTCTTGATTGTGGATTGGAAGGAGAGAGTGGAAACTTGTTGCCACTCAGCAGCTTATCATCCCATTAACTGTTTGGATATCATGTGGTGGTGCATTTTGACTCACATAACATAACTACCCTCGAGAAAAGACATTTCTCCCATTGCACAACAAAATTCCACCGCGGGACTCCACCAGATTTCCCTTTTGAAATGTTGGAATGTTCATTCAACTACTATCCATCATCCACGTGAACGGTGATCTAACCCGCTTGTATCGATTAAAGCTAGTCTTTCACCTCGGAATTCAACGTCACTTGAGTTGAGACTCGAGTCTGTATATTCATCCATTGTGAATGATCCTTGATAACTAATAGAGATTGAGACACAGAAGACGAAACACGGACGGGTGCTCTTGATGAAGTTGCGAATAATCTTCATTCATAATGATAAATGGTGGTATAATAATACACAAGCGAGAAATGCTCCACCCCGTACCCGCGCTTCTCTGTCATTGATCATCACAAAGATGGCTTCTAGATGTGTCTAAAACTTGTTGACTTCATCATTGACAATATTGTTGATTCCAGAGTCCAGTTGAGAAGGCACTCCTTCCTTGCTTGCGAATGAGTCGACGGCTATGTTGAGAGAGTGTTGGGATTAGTCGGATGGTTCTTGCGGGATGAGAAAACATACCGGCGTCTGCAATGGTATCTTTAGTGCTGTCGCTGATACCATTGGAGTCGTTTCCGTTGTTGTTGCCGTTGTTGTCGTTGTTGCCTCCAACGCTTCCACCTTTTTGGATTTCGCTCTCTCCGAATTCCTTGATATCTTCTCCGAAACCCATGATGATTGGATGAAGTGGTTGGTGATTTGGAATGCTCTAGACAAGATGTTAACATATGTTGAGTGATGGTAAGATTACAAATAACCGACCGTATGACAGCCTACTTGGTTTTTGCTTGAGATGTTGTATTGAGAAGCTGTTGCATTGATGATTGTGTTGATATCGGAAAGAGAGAGAGGAAACTGGACGATAGCTAAGGCTTCTTATAACCAACTGTCACTTCCTATTACTCGTAGACCACTCAAAATCCAAAACCTGCTCGACTGTTCGTCCCCCAAAGCTCTGGCTTCCGCCTCCAACGTTACATATCTAATGCACCATGATGGATCTCATTCTCGAAGCACGCTGATCCTCGCATATTCAGACCTTATGTTCAAAATCCACCACTTCATGACATCCGACTCTACTCCTGTCGGAATATGGATCATGTGATCGGGGATCATGTGACCGCAGGTCACGTGACCACCGATGGTCGGACATAGGAGATAGGTAACTGGGATCATGTGACCGAAGGTCACGTGATCATGGGACCGTGCCACTAGTGCATCGGCACTAGTAGAAGGGAGGAACATAAATAGATTTACCTGTACTATAATCTTACAACCTTCGAACCGTTTTTATTATATTGAATTACAAATACATAAAAAGCAACTCTATCCATATATACATAACCGAAGTCCTTTTTTTGAGTTTATAGTTTTTCCAATACTAATTAGTATAAATTCATAAATTAAAAAACGAGAATTTTGAATTCGAAAAATCAATTTTAAAAAAGCATAAACTTTTTTGCGTTAACAATTGCTTTTATATGTATAGGTATAGGAATTACGATTTACCGATCGATTATATCGCGTATTCGATAGGTTATTCGATTTTTATATGCTAACTACAACAATATCATTCATACTTTTAGGATTCAACAATTAAAGCATTACACTTTCAACAACTTTTACGATATTAGCTCAAGCTAAGCAAAATTATACAATTCTTTACCTTATACTTTTTACCCTGTACTTTTTTACCCCATATTCTATTACAATATACTAGTATAATAATATTAATACAACATCTTCAATGCATAGACCACTCAACCTTACTATAACTTTATTTAATACTTAGGTTCGAAGATACAAATTTCAATATAACATTTACGTATAATTTATGGTTGCATTTCATTTATAATAATATATTCTAATTCAATATTATCGACTCTATCTATAGACCAAAATCTATTTGAAACAATCGATCGCTGATTTTAAAACTTGAAATCGAAAATCATTATCAATAACTGCTTTGTACCTATTTTGTACCCTGCATTTATCTTGCAATTTCTTTGTTAATTCAATTACAAATTAAACTTATCTACGCTTTTATCTTTTTACATATCTACACCAACACTTTTTTTTATACCCATGCCGACGTTATTAACAAAATGGAGATATTATCGATTCTACCCTACAACAACACTCCTCATATAAATCCAAATCGAGACAAAGATTTGTACCCGTATAGAAAAAAAGAATTAATGATATACAGCGAAATTGATGATTAATAATATAAAAAGTAGCATAAATTTTATAAGGAAAAAATTATACCAAATGAATTATTACTAACTAAGATTCGTAAATTTATTAAGTACAAACTTTATTATTATCAATAACAAAAAAACCTCGTGGATAACGATATGTTTCATAACTTTCAAGCATTGTTCGCAGAATATATTGTTTACCAATTCGTAGTTGTAGGCACAAATTTTCTTTATCATTTACGAAAGGAACTAAACAAATGTGGCGTATAAATTGATTAATGCGAAAACGAAAAAATAAAAATATGAATAGCGATGTTTATAGCAACTCAAATGGTACAATACTACGAATAAACGAATAATGATATTATTCGATGTTATAATAACAACGTGAAATTTAAATCCAAACTTTTTAACGATTTGCTTAATGTAATAATTTAAAACAAAGCGATAGAACGAATTATTGCAATAAAGAAAACAAAATCGAAAAGAGAATAACAATCGAAAAAAAAGCAAACGCTAATTCTACCGTTTCCAAAAGCTCTTTAACCTATATCGATACTAATATACCTAAAGATGTTATCAATCAATAAATCTGTATTAACTTATAAACTATTTATACCTATTCGTCCGCTAATTATATCAATGCAAAGATTATATACTGAAAATCTTGTTGATTTATTAATTAACGATAATAATTAATATATTCCCGTAAACAATCAGGATTATATAAACAATATCAATTTTAACCCCAATATTAATTTCGATAATCACAATAAAGATAACGAACCACCTTCAGAATTATTATCGGTATTACGAAAACAACGAAGATAACCATTATACAATAAAAGTTGAAAAAGGATAATAATCTTTAACGACTTCGATAGCTTTGATTTGTTTTTCTTTAACTCCGATTTAAATATTCTCGAATTATCGAAACAATCATCGAAAAAGCTTACAAAGCTTCGAAAACAATATAAATAAAAGGTCGAAAAGGAAAAAACGGATTTCGAAATAGAAAAATTGTGCAAAAAGGATTACAAATGGAAAATGATACAATTAAAGAAAATCTACGATAAGGAAAAGAAATATTCTAATGAAAACAACGTTTTTGATCATAAATATCGCATTTTCATTTATAAATGTTTCAAAAATAGCATTTCGGATTTATACCTCAATAAAGCATTTGACTTTATGCTAACAGGCGATGTTAAAGATTTCTATTACGATAACATTAAAATCGAAGAATATAAAACAATGGTGAAACTTCAAGAGATAATGAAACGAAACTTCGAAAGACTTCAACATCAATAATATATTATTAACCAATGGGAGGCCATTCGATTTCGTTAATATATCAACAAATATTTAAATCTTTTTACATTGGAAAACTTCCAGAATATAATAAAGAATTTAAGAGTATTATTCAAAGGTTTACCACTATTATTACAAAATAATAAATATCTCATTATTAAAATTGTTATTGCTTGTTAAAACATCGAAGCATGCCGAAATATACTTTACACCCCCGGTATTGATCTTGTAGCATTTTAAGAAAGTATTCGGGTTATAATCAATATATGAAATAATAAACTTTAACCCCAAAAACAATTTTATATTGATTGCAAATATTATAATTCAAAAAATAACAATCTATTATATAGATCTAATTGTTACTCTACAAAAATATTCGCAAAAATACTTTTCAAATTACAACAAAAAAACAAATTGTGTTATATTTGCAAAAAAATAGGATATTGGTTTGATAGGTATACAAAGGAAAAAAAGGAAACGGGTTTGCTAAAAATATCGAAAAAAGTTCAAAGGATCGGATATTACATTTAATTAAGTATACAAAACGTTTATTCTTGAAAAAGAGGGAGAATGTCTCGATAACTATTATAAAAATACGGATATCGAAGAATGGAATATATTTTTTTTGAAACAATACCCGGATACAGAATAATATATTGTCGAGGAAGAGGGAAAAGAATATAAGAAAGATATACAAATCTGGGTTAGTTTTTTTGATTCCATTAATAATAAAAAGATTGCGATAAATTTATTTAACAAATCTGCGGTATATACAATTATAGGGCTGGAGATAGTAAAACAAAAACTATTGTATAGATACGATAATATAAAGTTTTAGGGTATAATAATTAATATAAACGCTGCATAATAATCCACAATCGAATATGGTTAATATTAAGCATTCAAATTATTCGTCGAAGATATTCTATTTAATGAGGCGATAATAGGAATTGTAAAAATTGTTTTCGGAATAAATGCGGCGAATTCCATTGGATCCATTAAGGTCGAATTGCTAATAGGAAATGTACAATTTTATGTTCTCCATTCCGAAATATTTTTCTTACTCTCAATCATTGATATGGATCGATTTAAAGCGTATTACAATAATATCACCGATATACTCGTATCACTAATAGAAAACTTTCCAATGGTTAAAAAGTATAAACATTTTATACTGTTATAGTATATCAACGTTTAACAATTCATTTAAGAATTGATTGATATTGGTGAATACTATTTTACAAAAACAGAACTCCGAAAACTTTATTGAAGATTTGGCTACTTTACAACATACAAATTCCATTGAGTATTACAACGAGTAGGGTATAGTGATATTCTATAAGAGGATATTAATAAACTAACAAAGTTTTATGAATATTATTAGAAATACAGAAAATCACTTGGTAGATTCAAATTCAATCTTTGCAACAATGTTTAATTTAATCAATCCATTATTATTGATATTATATATATTGATTCGAAACCGATTTTTTATATTATCGATGAGGCAATACAATTCCAAGTAGTACAATAGATAATCGAAATAATTTCGAAATATATATGGGATAAATTGAAACAATATTGGATAGATATATATATAAAACCCTCAAATCAAATTGTTTACAATATTGGCAACAACTTTATCAACAAGGAATTTATTAACAACGCAACAACACTAACCATTACTACAAAAACAATTCCGATCAAAATACATTGATTAATCAGAATGGTTGAACGATACCATTTTCTACTTCGACGAGCTTATAATATTATATATACGGAAATACAAGGATTTGGTTTTACAAAGAATATAGGATTACAAATGGTTGTAAAAGCAATCAACAATATTGCGGGATCTGATGGATTAATACCTATACTCTTAATGTTTGGTATATATCCAAGAATAACTAATCTCGATTTAGCATTTATTATTGTACAACAATCATTAACATTTAAAAAAGCAATGGCAGAAATTATAAAGATATATACTCAACGATAAATTTCCAAAACTTTGAAAGTACAAAATGGATTTAACATTACCTTAGTATATAATCTTTTATTAAACTCCGATGTATTAGTGTGAAAAAAAGGCCATTATAGTGTTAGTAAATAGATTGGATTGTACAAACTTATTTCGATTAAAAACAAAATATACACAATCAAAATGTTTAACGGATTTAAACAATTCAAATCCATAATAATTAAACTATTTTATTGTATAGAACCATAAATAGTAATTCCACTAATAAAACAAACCCGGAGTGTTATTAACGCAATATCACTCTCGACATCAGAAAACTATGTTATGAATGAATTATTTCTTTTGGTATATGATCCAACTTCCTTTACCGAATTACAACGAAAAAAGATTAATGGATTAATAAAAAATGGCGTATTCGAATTAATTTGTTTTGATTTTATCCCACCCAAAACAAAAATCTTTAATTCCAAATTTGTTGATGAAATGAAAAATGAAGGTATTAATCGAGCTTTTTACAAATCATGATTGATTGTTTAAGCTTTCAAGAATCAGAACAAAAATATAGTATTAACCCAATTACCCACCATTCAATAAATTAGTTAATGAATTATCTTTAGTGCTATGGCTATTCTTTATACTTAGAACAAAAATATCAAAATGTTTATCCGGGATATTATATAGGTATATATATAATCAACTTCGGATTTGGTTTGTAAGTTTTATATTCAACCACCAATCGAATTAGATATACCGGAAGGATTTTTATTTCGAATAGTACGATTTCTTTATAATATTCCGGAAGCTGGAAATCATTGGTTTAACATTTACTATAAATATCATATTAATACCCTTGGAATAATCCAATCAATATACGACCTATACCTATTGTATACAACAGTAAAGGATTCAACATTTGCTATTGTTGAATTTTAAATAGATGATACATTTATTATCTGTAATAAACAATTTGCCACTCAGGAATAAAATTAATTTCAAAAAGCAGGATTCATGGCCAAGGATAAAAAGAAACTTATCGTTAATAGTCCATTTAAATTCAACGGTGGCATGATCATACTTAATAAGAACGAAAGTATTTATCTCAATTAAGAAAAACAATATCAAAATCTTCAATTGGTTCAAACTCAACCAAAAAATATGTTCAGAACATAAGGGAAATTTAGAAAGGCCGCTGTTTCGAAGGATTAATACATCGTATAACATATATAAGGAATATATATCGCTATTATAAGTTAACCCGAAATATCTTTCGATTTATCTTTTGTTATCTAAATAACTAATCCGAATAAAGATGATGTGGATTTTTTCAACAAATGTATTCAATGGCAAATAAACAATAAGACAAAAGGTTTAAAATATATAACATTAGATCCGAATTCGTTGGAGTTAGTGATATTTATTGATGCGTTTTTTGCTAATAACAAGGATTTCTTTTTATAGATCGGATACATTATTGTACTAATGGACAAACATAACAAAGTAAATCTAATCCATTGGTTCTTAGTTAAATGCAAAAGAGTTATAAGAAATGTATTGGCATTGGAGTTATACGTAATATCATTAGGGTTCGATGTTAATACTGTAATCAAAAGTACCATCAATGAGATCTTTATTAATCAAAAGATTCCATTTACGATTTGCATAGATTCCAAGTTATTTTATCAATGCCTCACAAAGCTTAGAATAATACAAAAAAAGAGATTAATAATCGATATAATAGCATTTCGATAATTGTATGAATATAAAGAGATTGTGGAGATCAAATGGATCGATGGAGAATCAAACTTAGTAAATGCTATGACCAAATCAAAGGTGTATCAAGCTTTAAAAGATTTTGTTGATAACAATATGATCAATATTAAGGTAACGAAATGGGTAAAAAAAGGGACGGGGAAGAAGGAGATTTTTTTACAAAGAGAAAAATAATTTTTAAAAAGTTATTTGTTTTGTTTCTTTTGAAGATTGTTACCATAAACATAATCTAATCATTTTTTTAAAAAGTTGTCAATATCGGAATATGGATCATATAATTGGGGATTATATGATCACAAATCATATAACCATTGATAATTGAACATAGAAAATAAATAATTGGGATTATGTGATCGAAGGTTACATGATTATGAGACCGTACCATTAATACATCGGTATTAATGGAAAAGAGGAATATAAATAAATTTATTTGTACCATAATCTTACAACCTTCGAGTCGTTTTTACTATATTGAATTACAAATACATGAAAAGCAATTCCATCCACGTACACATGACCGAAGTCCTTCCTTTGAGTTCATAGTTCTTCCAACAACTCCATTACCAAACGTCCATGACTGCAATACCCAACGGCCACAATGGTTCAGATAACCTGTTCTTATCCGAGAACCCCTGAAAGCCCCATTCCTCTTGCATAATGTAATGCAGCTGAACGGAGCTCTGATGAGTAAGCCGGCCCGATATGCACCGGCGCAAGTGCTTATATCACGTGAACACCAAGCAGCCTCACACTTTGGTTGCATATCTACAAAAACATCCAAAATCAACAACTTCGAGATTGTCTTCACTAGCGCCAAACCGTCAAAATCTACAGAAACTTTGGATTTCAGGATTTGGCGCTAAGGTTTCTGATCTTGAAGTTGATATTTTTGGGATTCTAGGGACGTTTTTGCAGATATGCAACAAATCTTTGGTTTACGCACGTGATAGAAGGCACATGTGATTCTTCACGATAAGCACTGCTTGAGCAGGCATCTTGCGGGAGGTCCTGGTGGTCGCTCAGTGGTTGATCGAGATAACATCAAGATAACATCAACACCTTCATCCTGCTGGCCCTTTTCCCTTTCCGGTTTGGATTCGTCTTCTCCTGCAGACATTGTACAGTATACCTATCAAAAGCAATACTTATCAACGCTCGAATTGCTTCATATATCGACCTTATTGACTCTTATCAATCTATAGCTTGCACGAACACTTTAACCCCTACTCTAGATACCTTCACATCAACATGGAATACAAAATGGAATACCAACAACCTTCACGATCATCCTTCGAGAAGAAGCAACCCTTAGCAACATCCTCTGAAAGGATAACTCCTCGCATTATCATCCATGGAGGCGCAGGTAATATCCTGCCTGCGAACCTTCCACCCGCAAAATACAAGCTGTACCATGACTCTCTCCTACGCATACTCTCCAATACTCACTACTTTCTCACCTCGCCATCCTCATTCCCTCTCCACAAAACCTCCTCTTCTACCACAACTGCTCTTGATGCGGTCACCTTTGCAGTCACACAATTAGAAGATAACCCTTTGTTCAACAGTGGTCACGGCGCAGTTTTCACACGCGATGGAATTAATGAGCTCGAGGCATCCATAATGGTTTCGAGTGGGAAGAAGAAGAGAGGTGTGGGGCTCATGGGATTGCAGCATGTGAAGAATCCTATAAAGCTGGCACGCGAAATGTTGATCCGAGGAGAGCAAGACCTAGAAGGTGGGAATGGAGAACATAGGGGGCCGATGAGTGTTGAAGAGGAAGCATTCAAAAAGATCCATGGCGCGCAAGGACATTCACAATTGCACAAATACTCGGCGGAAAAATTGGCGAAAGAATGGGGGCTGGAGATTGTAGATGAGAAATACTTCTTTGTTCAGGCCAGGTGGGATGAGCATATATCCGGGTTGAAGAAGGAGAATGACGGAAAAGGAGATGCATCTTGGGACGCCACTGAATTTATACCACAAGGTACATGTGGTGCCGTTTGCCTGGATGCTGATGGTGTAGTGTGTTGCGGTACAAGCACTGGAGGCATGACAAATAAATTGACAGGAAGAATCGGAGACACGCCAACACTGGGTGCGGGTTTCTGGGCTGAAGAATGGGAGGAGACATCGGAATCTCATGCGGCGCAGGACGATTTGAATCGACTCCGCCGAAAGATGCGCAATCAAGGACCAATTATAGAATTGGGCAATCAGCTGAGAGGATTGATGGCAGACTGTTTCCCAGGCTTAAATTTGAGGACTTACAATCCGATTTACCAAGAATGGCTCGAGGAAGAAGATTTGAGAGCCCAGTCAAGTTCCTGGAGGCGTTTGAGGTCTACCGCTATGTCAGGCACTGGAAATGGAGATTCTTTCCTTCGTCTTGCAGCCGTACGAAGTGCATCGGCAATTGCTCGATATCGTCCTAATACTTCTCTTCAAGCGGCCATCACCGAGATCACTGGTCCAGGTGGAGAATTGGTCAAATCCGCAGGTGATCGATGGAAGAAAACAGGCGAAGGTGAAGGAGGGATCATTGGTATTGAGCTCGAAGTTGTCGTTGATCAACATGGGCGAAAGATAGATGCAGTGAGTCATGTAGTTGCTGATTACAATTGTGGAGGTATGTTCCGTGCAGCGGTCAACGAAGAAGGAAAGGCTGTGATGAGGGTTTGGAGACCTGGTCAGTATGATGGCTTGGAGATCTATAAAGGTGAGGGAAGGGAGTATGATGTTGCCGAATGGGTTGATGCAAAATAGGGCCTCGCTAGACGGTAGTCTTCAAGGGCTTGTATCATTAATGGCTAACACGGGCTCATGAAATCAATT